>NJDD01001204.1:778233-800473 GCA_002245505.1 Calephelis nemesis | reverse complement strand
GGCGGCGATATAGATGTTTGTGTTTTGGCGTCTAGGCGTTTACTAAAGGGCTATGAAGATTTGGATAGCTAACATCAACACAAACAAAAATAATTAATCTGAGACAATAATGCGTGTCACATTTCGAAGATATGAGCTCCCAAAGTTGTAACTTTGTAAACCTGTCTGAACCCCGTAAAGTCGTAACCTTTGACAGTAAAACTTTATTATTATTATTAACTTTTTATTGTACACAACTGATATTACAAAAAAAATACTTAAGAGTAAAAAAAAGTACAAAAGGCGAGCTTTAGGCGAGGCCTTTAGTTGTTTTTAAATCCGAATTTAACGAGTTTTTTTTTCAAGAATATTTTTATTTGTATTGATATTAGCTATCCATTTTTGAAAGAATTTTCTAAAATATGTTTCTCTCAGTTACCGATAGAGGCGTTGTTCAAAGTTTCCATACAGATAATTTACAGAGACGGTAGCGAGTATAGTAAACTTGACAAGCCAGAAACTGATGGTAAGGGCTATTGCACCTTAGTTACAAGTCAAATTTAACAGTGTTGTATTAAAATCTGTAATGCATTTAACTGTTTTCTTTTTGATAAATTTCACAACTTCCAAGGCTATAATTAAATTTGGAGTTTTCAATTTACCTAAATTTGATTATTAAATTTGATTGATATTAATTTTTGTGACATTTACGAGGTAGATACGCGCAAAACACGCCGGTTCTAGAGATTCTTAACACTACCCTTGGGTAAGGACCAAGTCATATTAATAGTAGATCAGTAGTTATTTAAATTAGTTTATAAACGATTCTAGATATTTTTGAAATTGGGTAAATATCGTTTCTTTACTTTCAGAATTCCGTATAATTATTTAATGGGTTAAATATTTTCATCATTAGCAGCCCAGTCTGTATGCGTCCACTACTGAACATAGACCTTTTTTAATTTTTACCTTATTTCTCGCGCTAATGCTCTGTCGAAATGGATATCTAAGTATTCGACCAAATCGTCGACTATCAAAAGGGACTAAAATATACTTGAAATCTCAAAAAAATACTCGAAAAGCAAGAGAGACTAGAAGTAACATTAAAGTAAAAGTAAATGCTACATCTTCCACATAATACTAGGCATAATTACTGTATTCGTGATGTTAAAAACTGATAAAAATGTACTTGAAATATCCAACAAAATTTACTCGAATAACAATAGAGACTGGAAGTAATATCAAAGTAAAAGTAAATGCTACATATTTAACATAATACTAGGTATAATTACTCTATTCCTGATGGTTAGAAATATACATCATTCACAGGAAATGAGATGATTATAATGATGCATGCTTTCTTGAATTAATCCTTTTTTGTGCACCAATAAAATATCTTAATAAAAAATAACAATAATAAAATGCTAATAGTTATAATGACGAATAATAATTTGCTAGTTTATTACTGTATAGTATTTTGAGAACCTGTGGACAAGACATAAAAGCTAGTGATAAATTCGGCGTACACATACACCTGAACAAACTTGAATTTCTGTGGATTCCCAAAAAGTTTATAATATGTTGATACAAAAAAATGGTAATAGTACTTCCTAAAATTATTATTGGCGCCATTTAACTTGACGCTACTAATAATTATTTTTCAAGAAAATGACATGTATTGAGGAAAAAACAAAGCCGTTGAATTACTTTCGCCGGATGTTTTGACTACTGCATTCCGATCCAGAGATAGATTTTAGACGTACATATATATCTTCAAGCCGAATCCATTGTGCGCAATAGAGAGTATCGAGTACCAAATCTCACGATCCTTGCAGACTTTTTTAGCTTCCTCCACTTTTATTACCCTTTTCATACAAACACGCTGGTGCCGGAGATTCTTAACACTACCCTTGGGTAAGGACCAAGTGATTTAATCGTGGAATGTCAACCTATAAGTTTTATGTGGAAATACGAAACGTTTACGTTTTTTTTCTTTCCAGCCAACGAACGGTACATGAAACGAAAGGATGGGACGTGTTCAGAGAGTTCCCACCGAAGCAGGACAGCGGGTCTATGGAAAGTCAGAAATGTTTGGAATTCACAGTTCGACTATTGAAAATACTCGCGTACGCAGTCACTTTTATCGTCGTCCTTGCTTCTGGCGTTATCGCCAAGGGCACAGTACTTTTTATGACCTCGCAGTTAAGGAAGGACAGGCGGATTGCCTATTGCAATCAAAATTTAGGTAAGAAGTACTGCAAATTTTATTAGTTTACTTAATCAATAACTTATAATGTATAGTATAGTTACACAGGGTTACTTATAACTCATATACTACAGGGCGACTTTAGTACATCAAAAGCAACAACTTTTAGAAAATCGCAAAAAAAGAATTTGGTTTTTCAAACAAAAAGTTCATCGTCCTCTGACAAAATGTAAGTTACCGGTAACCCTGTATTTCGCCTATGTGTTCTAGCGGACAAGGTGCTGGACTTGGCTTCACGAGGTTCCGGGCTCAAGTCTCGGGTCAGGCAATTAAAATGTGGTGTTTTCAATTAAAAACAAATGTTGTTCGGGATTGGATATGTTCCCGGTTGGAAATACGCTTGCCACCTGTATGTTGCTATCAAATTATAGGATTTCGTGTCTTTGGTTAGTCGTAGGTGATTTGGTTGCGTCTCTGCCTACCTCTTTGGAGATATGGTCTTTTGTATTTGCTATCTCTATTGGTCACTGGAAATAGCAAATATAATGTACATCATTTAACAGCTATTGGATGTTATACACTTTACCCAGTGATCAACACTAAAAAGATACGGAATCAGCTCTAATATTTATTAGCGGCTTTACCGGCTACTTAACGTGGCAGTGGAGAGTACTGACATTTTAAGAAAACAGGTTTTGACTTGAGTTCTAAAAGCCTTATTAAGAAATGTTATCCGCCTATCTGCCAGACAGCACGTAAAAGGTGAAGAAAGGTTTATTACCTCTCATATACACTCTGACCTCAATCTTTGCGCCGGGATTCAGCGACAGAATATGCTCAGTAGAAATAAATTAAAAATCGTCATTGATAGTAATTCCACTGCGCACTAACTAAATTTATCTTAAGTGTATGTTGTCTTTTTTAATGAAACTGAAAGGATAGAGATGAAAATATTAGACATGCTGATCATATTAGTCCGGAGATTTCAACTCGTGACGTTTATAACTGCCGTTTTCCTAGGAATATATTAAGTCTGAAAAATGTTATGTACAAAAATGTTGACAGCACTAAACGTGTTTTGTCTCTCTCCATCACAATCGCTAGAGGAAGATAGCGATAAATTAAATTAGTGAGTGCGTCATAATTAAAACGCATGGTTTTTAATGAGGTGGAAAGGAAAACAAAATGGCGGATCTGATGGTCAAGAATATACGAAGCATATACCGGGTGAAACTAAAAAAGTGCAACAAAATGGTCGGCACAAGTTACTTTACCATTATCATCAGTCAAATCAAGGTTTTAAATCGAAAAAAAATATTTTATATAAGTATAAAAAAATATGATCACGTAGACAAAAAAATATATTTAAATCATTTGGTATTTGGTAATTTACGGTAGATAGGGATATATTAATTTATATTCAAAAAAATTGTTTGTATTAATAAATAATCATGTACCTAATCAATACAATAAACAGTGTGTAAATAGTAAGTTAATAATTAAATTAACTAATTGATTAATATCTAACTATTAAAATATTTGCACACCACAAGTTGGTAGAATATGTTGGAACGCTTAAATAATTTTGTAACACTCCTATTCCGCAAATAAATATTTTTTCTGATTTTCTTTCTTTCTTTTCTTTGAAATGTTAATATACTGTGTGAATTGTTAATATACTGTCGTTCTCAACAAAGTAACGTGTACCTAACCACCATTTTCCGTATGTTGATTTGTTATGTTTTCACCTGGTAAGATCCAACAAGATAATATTACTTTTTCAATGTTAGCTTGAGGTGTTACACATTTGTGTTAAAATAAAGTATCTTCACGTCCATATACCCGAAGCAGTAGGCAGAGGCACAACCAGAGCACCCACGACTAGCCGAAGACACTAAGTCCCACAATGTGATAGGTGGCAATCTTATCGCCAACCGGGAACATATCCAATTCCGAGCAACGTTTTTTTATTAGAAAATTGGAAAAACCCGATTTTTCTTTTTGTTGCCCGACCCGGGATTCGAACCCGGGACCTCATGTAGTCAAGTCCAACAACTGAACTGCTAGACCACAGAGGCGATAAACCTTGTGTTAAAATAGTCTAATATTTATCGCCGACTTTACCTAGTTGTGGTTGGGGATTTTATTAGACTGATTTTGGATGCTAAGCTCTTCCATCCTTTTGATAGTATAAATGCGAAAGTTTTTATACTTGTTTGTTACTTCTTTACGCAAAAACTGCTGATCCGATTGTTATGAAATTTGGCACACACAGAGGGTAACTTGGATTAACACATAGGACAGTTTTATCCCGAAAAATGTTCCTGAGGGACCTAATCTACTCATAAGGCTTAATCTCAACCCTCAAGGATAATCACGAGAGTTTATCAAAGTATCCATGCTAAATAAGGAATGTGCTATTATTATTCAAACCGTTTACTATGTAATGTTTACAGTAAGGCAGTATTTTTTTATGATATTGGAAGGCAAACAAGCAGACGGATTTCCTGATGGTAAGAAATTGACGCCGCCTAGAGATACCAAAGGTGGTACTGGTGCGTTGCCAACCCTAGGTCGGGGTGTTGGGCCTCGAGGAATAGTAAGCTTACCGGCTACCTTACCCTCCGAACTGGAACACGTCATGACGTTATGGCTGCAGGAATAGGTAAGGCGGTGGTACCAATCCGGGTGAGTCGCTGCGAAACTCTACCACCTAGTCAGATGTGACGGTGATAGTGAAGGTAAGCCTATGCTCGCCTTTTTCGAGCTGCCTAGTAGGAAGGCAAAAAGTCTATTGTGCAAAGGTGCCCTGACCAACACGGAGATATTAGGGGATAATAGTTTTAGTTGATCTCTAGTATTTAGCCCGCAGTTTTACCCGTGTTTGCAACGAACCTGAAAATTACCAATGTAACGCGTTAGCCTATATAAGATCCTATAGCTTTAATTTAATGATAAATGGATTATCATACACAAAGACAGTTTTTTTTATTTCTTAAGATTAGCGCGTTTGAAAAAAGTTTTTTATAATATTATATAGATAATATGTATGTTTCTATATCAAATATTTTTGTCATTTCAGGTAGAGATAAGCAATTTATAGTAACACTGCCAGATGAAGAAAGGGTGGCGTGGATGTGGGTGATACTAGCAGCCTTCGCTATTCCGGAAATAGGCACGCTCATACGTTCAGTTAGGATATGCTTTTTTAAAACTTCGAAAAAAGCTTCAAGCGCGCAATTTATCGTCGTAAGTATCTGCAATTGTAACTGGTTATTAAAAACGCCATACTATTAGTTTAAAACATAAATTTTATTCGAAATTCAAATGTAAATCATACTATTGGAATAAGGAATTTCCGGTCTCTTAATATCGATGGTGATGAAAAGATTAACAGGAAATATTTAAGAATTTAAATGCTAAGGATAGTTCTAGAATTTCTATTTATCGTCATAATTTTTAATGTTTCGTTTGATGTATCTAAAGTCGGTAATAGCCTTATGTAAGTTTGTAGTAAGTGCTTGTCAAATTGGTAATATCTTCGGTTTTCGCACCTAAGTGTTGACGAATTGCAAGTGTAACGAAGTACCTACCCACAAAATCAAGACTTTGGTCTTTAATTGAATTGAAAAATCAACGTCGGCAGTTAGTGGAATTTCATTATATACACACTTTTCAATTAATAAAAACAATAAGTACTTTTCCACGAAACTTTCCTTAAAATTTTCTTTTATATTTAAGCCAATCTAACTAAATAACATTTATTTATTATTAGTTGTAAAGCCCTGATGATGCTGTCACAAGTAAATCAGTTGGATTAAGCGTAACTGAAAATGTTGAGTGAAGTGTTCTGTGGAAAAGAACAAGTGTTATTTGAAAAGTGGGCAATAATTAATAAAAGTAAAGTATAATTTAATAAAAGTATAGTAATCATTAAAATTAACTTAAAGTTTTGATAAACTTTAAGTTAAATGCCACTGGTGCTAGAGTGCTGTGCAGCAATTTGCCCGGGTAAGGATCCACGGCTTTACTTATTCCTGCCGCCATAATGACTATGTCATGTTCCGGCTAGGAGGGTAGCGGGTAGAATTGCACAATAGGCCATTTTAGCCACGACGCATCTATAACATCTATGGTGTCTATAGGCCACGTTTGACTCTTACCATCAGGAGACCCTTGTCCTTGTTCGCTGACCTACCACATAAAAAAATAATGTTTAAAATTCCAGGTGTTCATAGCAGAATCTCTGCATACAATAGGATTAGCGTTATTATTCTTCAAAATCTTACCAGAACTGGACGTAGTCAAAGGCGCCATGATCACCAACTGCCTATGTATCGTACCAGCGATATTGGGCCTCCTGTCACGCAACTCAAGGGACTCCAAGAGATTTGTGAAGGTGATCGTCGACATGGCCGCCATCGTGGCCCAAGTTACTGGCTTCATTGTGTGGCCACTTCTTGACAACAAGCCCGCTTTATGGCTCATACCAATTGCCTCATTATGTATATCTGTTGGCTGGTGGGAAAACTACGTAACACGGCAGAGTCCTATTGGTATGAATATTATAATTAAAGTATTTTTGATAAGATTTAAGCAGCATTGTTTTCCTTAATGACTGTCTTAAAGACGAAATAATGAAGATGGATACAAAATTAATTTTATGGTAATAGACTTCAGCTTGTTTATTCCATGAAGTATAAAGTTTATGATGTGTTGTAGGAAACGTGAATGTGGTAGTTTTAAAAATATATCCGTCTTCAAAAGTCAGACACATTAATATATTAAGACATTTGTAAATATTACTAAATGATATGGTAAATGATAATTTGAAGAAATATTGTTTATATACTAGCAAGGGCAACAAAATACTGTGAGAGTACTTATTTTTGTTTCTATGATATTGGAAGGCAAACAAGCAGACGGATTTCCTGATGGTAAGAAATTCACGCCGCCTAGAGTCACCAAAGGTACCATACGATAATCACAACGATGGACCTGAGGCCAGGATGTAAGGCCTGGAGAAAAAGTAAATTTACCGGCTACCTTATCCTCCTAACCGGAACACGTCAACGGCAAGCACTGACGTAAGGCGATGGTACCAATCCGGACGAGTCCCTGTTTTTTCGAGCTGCCTGGCAGAAAGGCAGATGGTCTATTCTGCAAAGGAGCCCGGACCAACACGGGGGACAAGTACAAGTATTTTTTGTTATTTATAAATATAAATATATTATATATAAATATCTTACGACGAAGTAAATGTAGTAGAATATAAAAATAGCCCCTGGTTCGACAAGTACGCAATTTGCAAAAACACTAGATTTTTTTTGACTAAAATGAAAGTTTGTATGTATGTACCTGATAGAATTAAAGAAAAAACTACATCTAACTAACTGGATAAATGAAGAAAGTTTTAAATCAAATCAAATCAAAATATTTTATTTGCATTAGAATATTAGTGTTACAAATGTTGTTACAAAATATATTAAGGCCTAACATATTCTACCACATATGGTGTGCAAAATTTCATTAATTTTAAATTTAAAAATAAAAATTATAATATAAACATCAACATGCATTAATTTCATTTTAGAGTTATTATTAAAATTTTTGACTGTACAATTTCATTATTATCTTATCTTTATATTATAATTTTATAAAAGTGTTTTTCATTTTCTCTATTTCGTCAATATTAATTTCATTAATCAGAAAAAAAGTAAACATTTCACATTTATTGTAATCTAATCATTTAAACTCAATTTATATAATTATCCTTTTGTAAATACTCATCTATAGAGTAAAAACACTTATTTACAAGCCATCTATTTAAAGTTGCTTTAAATGCATTCCCTGGTAATATTTTTATTTCAGTGGGAAGCTTATTAAATTATTATATTTCTATATTTTAATTTATTATATTTCTATATTATACGTGTTATTTCCATACTAAAAATATTCCATTTCACAATAAAACTCCATTTGCATTTTTTTATCAGTGGCCACAGTTTTACTTATGGTATGCTCAAGAGAGGATTGTTACAGTTACTCCAGCGCGTTAGATTAGGATATGGGGAATGCCCTGTACCATGGTTAACCAGCTCCATGTGTCTTAATTTCTATATAGATGAACACGTGTAGGGTAAATATATTTTGTATGTATTTGGTGAATATGTATTAAGACAAACATTCTCTCTAAACATATTTTGTCTTGCAAATATACTTGAGTATGCCAGATTAAAATACGGTAGGTTAATTACATGTCAATAAGTGCATATTTAAATGTTATAATGATTTAAGCATGATGTACGGGAGTAGGAAGGTCAGAAACTTTCAAAGCAAATTTTCTATGTTGGCGACAGGTTTGTCTCCTATCAAATTATGGGATTTAGTGTCTTCGGCTGGTCGTGGGGGCCCTGATTTTACCTCTGCCTCTCAGTTTAGGGATATGGACGTGAAAATGATTTTATATCTACTTTTATTATCTATATCTATATCTGATTGTCATATTCCTTCATCGGGGAAATAGGCATGTACACTCGCCCAAGTGATGTAATTGTTATTTTGGCTTTTAGACGTTCCACGCACGGTTAAGATGAAAAACGTAACATGACCTTTATTATTGTCCTCAATTTAATCAACATTAAGTCCAAAAGGTCCCCACGACACCGAGGCGACAGCACATTTAGCATCTTGGCATACTATGAGTTGAATATAAAAATAACTGAAGCATTTCGCCAATACTCGATTTAGGTAATAAGAACATTGATTTACTAATTTTGTGTTGCTTTTTTCAGGTGTAATAAAGTCCTTAGGAAGATTAAAAGATGAATTAACCCTGACCCGCTATTACCTATACCGATTCATATCTGTTTGGAAAATAATTCTCTTCCTCATGTGCATCCTCCTCAGCATCTGGATGGACGGGGACGAACCAGCTATGTTCTTCCAACTATTCAACCCAGGCTTTGGACCACATAATATTATTGTTGAAGAGGTATGTACCTATTTGTTAAGAATCGGTTAACTCTAAAAAAGAGTCTCATTTTGTATTTTGGGTTGGATATACAATATAAATGTAAATCCCCGTGTTGGTCCGGGCTCCTTTGCAGAATAGACCATCTGCCTTCCTTGCCAGGCAACTCGTAAAAGGCGAGCATGGGCTTACCCTCACTAACACTGACATCTGAATAGGTGGTAGAGTTTTGCAGCGACTCGCCCGGTTGAAACCACCACCTTACCTATTCGAGGCCGCCATAACGTCATGACGTGTTCCGGTTCGGAGGGAAAGGTAGCCGGTAAACTTACTTTTGCTCGAGGCCTAACATCCAGGCCTCGGGTTGGCGACGCACAATCACCACCTTTGCTGTCTCTAGACGGCGTGAATTTCTTACCATCAGGAAATCCGTCTGCTTGTTTGCCTTCCAATACCATAAAAAAAATCTCATAATTTGGATGGTGCTTATAACAACTTGTATACTATGCCGAAGAAGTGGTGAGTAACCAGCGAGTATTTAATGAAGATAACAGTTTTCTTGTTTTTGATTTCTAGGTTCAAGTCCAGTTGGGTGGCACGATGATTCCTGACCTCGCAAATGCGACCCTTACTGGAGATTCCGTCGAAGTCGCTGCAGTATATAAGTCAGCTTTCTATGTTCTTCTTATCCAAGTCTTCGCTGCCTATTTTTGTTACATCTTTGGCAAATTTGCTTGTAAGATCCTAATTCAAGGATTCAGTTATGCTTTCCCAATCAACCTAACTATACCTTTGGTGGTCAACTTTTTAATAGCTGCTTGTGGCTTAAGAAATGGCGATACTTGTATATTCCATGGAACTGTTCCTGACTATCTGTTCTTTGAAAGCCCTCCAGGTGAGTTTGTTACTTATACAAATGATAAAGTCACGCCTATATCCCCCAAAGTGGTAGGCAGAGGCACAACCAGGGCTTGGCTAGTCCAAAGACACTAAGTCCCACAAAGTGATAGGTGGTAAGCCTAACGCCAACCGGGCACATATCCGGGAAAACCGAATTTTCATTTTGTTGCCCGACCTAAGAGTCGAACCCGGATTCATGTATTGGACTTGACTGTATGAGGTCTCATACAGTCAAGTCCAATACATGGATCGCTATACCACAGACCAAAGTTATGTGAAACATACATTAAAATAATATTCATAGACGGTTATTTAAAAGGAAAAATGAGTTATCTTGTAATTTTTAATATGTATATTATATGCTAATTCCATGGTATCAGTGTATGTTGTATCAGCAAAACAAAGGCAATTTATTTCCGCAAAGTGATTTAGATAGTTAATTTAATAAATGATTTAAATACTAATCACAGTATTGCCAATAAAATATCTGATCATATTTGAAGTACTGATTTAAAGAATTTCAGAATTCTTTCTTTCTTCTTTCTTTAGGTTTTGGCCTTCACGTTAGTATTTTGCCATTAGTCAAGTAGAAATTTGCATCAAATTTTATTTAATTATAATAGTCATAAGTCGTCAGTAAGTCATGTCAGGCTCTCGGATAAAGCGGTGGCCTCATTACTCAAGCTCATGTAATGAGATTTGGAGGCAACGAGGAAATACACGATACGCTAATTTTTTTATGATTATTTCATTTGTGCACTTTCACTGAACAAAATTGTACAAAATGCCACCACAATGCCACAATTGACTAATTTCACTCAGTTTCAACACGATATTCAATAATTAATAATAATCCTATTAATATTATAAATGCGAAAGTTTGTATGTATGGATGTATGGATGTTTGTTACTCTTTCACGAAAAAACTACAAAGCCGATTACGACGAAATTTGGTATGTAGGTAGCTGAAGACCTAGAATAACATATAGGCTACTTTTTGTCCCGGAGTTCCCGCGGGATTGGGACTTACGCGGGTGAAACCGCGGGGCGCAGCTAGTAAGAAATAAATATCCTTGGACAAGTTACATAAATTGAATCTAACCCCAAAGTAAGCAAATTATTTGCTTGTGTTATGGGTGTTAGTCAACGATACTAATACATAGAAACAAGAATAAATTTAATAAACACCCAGACCCGGAAATGCAGACATCTAAATGTTCATCGCACAAATGCCTGCCCCCGTCGGGAATCGAACCCGAGCCTCGTGGTTCGACGATGCATGAAAAAATTATACAAACACTTCGACCATCTTTTCTCTCGATGGCACCAAAACTCGAATTTAAAACCACCTAAAAAACAACAAAAAACCTATTAAGTACAGTCAGTGTATAAAATACGTATTTGCCAAACACCAGTTAAGCCTGTTTTGACCAGCCTTCAGTTTCGCTTCTTTAACTCGTCACAATGGTCTTTACAATGACGTACTTATTACTGTTATGAATCAAATAATTCTTGCATCAAAAAACTCGCCATTATCTTAAATAAGCGGCACAAGTGTTGCTACCAGTATCGGATTATTCGTTTGCTAAATAAGTTATTTCTTTAAAATGTGTATCTTAATTTGTTTATTTCATTTCTTATTACTTTTCTATTTAAAATGTTTATCATATCACGCTTAAAAATATGTACATTTTTTGTAAATTTTACTGCATTATAAATGATTTTTCTTATTTAATACACAAACTTTGCGGTGCCTATTAATATTTGAAATAGACACATTACTTTTTGTGTCATACTTATACGTATACATATGATTTTTTTATGAAGACGACATATATGGGGGACATTAGACGGGCTCAGCCTAATGTGGAGCCAAAAAATTGTATTACATAGTACCTAGTTGGTTTCTGCTAAAAAAATATTTTATTATCTGGCCTCTATTTGGTTTAGCGGTCCGGTGCTGGACTTGACTTCATGACGTCCCGGGTTCGGTAGTCGGTAGGTACTCGAGGCGGCCAATTAAAAGAAAATGAGCTGTTTCCATTTTCTAGTAATAAATAATGTTGCCTGGCATTGGATATGTGTCCGGCGAGCTTGCTTGCCATTTATCATATTGTGGAACTTTTCGGCTAGTCGTGGGTGCCCTGGTTGTACCTCTGCCTACCTCTTGGGTGATACTACCGTGAAGATTTTTTTTAATTATGTTATTTTACATAAGAAAGAAATCGAAGTCGACATTTTGCAGTATTGCGGTATTTAAACTAAAAAACACACTTTATTTTCCAGTGTTTACTCTCAGTGATTTTATTTCCCGACAAATGGCCTGGATCTGGTTACTATGGCTACTTTCTCAGACATGGATAACTATTCATATTTGGATACCGAAAGCTGAGCGTTTGGCATCTACAGAAAAGTTGTTTGTGCTTCCAATGTACAATGGTTTACTTATAGATCAAAGTATGGCGCTTAACAGAAAGAGAGACGATCAAAAGGATGTTAAAACAGAGGTATGTTATTTTTATAAGCATTTTCTGTTTTCAGATCTAAATCTCTATGTTTTTAAATATATCCTTACTTTATATATACAATAGTTACTACTATTACAGTGCTATACTTACTTTATATATACAAGTGTAAAAGAATTACTTCTGCAAAAAAGTAATTTAATGATTTGAAAAAAAATCGAGACAACTGTATAATATAGGCCGATTCATCAAATTTGTTTTGACAAGGAGCTAATGTTGGAACTGAAAGTGGCTGACGGAACCTGTAGGGTTACTCTTGAAGCTCTTTTCCATGCAAATTGAATATAGGAACTGTTATATCATTTTAGGTACTCTACACACAGTACTAGTTGATTATTAACATTTAGTGCCAAAAAAATTAACAATTCCGATAAATTCCGATTGTTTCACTATTTCCTCTCCCGACTGGCTAGGTTTGGAAACGTTGATAGTTTACGGTAGACAAGGTTAAATTTATTTACATTTTAAAATTGTTTGCAATTTATAATTCAAATAGTAATAAGAATAAAACTATGTGTTGTATCAATATTAAACATTGTGTATATAATTAAATAATCACTTTTAAAAATATTAAATTATTTGCACACCACAATGTGGTAGAATATGTTGGAAAGCTTAAATAATTTTGTAACAACTTCAATACGCATATTCCGCAAATAAATATATTTTCTTTCCTTCAATTTTTTTTATTACTAACTGAATGTGAATAATTCGCCATTATTGTATTCAAGAATACCGAAAATAACAAATCCGATACCAGTTTCTAATATTGCATGAATCGAGATTTAAGAGTAACCCTACTGATGTTCATACTAAAAAACTTATAATATTCAATATTTGTATGCGATGGGCTTTATAATTATGGTTTTTGTGAAAGCTACAAAAATCCTGAAATTTTTGGTTATAGATTGTTAATTAAATTAGAATTCTTTAATGCTACACAATCAGTTTTTTAAGATTTTTGATTTTTTGACCGTTTTTGTTAAAAATTACAGGATCTTGCAGAAATAGAAAAGGAGAAAGGTGATGAATACTATGAAACGATATCCGTCCATACAGATAATACCGGACCATCACCTAAAACGATTAAATCGTCTGATCAAATAACAAGAATCTATGCATGCGCTACCATGTGGCACGAGACTAAGGACGAGATGATGGAGTTCTTGAAATCTATCCTACGGTTAGATGAAGACCAGTGCGCTCGGAGGGTGGCTCAAAAGTACCTACGTGTGGTGGATCCAGACTACTATGAATTTGAAAGTAAATATTTCGATGAAATTTATTTAAGATTTTTTCTACTAAATTACGATTTAACTCTTAAACCTATCATGATGAAGCTTGGGTCAATGATACACTCTCACCAATTGACTTTTTTTATCCCTGATTTCACATATAGTTTTCGCGGAATAAACATACACACTTCTTCACGTTCCTTAACCTTAAGTAAGTCCCTTACGCGGAAGGGAGAGAAAAATTTCAGGATTACAAAAATAAAAAGATCGTAATTTTAAAATAATTATTTTTAATTTTTCCATCTATCTAATGTTTTTATAAGATTGGAAGGCAAACAAATTCGAATTTTCTGAGGGTAAGAAATGCATGTCCCTTATAAACACGTAGGGTGATGCCTCGCCAACCTAAAGCTATGATCTTAGGCATCTTACGTAACAGGACCGTGGACAGCAGTTGCTTTTATCGGCAATGGTAGGTAAGGGTACAAATACAGGGTACGACTCGTTGAAAAATTCTTTAAGAAAATTGATAGAAGAAGGCGTTACTTTGCGGAAATCCATACTTAAATCTAAATAAAATTATTTAATTTGCAAATTTTCCGCTAAAAAATGTGTATACGTATTATGGAGTAACAAAACAGACAAAATAGTGCGCTAAGAATGAATTGGACTTACCGGAAGCTAAAACTCCCAAATATATCCAGCTCCACACAATACACACCACTAAACTGTTCAATTAGCACCAACAATACACATACTACTAAAAACTCAACGTACGTTTCGCTTCGTAACCGAAGCATCATCAGGAGAAATCGACTGCACTCCACGAAGGTCGAGCAGATACTCCACGAAGGTCGAGCAGTATCTGCTCGACCTTCGTGGAGTGCAGTCGATTTCTCCTGATGATGCTTCGGTTACGAAGCGAAACGTACGTTGAGTTTTTAGTAGTATGTGTATTGTTGGTGCTAATTGAACAGTTTAGTGGTGTGTATTGTGTGGAGCTGGATATATTTGGGAGTTTTAGCTTCCGGTAAGTCCAATTCATTCTTAGCGCACTATTTTGTCTGTTTTGTTACTCCATAATACGTATACACATTTTTTAGCGGAAAATTTGCAAATTAAATAATTTTATTTAGAAAAATTCTTTGCCAAGTCGTCACGGTTTTGGTCAGAAACGAACCCATATTCCTTCACAAGCTTATTGGTCGATAATTAAGCGCAGAAAACTTCAAAAACCAACTCCATTTCATTAGGCACTACGTCAAGATTTGATAATTCCTTTTTCGAAAGATAGCAGATGATTCAGATATGGTTGCACGTAGATTTTATCAACATCCTTCAACAGCATTTCAATTGTACTTAATGCATAACTTTTTCGATTATGTTCGCTCGTTCATGATGAGGTCGTTAAATGTACGCACTTTTAATTATTATATTTACTTCCTCTTAAAACACTAAGTCAATAATGCGTTATTAAATAATATGAATTGTGTAAGTTATAAGGGTAATTATTTGTTGTCCCTTAAATAAAATGTAAAATAACTCAAAAACTACAAGTTCTTCCAACATACAAAAAAACATTCAGATGAATAGATAACCTTTTTCCCTTTTTGGAGTCCTCTTTAACGGACTATTGGGCCTATATTTTTATACGAGAATTTTTTTTGAGGGTTGTTTTATATAGTAACTAAAAGATTATACCATTTAATATTTGTGTTTATCTTCAATTTCAGCCCATATCTTCTTGGATGACGCATTCGAAATATCAGATCACAGTGACGATGACTCCCAGGTAAACCGCTTCGTCAAACTTCTGGTCGATACAATCGACGAGGCAGCATCTGAAGTCCACCAAACGATAATTCGGGTCCGACCACCTAAGAAGTTACCGGCGCCGTATGGAGGACGATTGAACTGGGTTTTACCAGGGAAGACGAAAATGATATGTCATTTGAAAGATAAATCAAAGATTCGACATAGGAAACGTTGGTCACAGGTACGGTACCATAGTTGCGTTTGACGCCTCGTTGGTCGAGTGGCTAGCGTACACGCCTAATTACGCCGACCAACCGCGAGGCTCGGGTTCGATTCCCGACGGGGGCAGGCATTTGTGTGATGAACATTTAGATGTCTGCATTTCCGGGTCTGGGTGTTTATTAAATTTATTCTGGTATCTATTTAAGTATTTCTAAGTATTAGAATAGTTGGCTAACACCCATGACACATGCATATAATTTGCTTACTTTGGGTTAGATTCAATTTGTGTAACTTGTCCAGAGATATTTATTTATTTTTTTCGGCTGTTTTTCAAAAAAATATCGTATTGATATCTTAATATAATGACACTTAACTCCTGGCGGAATGTATAGGAAGGATATATTCTGAGATTTTGACAGAGAGAGTAAGAAAGAGTTTTAGTTCCTGTGTTTCGACTTTGATTGATAAATACAGCAAATTTTATTTCGTGCAGAGGATATCAAACAATTTTTAATCTGTTTTAAGAATTATTCAACTTGCACGTTCCTGGGTTTAAAATATTTAACTCAAAGTTCTTCTTCTATTAGGGCCACTTGCACATTCCCGGGTTACATTTGACATTGAGTTAAACTGTCAAATATAAGGTGATTTAACTCGAGTTAGACGTTAACTCAGTGTTAAATGCTTAAACTAGGAACGTGCAAGTGGCCCTTAAAGAACTAATTTAATATATATTTGACAGTTTAACCCGTTATTAAACTTAACCCAGGAATGTGCAAGTGATCCTTCGTAAACTAGCCTAACTTGGCTATACGTACGTACACACGTGAATCTTCACGCCAAGTCCCTTATAAGGGAGACAGTGAGTATTTATACATTGCAAAATCTCTTTTTAGGTGATGTACATGTACTATCTATTGGGACATCGCCTGATGGAATTACCGATATCAGTGGACCGAAAAGAAGTGATGGCTGAAAATACGTACTTGCTTACTCTGGATGGAGATATTGATTTCCAACCCCACGCTGTACGTCTGCTTATAGATTTGATGAAGAAGAATAAAAATTTAGGAGCAGCATGTGGACGAATTCATCCTGTTGGTTCAGGTAGGTTGCAGTCAAGTTTTTTACCTTTGTTGGTCTGGCCAGGCAGCTCGTAATAGGTTAAATAAAGAAGAATCGAACAACGCTCTAATTCCCCGACTATGGTATAACACTTGAGCTTTATGAGCACAACTTTATCAGGAAACCAATGCGCTTGTTTGTTTCCAAGGAAGTAGAAAGTTGTGCTGTTATCAGGCTGTGGTGTACTAGTTGCACTTTTACCTCCTTATAGTGTAACGGTATTTAATATCTTTCTTTTTTCAGGTCCTATGGTGTGGTATCAAATGTTCGAATACGCTATTGGTCATTGGCTGCAAAAAGCGACGGAACACATGATTGGCTGTGTACTCTGTAGTCCTGGATGCTTCTCTTTGTTTAGAGGAAAAGCTTTGATGGATGACAATGTCATGAAGAAATACACTTTGCGATCCGACGAAGCTAGACATTATGTACAGTACGATCAGGGTAAATTTATTATTTTTTTACTGTTTACTGGAATAATTTTAATGATTTTTTTATTAATTAAGTAGTTCGTCATACATATATGAAAAAAGAATTGCAAGGATCATGATCATGCACCGTTATTCATGATGGGATTGTAATGGCGGTTATTAACAGGTGAAGATCGTTGGCTGTGTACTCTGTTGCTGCAACGTGGTTACCGTGTGGAGTATTCGGCTGCCTCCGACGCCTACACCCATTGCCCAGAAGGTTTCAACGAGTTTTACAACCAACGTCGTCGCTGGGTACCCTCGACCATCGCTAACATTATGGACTTGCTGGCTGATTACAAACACACGATCAAAATCAACGACAATATCTCATCGCCGTACATTGCTTATCAGGTATGGTTTTCACGTTTTTTAATACATGACATCGGATTTTGTGGTATACTCTATTTTTTAACAAACGAGTACCAAAAAAATGTACTGCATTGTTATTGGTCCACATAATCAAAATAAAGTTAATTTCAATCAGACAGCACCATTACTATTTGACAATGATAACAAAGGCGTAGTGCCCGCCCCTCTTAACGCTACATCACACTCTGTCAGTATCGGAAACATACTCAGTACTCGTTTGTTAAAATATATTATAGTAAGAAATACATAAAAATGTGTGCCGCGTTTTGACACCAAATAAAATATACTTATCGATAAGGATTATTAATTATATTATTCCCATATTGAAAACGATCGCAGGTAGGTATGACTGCCACTATATCCGGATTGCTGTAATCTTAATGCATCAGTCCTTATACCTAAAAGAATATATTAGGAACTGAAGGATAGAATTAATTTAATTGCATGATGGTTTCCTTCGTTTCTAGTTTTTTTTTTCATTTTATGTTTCTTTTTAGTCGAAAACAATTTGGATTTATTTAATATAACTTAATTTAATGTGTTTTATTGCAATGTAATTTAATTACAAGTAACAGCTTGCCACAAAAATATATAAGGTCTTTTCAAATTAGTGCACGATATTTTACCTGGACATTCTGAATGTATAACTAAATCAGTAAAAAAAAATCGGACTTAAAATAAATTAGTTACAGCATTTTTAATAATTCATATTTAATTGCGCAAGTTCAATGACCGTCACCCGCGAGACGGCCGACACCACGTGACACCTAGATACGATAGCTGTAGGTATGGCGAGTGTGTTACATTTATTGCGTGTCCTATCCCAAAGATAGGCTTTGAACTGTTTGATCATAAAAAACTAGTGAATGTAGGCATGTGGTAAAGATAAAAATCAGGCTTAGGTTTGTACCTAACTACAAAAATGATTTACGTACCTACCTATTCACACTATTTAGATCCATATTTAAACATATCCACCATTGTAGGCACTCAATGCAAAACTTAGCACGGTTGTTGATGTGTCTTTGAGTATTGTTAGTAGGTTCCTATTCTCCTATAACTTTTTAAGGCAAGGTCAGTTAAATTGTAAAGTTCACTTTCAACGTCCTACCCACATGAAGAAGTCGGGAGGCATCAGGTCAGGTCAGGTGATCACACTAGCCACCCTCTATTCAATTTTTACCATTGGAAAGGTACTCATGAACACCTCGCGAAAAATAAACGTAAAAACAAACAAAAACATAACACACCCGAAACGCGATCAAACATCAACTGATTTGAAAAAGGACTGTATTACAAATAATAATTTGTTAGGAGCTCCCCCGGAGTCGACGACGGACGATCGAAGCGGCAAGCGCATCGATACATGACCTCGATCAGAACTTACAACTATGATTTTTTATAACTTAGAAACAGCTGTTATTCTCTCGGCTAACTAAAATACTGGACCGAGATATTTGTACTGTGTGATATGTAAAGTTTTTTAACTGATTAAAATTTCGATAAAACAAAAACATTAAGGGTTTTTAGCAATTTCGCAGATAATAGTACATTACATAATACCTAGTAGCGTGTAGGTACAAATAAACATTAAGTAGCAAGATACTCCGTAGTGACAATTCATGCGGCAGCCGTGAGACAATCAGCTGCTTTCGAGAGTTCGTTGACCCCCATGCGTTAATGCGAGAATTATTTTTTGTAATATTTTATTTATTTTTTGTTTTAGATTTTTTTTATTATTTTTGATATTTCCAGACACGCATTCCGAGTCCGTGGTTAAAATATCTTTAACTAATTTGAGAAAGCCCTGTATATTTGTTAAAAAACTTTTTACTATGATTTACTATTGTTACAGATGATGTTGATGGGTGGTACAATCCTGGGCCCTGGCACTATATTTCTCATGTTGGTGGGAGCTTTCGTCGCTGCATTTAGAATTGACAACTGGACTTCATTTGAATATAATCTGTACCCGATTTTGTTATTTATGTTTGTTTGTTTTACGATGAAATCCGAATATCAGGTAAGAAATTTTTAATAATGTGCTAATAATTTAGCAACAAATACTCATATACTGCTCTGAAATTAACATTGACATATTATATTTTTTTTTAATTTTAGCAGAATTTATTTTTTATATCTTACTTTTAATGTGACAACAATAACTGATTATTATCAAGCTCTTGTATTAAACGATTAGTATGTATTGACCAAATCTGGAAATCGAACTTTAAATCAGTTTTACCCGTTTAAATATAGCTTTTGGTTTTGTTAACTATGCGTCTCAAGCTTAATGAAGAAATCATAAATTCAATATGGCGGATGTTCAAAGATGGCGGATGGCCACTCAAAAATAGCGTATTTTATTTTAATATACCCGATGGTAAAAAATACACCCATGAGAAGGTTGCTAAGAAAAATACAAAGAATCCTTTTTTTATTATTTTATATAATTTTTTAAATTTATTTGTTGTTAACTACTTTTCTAATCATAGAAAGTCAAAATCAGTTTGATTCCAATTTCGAAGATACTTTAGCAGTTTGTTTTTGTTTTAGTTGCTGGTAGCGCAAATATTATCAACGGCATACGCGATGATAATGATGGCCGTTATCGTCGGTACGGCGCTCCAGTTGGGAGAGGACGGAATAGGATCTCCCTCGGCTATTTTCTTGATATCCCTTTCCAGTTCGTTCTTCATAGCTGCATGTTTGCATCCGCAAGAGTTTTGGTGCATTGTTCCTGGCATCATATACCTTTTGTCGATTCCATCTATGTACTTGTTGTTGATTTTATATTCTATTATCAACTTAAACGTAGTATCATGGGGAACACGGGAGGTACAAACTAAGAAAACTAAAAAGGTATGCGATCCTTTACTTTCGACTTTATTAACATAAAGTACGCCAAGGTTCAACCTAGTTATAGTCTTTATTACAATGGCATACAGATTATAATATCAACTTAATCTTAGTCTATGTTTATTAATAAAGAGAAATATGATTTTTGTGATTTTAAGTATGTATTGAAGGTATGTTGTGATCATGTGGAAATAATGACAGATAAAATGTTGACAAAGTAGATGTACAATGCGAAAATGGAATGATGTAGGTACTCGGGGAAACCAAGGTTGACATTCCACAATCAGATTGGTCGGATTTTATCCGAGGGTGGTGTCAAAAGTCTCCGAAACCGGCGTGTTTGTATGAAAAGGGTAATGAATATAGAGGAAGCTTGGCAGGTATGCAAGGATCGTGGCATTTGGCGCTCGATACTCTCTGCCTACCCCGTAAGGGATTTGGCGTAAAGATAAGTAAGTTCCTAAGATTGTATTAATATGATTTCTTGCTATACGAATTATCATTACGTTTCAAAACAATAACTAACGTTTGATTACTTTTGAACATCCGATAAAGTAATTTTAAAGAAGAAATATATTATATTTTCAGAAGTGATAGAAAAAGTTACGCCAGACTTAAGTCAGTATTTTAGTCGCCTCTCATAAAACTTATTAAAATATTTTTAATGTATCGTACTTTTTGTTGCAGGAAATAGAACAAGAGAAAAAGGATGCTGAAGAAGCCAAGAAGAAGGCAAAACAAAATTCACTTTTAGGTTTCCTACAGGGCGTGAATAGCAATGAGGAGGAGGGTTCTATTGAGTTTTCTTTCGCAGGTCTATTTAAATGTTTGCTTTGTACACATCCCAAGGGAAATGAGGAGAAAGTCCAACTTTTACATATTGCCTCTACACTTGATAAATTAGAGAAGAAAATTGATAACATGGAAAGGTAATTTGTTCTTAAGTGGTAGAAAAATTGCTTCCGATATTTAACGATACGTGGAAGCCATAGATAGTATTTTAGAAATACAATAGAATCGATTTTCAAGATGTTATTGAAACAAAGGGCTATGAATATGAAGATTTTGGCTTACCTAAGTACTGTTCGGCAATTTGTTTTTTTTCAAAATTGCGTTCACTGGTAATTCTTTCAAAAATGGATAGCTAATACCAATACAAATAAAAAATATTTTTATGAGAAAAAAACTCGTTAAGAGTCACATTCCGAAGATAAAAAAACTAAAGTTTTACTGTCAAAGGTTACGACTTTACGGGGTTCAGACAGGTTTACTAAGTTACAACTTCGGGAGCTATTTTTTGTTTGTATTGATGTTAGCTGTCCATTTTTGAAAGAGTTATTAGTGAACGTGATTTTGAAAAAAAAAACAAATTGGGGGACAATAGGTAAGCCAGGCTTCATACAAAAATCTTTAACGCTCTTTGGTCAAATCCATCCTGTTTGCTTCACAAAAAACTACACAACCAATTTTAAAAAAATTGATAGAATATTTTTACTCGTAGCATTCAGAAGACATATTATTATTGAAATAAGTCGTGAGCTTTGTGAAAATGAATATCCCCGTGTTGGTCCGAGCTCCTTTGCAGAAAAGACCATCTGCCTTTCTGTGCCAGGCAGCTC
>NJDD01001204.1:702586-731281 GCA_002245505.1 Calephelis nemesis | reverse complement strand
TTTTTATATAACTAATGCATTTAGATTGTGACTTTTTGATAACCATTCGGTGTTGGTTCGGGCTCATTTGCAGAATAGATCATCTGCTTTCCTGCCAGGCAGTTTGCAAAAGGCGAGAATAGGCACAAAGTCACTAACACCGTGACATCTGAATCGGTGGTAGGGTGGAGCAACTCGCACTGATTAGTATTACCGCTTTACCTATTCCTGTCCTGTTCCTATATAACGTCAGTGCTTGCTGTTAACGTATTCCGGTTCGGAGGTTAAGGCAATCGGGAAATTTACTTTTGCCTGCGGCCCAACATCCCGGGCTCAGCTTGGCGGCGCACTATTGTCTCTATGGTATCTCTAGGCGGCGTGAATTACTTATCATAAGGAAATCCGTCTGCTTCCTTGCCTTCTAATATTATAAAAATAAAATTATGAACTATTAAAAAAATGGGTGGATGTGCCTATGTGTGCGCGTGAGAAGTTATTTTATTGCATTGTTAAGAAATAAAATAAAAAAATATATATACCAAATAACATATAAATCGCATTATAAAGTAGAAATAGTATAGAAATATTTTTAGAGCAGGTAACTTCATGATGTTACTTGTGAGGATGCGCGTCTGAGGAGTTGACTGGTTTGATTCCTGTCGCTGAGTTTCACCTTCAGAATTTAAAGTATTCTGCCCATCATCTTGATTCGTGGCAATCTGCAACTTTCCAACTCCGAAGACATTTCTTTCCCCCCACAACACCTTTGTGGAATCAGTTACCGAGGAAGGTGTTTCCAAATGAATATGTCTTAGGAACCGTCAAGAAAAGAGCATACTCATTCCTTAAAATTTGGCAACGCATCTGTGATACTCCTGGTGTTGCGGATGACCCTGGGCGGCGGTGATCACTTTCCATCAGGTTTCCCACTTGCTGCGTCCTCCTATATATTAAAAAAAATCTTAAGATTTCCTTTATTATTAAGATTTAAAAAGAGATCCTTTTTTCATAACGCGCATAAAGAAGTACCTAAACACAAAACACTTAAAGAAACACTTCTAAAGTTTTGTAGTGTTTCAAATTTTGTTTTAGCCAAAAAGTTATTCATAAAATATTATAATAATTTGTTGTCTGTGAAGTCAAAATGTTTCAAAATGATGATCACGGGGCAAAGATTACATCAAACTACTGTCAAATGACGTGTTTTATATTATACAATGGAGATTGCAAATACAAAGCACGTCATTTGACAGCTATTTTACACTCTACCCACTGATCATTACTAAAAATATACTGAATAGTCCCGCAGCTGTACGAAAGATGATATGCTTATTATATTTACTATCTGGTTCTACACACAAAGCTGTGGTCACTGCTTGTCACTGCCGTCGAGTTTACAATGTTAAAGTTTTATGAGGTACTAGCTGTTACCTGCGGCTTCGCCTTCGTTTTCGCAGCAACCCGTCGTGCGATCGAAATTAAAGTAGCCTATTTGTTAATCCGGGTCACAATCTATCTGTGTTCTAAATTTCAGACAAATCCGTTCAGCCACTCGAGCGTGAAAGAGTAACAAACGTACACACGTCCTTTCAAACTCTCGCATTTATAATATTAGTAGAATGTTGTGACACAAAGCACGAGTCTGCATTTCAGTCCACAGAAAAAAAAACTCAGACAGATTTTTAATGAATGCGCATAACACTTTGTATTACTATTGTTAAAACCTATATTAATACATAAACGAATATAAATTTTACTATTTTTATGTAAATTGTATGTTCATTGTCACGTCAAAGCGGTTGAACCAATATGAAACATTTTCTTTGCACTTCACTCTCAAGAAAAATAATTTAAATAGTAAATTGTAGTTAGTCCAAGTATGTAATAGTAGGAGACAACGATAAAAGTTCATTTTATAAAAAATGTGCTTTATTTATTTTCTTTTTCCCCCTGTTGGACCGGGCTCCTTTGCAAAATAGGCCACCTGCCTTCCTGACAGGCAGCTAAAAGGCAAGCATAGGCTTGCCGTCACTAAAACCGTCACACCTGACTAGGTGGTAGAGTTCCGCAGCGACTCGTCCGGATCATTACCACAGCCTTATCTATTTCTTTTCGCCATAACGTCAGTGATTGCCGTTGACATATTCCGGCTCGAAGCCTAACATCCTGGCCTCAGGTTGGCAACGCATGGTGCGTTGGTGTCTCTAGGCGACGTTAATTTCTTAAAAAAAAGAAAAAAAAATAGTTAAAGTTAATTTCTTACCATCAGGAAATCCATCTACTTGTTTGCCTTCCAATATCATAAAAATAAAATATAAAATTCAATTCAATCATCATTGAATTGTAAGTGTAATTGCAGTAATAATTTGATTTCCTTGAAATAACAATATGTAGGTAAGTTTGAACACGTATTTAATGGAATAGCTTTTACTATTTACGGTGTGTGATAAGAACAACATGCAAACTTACTTGGTATCGGTTTTTCTATCATTAATTAATTATTTATATAACTTGGCTTCTGTAGCCTTTCATTGTACATTGTGATTACTAAATTAAGTTTAGAATATGTTATGTGTTTTCCCATTTAAAACTATCCATTGTTGGCCGTGTCGCTGTGTTTGAACATTAGACCAAACTTATGCGAGTAAATTAGCTCTGGTCCAAATAATCACAGATATATTTGACGCAAAGCTGCAGCTCAAGTCAAAAAATCAATTCCAAAAATGATTTCCATAGACATAGACTGCCACTTTAGTTGAGTGACTAGCGTTTACGCCTAACTACACTGACCAATCGCGAGGCTCGGGTTCGAATTCCGACGGGGGTAGGCATTTGTGTAATGAACATTTAGATATCTGTATTTCCGAATCTGGATGTTCAATAAATTTATTCTGGTATCTATTTAAGTATTTCAATGTAATATCTTTAACTAACACTTATAACACAAGCATATAATTTAATAAATATCTTTGACTAACACTAATAACACAAGCATATAATTTGCTTAGTTTGGGGTTAAATTCAATTTGTGTAACTTGTCTGGAAATGTTATCTATTTATTTATAAATAAAGTGAGCTGAACCGTGAGTTGACTCTTGAGCTGATCTGAGGTTGACGGTCCACGGTCAAGGCCGGACTTAGAGGAGTACAACCGGAGCGGGCCCCAACGAGTGTGGTCCCCCTGTTCTAGACACTAAAAAAAAGGCGTGTGTGCGATTCACACAAGATAGAAGTGAAACTTCAGTAAATCGACAAAAAAATGAGATGAATATATATAGTCCTACACATTTTTGTATTTGTGTCTCTTACCTGTCGTTTTTTCCGTTGCATCCGGTTTGAAATCACAACGATTCTCAAGAAGTTTCAGTTCAAAAACTGCCAAATTCCGGCTAGTAAACTCTAGTTTAACTCTCTTTTGATATGTTTTTCACTGTTTCCTCCCTTTTTTTACAAAGATTCAAAAATTCAAAATTCTTTATTATAAATATATATATATATATCTTTTTATTTATTTTATTTAAAAAAATATTGATACCAGGCTTCACTTCTTTGTAATTTGTTGTCCTGAGCCCTTCAGACCTCTAAATCCGGCCCTATTTAGTTGTCTCTTACCCTCAGGTTACGCTAGTGGGTCATCTTATCATTAAAAAAACTATTAGTTTAAATCTTGTAAGCGAGTTAACAAAGTTCAGTTGTAATTTGCTTCTCTAACGAAACATTAATATGTAAAACAGAGTCCGAACGGAATTAACATTTCGTTGATTAAAGCAAACGGGTGCTAATTAGTGCTGGGTTCATATTTAAATGCTCCGTCTAATGCATTACCTTCACTGGTTCATTAGTTGGTGTTTTTAAATTAGTACCATTTGTATCTATGTTGATTGAGTTGTAAGTACTCGCCAAATTGACCAACAGCTTATAATCCAGTTATTTTTAGGCGACAATTTGCTGTTTCCCTAAAAAGTATCTTCAAGCTCATATCTCAGAAGAATTAGCCAGAGGCGAAGCCGAAAAACATTTCAGACGAGTGATGTTGACGTGGCACTACGTTGTTGCTTGAAAATCCAATTTTAGACAGTGTGTAGTAAACTAAGTGTTCAACTACTGTTTAAATAAGTTTTTTGTTTGTAATGAGATGGTTAGACACATAATGTGATAGGTGGCAATACAACGTTTTTTAATAGAAAATATAAAGAAAACACATTTTCTATGTGTTGCACGACCAGGGTATTTATTCGAGACCTCATGAAGTCAAGTCCAACACCTGGGCCGCACCAATACCTACGGAATTACCTGCCTTCTTACCTGGCAGTTTATAAAACACACAGGTTTTTCCACTTTCGATAAAGTGCTGTGTAGCTATTTGCTTCGATAGAGATCATTAGCCCATTCCTGTAACAATAGCAACGTTGTTGTGTCCCAGTCCAGAAGGTAGGGTAGCCTATAGACTCGCAGCTTGAGCCAAATTACTTGGGACGGCGTTTATAATATCTGCAGTCTATAGCCCACGGGTATCACTTGTCATCAAGAGAGTTGTGTATTTTTTTGTTGTATTCTCACTTGTCTCTTTCTATAATTTAAAAAATCTCGATACAGATATAACGACGATGAAAATGTTGGTACCTAGATGGAAACAAAGCGGTTACATTTTTGAACAAATTCTACACTAATAACTTTTATGTTTTATATATACAAAAATATGCCCAAAAGCATGCAGTAATTAAACAAGCACTACATCAGCAGTTGTACTCCACGTGTTAAGGAGTTAACTACAACTTTCATTAAACTGTTAAGCGTAGTTTTACTGAAACAAAATTTTTGAATTGTAACGTCTTTATGGACATATGAGAGAAATTCGCAAATACAATATCTATCTGTTACGTTCACAGATCTCTGGTTACACTCATTTTACATCAATTTCATACTGCGTGTTTACTGATTTTTATTTTGCCGGACACCATATCTTAAAAAATATGACACGAAGAAGTTTCTTTTCTTATGTGTACCTATATATACACTATTACATACACGCGTTCTTTATATAACATTTTTGTTTTGATATTATGTATTTTGTAATTTACATTATTATTTTTTATTTCCTTAAATGAATGTTTTGTTACAATGTTTTGTGTATAACAAATAAATTATTATAAATATTACTATTGACGGTTTATTGCAAAACTGAAAGTTATACTAAGTCTGTTTTAGTATTGCCAGACATTGTCTTTGTTGTTACTCAAACGTTTCATAAATTAATAGGTAAATAAAACTTTAATTTATTTATGCTAATGGCAAGTGTAAGACATTTCCTAGTACATCAATAGTCTGGTATATTTTATATAATACAACAACAACAACAATAGGTCATTAGAATATGAATGGTGTATGAAAATACGTATTTTAGATACCAAAGCTTCCTGTCACAAAATACTCTGATGGTCTTTATGTAATATTAGTAATCTTACTATTACCAAGACCACTTTAAATACATCTTTTTATGTACCTAATTTTATATATTTTGCGATTATTTAAGTAAGAGCAGGTGAAAGGGGATCGTCAAATGGGCAAGGATATATCAATCAATCCTATTATCCTATTAATATTATAAATGCGAAATTTTCTATGTTTGTTTTTGTATATTACTTCTTCACGCAAAAACTGCTGAACTGATTTTCATTATATTAGGTACACGCATAGAGGGTAACTTGAACTAACACATAGGATATTTTTTATCCCACAAAAAGGGTTCTGTGGGATTAGTAATCAAGCGAGCTACGCCGCGGGCAATAGCTAGTATAATATAAAGCTGCGCTCTCGATTGCCAAATTTATAAACTTTTAAAATAAATATCCCAGGACAAAATATACAAATAAGTTTAGCCCCAAAGTAAGCAAATTAAAATGTTGTGAGAAGGGTTAACGACACTTAAATAGGCAACAGAATAATCAACATTCTTGCCCAAAAGTGTAGTCTTCTAAATAATATCCCTTTTTGTTTCGATCTTTTATTAAAGCATTTCTTCCACATATTCATTCACATAACCATATATAACAATTATGCAGTTATATCGTGAGTGCTCGCCAATTTTATGTTTCGCTATTGAAGGGGAAGGTAGTAAGCTAAACTATGCAATTAGTTTAACATTTCAATTAGGCAATGCACCTTTTCTATTTTTATATAACCGCTAGACCACTGAGCCGATTGATAGGTAGGCAACCTATCAATCGGCTCAGTGGTCTAGCGGTCCAGGACTTCATGAGGTCTCGATTACGATTCCCATGTCGGCAACCAAAAGAAATGTGTTTTTTCCAAATTTCGAATAAAAAAATTTTGCTCGGGATTGGATATGTGCCTAGTTGGCGATAAGCTTGCACTTGTCACATTGTGGGACTTTGTGTCTTCAGCTAGTCGTGGGTGCCCTAGTTGTGCCTCTACCTACCTCTTCAGGGATGTGGGTGTGAAGTTATTCTCTGCTCTAGTGCCTATGTCGACGTGTATTTTTGGAATTAAAGAAATCTATCTACTTTTTGTCTTTCCATTCCATTAATTCAATTATACAGACTTCTGCGTTTTATATTAATAGGGTTATACCTTTATCTGTAAAGTTGATATCGTAGGTAGACATTTTAACCTCTAACCAATGTTGCCGTCTTATTTGATATACTGTAGCCATTTTAGCATGTAATTGGCAGCAGTTACGTCCAAACATTTTGTAGTAAAACTTTATGGACCGCATAAAGTGCGTAGTTACGTAGGAACTTGACGTTAAACAAGGAATTATCTCATACCTATCAAATATCCTCTTCATCAATTGAAGACTGCGCTAATGAAGCCGTGGGAGATTACGCTGTGTTTGATATATTATGGCTTCCTTGGATTTATGTTTTATGTTATTTACATTACGTCTAGATTGTTTTATATAGGTTTGATGTTCATTACGTCACCGGATTATTATTTATATAGTTACACAACTTGACTTATTTTATTTATTTTAACTTGTTTGTATCCATTAGCAATATTTTTAAGCAAAAGATTCAGCGTTCTCTACTAGCTGTCAGTTGGAATAAAATAAAAACAAAAGTCCTTCTTCATTGTATCAATATTTGAACGGAAATGTAAAGATATCTAGAGCCAGCAGGAAGTATTCGGCAGATTTGCCTTTTGAAAGCAAATTTGCTTTGGGGTTGCTTCACTTGGGAAAAGAAACTTGCCTTCTACTTCTCCTATTGAACAAAGTTAATTTTGGTCTTACACAAATTTATATTTTCCAGATGGAATCTCCCCGTATTCCCTAAGTTGTTTAATTTATTATATTTTGTTAATAAACGTTTAAATTAATTAAATAAAAATCAAACGTTTTTTATTCCAACATAGAGCGATACAGATTGTTTTTAATCTTACTCATATACTATAACACAGAAAAAAACACATTATGTTTCATGTTTATTATGCAATTATATTTTTATGTGAAAGGTAGAGAACAAGCCATGATTATCCAGATGGTAAGAGATAACCATGCCTTACAGACACTCTAGATGCTATAGGTGCGTCGCCGTCCTGAGGCCGAGGTGTTAGCCAATTAATTTATTAGTCTATCGGCTACCCCACCTTCCAGGCCTTAACGTGGTAGTGTTACTAGCCTAGCTGGTAATAACCTTTATGTTAACTTGCGCAATCTCTTGCCTGGCAAAGGGGCAGATAGTATAACAAAGACAAAAATGGACGACGTGTTGTACCAAAGGTAAAAAGAAAAAGCGGAGAGGAGATTGAAACGAAGATTACTTTTAAAGAGGATAAGATTATCCTCTTACTTACTTACTTTTACTCTATAAACAAGATTTTTATATTATTAAGCTAACATTCGTAACGTCAATGATTCCTCGAGATTAGACGCCATTAGACATCTTTACCCACCTAGTCACCAGCTTGGTTGTCATATTATGCTTTACATACTTTATTACCAACAAGTCAACATTCTTAACGTCAAAAACTGCTCGACGCCATTAGACGTTTTTTTCAAACTAGGCAGTCCCCAGCTTATTAGGCTATAAAAATTCATTTTCATCACGTTCTTTCTCGTGTCTCATTAGAACTTGCGTGAAGATAAATATTTTTATGTATAGATACGAGCTAAATAAGGAGAATGACTTTTATGCAAGGGAAAGAAAACGCTTTTTAAATGGTAAATGATACCATGCTCAAGAACGAGAAATACTTATACTTAAAGGTTCTGTACTTTACTAAATTTTATGTAAGCTTTCAGTTTCCCTGCAATTGGATATTACCGTTTCGGTCGAGCAGTTAGCACACACGCCTTACTTTACCTACAGGAGCAGGCGTTGGTGAATAACATCGATATCTGTATTTCCAGGTCTTGGTGTTTAACAAAATTATACTGATATTGGTTTATGTATTATGTGTTAGTTTGGTTGTCGAACACCGCCAATATTGCGAATTAAATATATGTAAATATACTTACCGCTAATTAAATAAAAAAATAAAAGATTATATATACTTACTGCCATGCATTTAAGACACACAAACAAATATGCTGAAAATAACGATAAAAGATCACAGATGGCGCACAACTATGTTCATAAAGTTTGGAAAAAAGTAGTTGGTCTTGAGAAGTGAAGATGGCGTTCTTATTAAAAGGCATTAAAATTTACTATAGTCGAATTTTTGATCTATGAGCAACCACTAGTATCATTAGTTTGGTAATTGCATAAGTAGCGGCCGAATAACAAGTGAAATTGCACAGCAATTTAAATAACTAGATAATTTTCATACATTTCTAGGCACTATTTAATGCAGGGATCTCTAATAAATGAATTTAAAATTATGTAAAATTTAAAATATGACCGTAAACAGCAGGACTGCGCATCTGCGAAGTCCCGTTACTGTGAAGGAAAGCAGATGGGCCACGATATTGTTGTCTAGAGGCTATGCACTATTTTACATGAACCGGTTCCGCGCACGCCTACCTTTTATTCTATGATTTTGCAGATAAAGTATTACCGATGTATTATTGCTGTTATTTTCTAACGAGCTTTATAAACTAACCAACACCTACGGATTCACCAATTCGATACTATCATGATTTTGTACATTTACATACATATCTTCACGTCAAGTCCCTTACGAGGTATGCAGAGAGAATCGAGTGTCAAATTCAGATTATAGATTTGCCTAACTTAATCATCATTCTTTACTCTTTTCATGCAAACACATCGGTTTCGGAGACTGCTGACACCACTCTTGGATAAAAAATGAGCGATTTGATCGTAGAGTAACAACCGAGGTCTGTTTTGGTACCTACATCCAGCCACACTCGTATTGTACATTTGTTTATTCAATCGTCTATCTATCATTCTTTCCTCATGACCGAACCAAAAGAGCATATTTTTTCTCATTTCTACACTAACACTTTTTATCCAACTCTTTCGTGGATTTTACCTTAGCGCGGTTCGACTTTCAGGAGTCTCTCATATACCCAACTCTTGCATCCATATATTAATGTTAGGATAAACACAAAAGTATGCAAAGCTCTAGTCTAGTCTAGAAACTAGACCTGAAACCTCGCTCTGTAATAGTTTACCCAGCGACGCACACTATTCCCTGCACTCACTCTCTTTTTATATCCGCGGTGTACCTTCCATCCCTGCTAAAAGCACTACCTAGATATACAATATGATTTACTTGTATCGGCATTGCATTCAACTAAAACTCTAATATGTATCAGTTCCAGTTTTTTCAAACATCAAAAACTGCTGGACCGATTTTCATGAAGTTTGGCATACACATACAGGGTAACTTGGATTAACACAAAGGATAGTTTTTGTTCCAAAAAATGTTCTTGTGGGACCATTTACCATGCGGTTAACGCCGCAGGATATAGCTAGTCAGATAAATTTGTTTCACTCAGGGACGTCAAATATTATTTAATCAGTCATTCTGACGAAATTTTCTAAAATATACTTAATGTTAGAGTAAATGTTAATTGACATCTCTGAGTGCGGCTGTAAGCCTCAAAAAGCGTTTTTAAGTTAAATCTAAAAACGTAAATTGTTGTGTATCTATATTATGATGTAGGTAACGATATTTGCAGTTTTACCGCTCTTAAATCATTAACAGTAGTGTTGCCACAGAGACAATAGTCGTCATTAATCTTGTGTCTTAATTCGTTAGAATCATAAACCTAAACAAAGATTATACATTAACTTGTTATAAAAAACTTGACGATATAATTGAAGTGTTATTAATTTGGGATATTAATAATAAATTGCAAGCGCATAGTGGCTCGAATGTTACGTAAGGATGGCCGAGGAACTGGTCCAACGGCTCTGAAACTGGGCCAGAGCCATCTCTCCGCTAAGATATTACCGCTAATAGATATGAACATCCATTTCGCTCACACCCAGATCGTACGGTTTCCTAACATATTGTTTCCGTAATGTCCGTTCCCATACAGTATACATTTATCTTTATGGATTACGTGTAACTAGTGAACATTCATATCCAATAAAGTTTATGATTTATATTTTACACAGCGTTTGTCTGTGGTTTTGTCTTAGAAGTATAGAAACATTTTCACACCCATATCTCCGAAGAGGTAGGCAGAGACACAACCAGTGCAACCACGACTAGCCGAAGACACTAAGTCCCACATTGTGATAGGTGGCAATCCTATCGCCAACCGGGCCCATATCCAATTTAGAGCACCATTTCTTTATTGGAAAATGTTTTCCTGTTGCCCGACCAGGGAATCGAACCCGGGACCTCGTTAAGTCAAATGTAACACCTGGACCACAGAGGCCAAAGAAGTATAAATCAAACTCCTAAATGATTGAATTTATTTGTAACATCTTACGTGTTCCGTTTGGTACTCTGCGTAGAGACTATCTGCCGTCCTTCCTGCACGTAAGTAACAAAGTAAAGTAAAGGCAAAACGGGTCATTACCAACAAGACCACTGGTGGTAGAGCATTGTCTAGCTAGTTGCTCAGGTAGGTTTCCAATGCCTTAACTATTCCTGCCGTCATAATGACAATGTCATGTTCCAATTCGAATGGTAGCGTAGCCGGTTGACTTGCACAATTAAAGAAAAATGAAAGACTCACCTACAACATCTATGGTGGAATTGGGGTATCTCTTACCATCAAAGCAGCCGCATGCTTGTTTGTGGTTTTTGGCCATAAAAAACGACGTAACAGAACACAGTCTAGTAACTCAAAAACTTGAAATTTATTTCTATCTTTTCTAATTTAGTAGGTATTTGAATGGTAAGCCAGTAAATATATGCAAGAGGGCGTCTCAACTTTATGTTAGCAATTTATTACAGTATTCGTTGTTTACCAGCGATGTGTAGTCATCGGAAATCCTTTTGCTTGTTGTAGTCTCAAAGTTTAAAAAATCTTTGATTTTCATTTTTATGATATTAGAAGGCAAACAGGCATACGGATTTCCTGATGGTAAGATATTCACCCCGCCTAGAGACATCAAAGGTGGTAATAGTGCGTTGCCATCCTAGTGCTGGGATGTTAGGCTTCTAGCAAAATTAAGTTTACCGGCTCCAAACCTGTATACGTCAACGGCAAGCACTGTCGTTATGGCAACAGGAATAGGTAAGGCGGTAGTACCAAAACAGACGAGTCGCAGCTAAACTTTACCACCTAGTCAGATGTCAAGGTGTTAGTGACAAGACAAGAGGCGTAGACAAGAAACGGGATGGTCTATTCTGTAAAGGAGCCTGGACCAACACGGATAAAATTTTATTAATAATATAATAGGAAAATGCATTTGAAATGAAATACCTAGTAAATATTTTTATTGCGAGTTTAAGTTAAATATGTGTTGCATTTGTGGGAGTTGAATCGAATCAAAATTAGTTTAGTCATCGTCTAACCAGATAAGATTTCACATACTAAACTCGTTTTGATTTTATTTGTGTTTGGTTACCATCATGTAAGTTGATCAACTTCTTTTTTAATACAACTTACTGTTTAAAAGAGTGACAGTATTTTTATAAGAAACTTTACATCACATTAATCTCGTGTCTTAATTTGATAATATTCGTAGTAGTGTAGTTTTTTCGTAATTATTGAATTTTAAAATAAATTTCGTAAATTTTGATAGCACTTTGTACAATTTTGTTCCGTTAAAAAAGGATCTTAACGCTCATGTCACCGAACGGGTAGACAAAGAAACAACCAGGGCACCCACGGCTATACGAAGACACTAAGTCCCACAACTTGATTGATGGGAAGCCGGGCACATATCCTATCTCGGGCAAATATTTTATTATTAGAAAATTGGAAAAAACACATTTTTTTTGCTGCCCGACCCGGGAATCGAACCCTGGTCTTTATGAAGTCAAGTCCAACACCTAGACCGCTAGACCACAGGTGCGATTTGTTTGGTTAAACAGCACAAATGGAATCATCATTAAGAAATCACTCTAAAAAAGTATTTTGTCGTTCCCGCCAAATATTATTAAATGAACTTGATACTAATATGCGATGTAATGGCAAATGCTGACGCCAATGTCAAAAGCTAAAACAACTCTTTGAAAAATTACGTAAAGAAAGAAAAAACATCGACCTGTATATGTAGAATTGAAACAAATCAAGAAATTGTTCTATTACCTTACATAATGCGAATTTCACTAAGTACTGACATTTCATTAAAATTATATTGAAATCGTGAAGTGAAGCTTGCTTCCAATCGATTGAAATGGTGGGCTTATGATCTGTTGCGCGTGTTTGGTACACTGCCTACCGATATTGATTTGTATCGTTACGAAACCTTGCCATTATTTATTATTAAGGTGCCTTCATATGATGAATAACGTGTCAGTAATGATGTCACAGAGAATTTATCAAACCAATTGTTATGTGTAGCAAGGACGTCGATTGTTTACCGTTTAACAAATCGTTAATGGCTACTGGAATAATGATGATGATTAATCTTAAACCGTAATTGCATAGTGCTAATTGGCTTTTAGTCTAAAAAGTTCTTCGTATCAAGCAATCGACGAAAGTTTCCAAAACTTTATGGTTTATTTTCATTTGAATGATAAGAATTAAAAAAAATGTTGTTTCATTATCAGAAATTTAAGAAAGTATATATTTCAATTAGAGAGAAAGGAGATGAGAAGTGATACTTTACAATCGTTAAAAGAGATAATTGTATAAATCAAAAAGTTACTAGAGTGAACAATATTATCATCATCATGAGAAGAGGGTACATTCACATTTGAAATTTGACTATGAATGAAGTCTATTGCCATTACATTCTACAACTGTCTAATAAGTTGCCAATTGAAAAGTTTTTTATCATCAACTAGCCGATCTGGCGAACTTTGTATCGCTTGACATTAACAGCTACTAACAGTTTTTTTGAAAAAAAAAATGCAGTGTGATTTTTTTCCTCTATCCCTTCAATTTTCCTGGTTTTTCTTTTCATGTGATCCTTCTTCCTGATTTAATAACCAATATGACAAAAAAAGAGGAAAAATTTGTTCCGGATTTTGAAAATTTTAGCTATTCTGCAATGGCGAAATTGCAGATAGTGGTTTATAAAAGATATTTGTATGACCGATTTTAACTGATTTCAGTATTCTTTTTGCTATGGGTGCCTCTGAAAGAGAATCTTCGTTTCAGTACGATTCAAGCCAGTCCAAAGTTGAATTAAGTTTCATTTATAAATAGAAGGCTCCTTTGCAGAATAGACCATCTGCCTTCCTGCCAGGCAGCTCGTAAAAGGGGAGCATAGGCTTACCGCCACTAACACCGTGACATCTGATTAGGTGGTACAGTTTGAAATGAAATGAAATTATTTATTTGCGGAATATGTGTCTTAAAAGTTGTTATAAAGATATTTAAGAACACAACATATTCTAACACATTGTGGTGTGCAAATCAGGAAGACGAATTAGGGTTTCGTAGCGATTTACCCGGATTGGTACCACCGCCTTACCTATTCCTGCTGCCATAACGTCATGACGTGTTCCGGTTCGGAGGGTAAGGTAGCCGATAAAATTACTTTTTCTTGAGGCCTAACATTCCGGCTTCAGGTTGGCAACGCACCATTACCACCTTTGGTGTCTCTAAGTGGCGTCAATTTCTTACCATCAGGAACTCCGTCTGCTTGTTTGCCTTCCAATATCATAGAAAACCGAGGTAGTCAAAAACGCCTACATCGGAACTCTATACCATACAGGCATTAACCAAAATCTAGACACACCATTTACCAATGGAAAGGGAAATGAAACGTAAGCGTTTGTAATTCGAACAAGTAGATATGCGCAGTCTATAATTAAAAGGTAGCTCCATGGCTCCATTGTACATTTTCTATTCCACAGCGGCACTTCAGAAGTAATAATTGAATTTCCTCAGAGAACAATTGCTTCGATTACAGCGCAGCTCGACACGGAGAGACGCTTAATGAATCTTCTGCTGTCTAGTTATTTACCGAGATAAACCCTGTGTTTACCGGCTACATGCGCGCCTGATTGCACGACCTTACAATAAATAAGATTTATCGAAAAGGAAGGTTACTGTTACACCTATGTTATGTTATTGATGTCTAACTTTAATAACTGTAACAATACCTATTAATTATTCACTCACTAGCCAGTGTTATCTAAAATGTAAACGGGTTTAATAAGTTTGAACCCCTTGTTAATAACAATATTATAAAGTGCGAAATGAAAAAACCAAACTTTCTGAAAAAAAACATTTCCACTTTTGACGCTTCCCGCAAAAAAGCAACTTCGATTTCTAAAGAGTATTTTGCTTCATCCAATCCAACGTGGTGGCAAAGAAAAAACAGAATAATCCATTCATAAATAACAGAGCATTCACATACAAAAAAAATACAGTAGTCGAACATTTTTTATTTTATTTTAATTTTTTATGATATTGGAAGGCAAACAAGCACACGGATTTCCTGATGGTAAAAAATTCACGCCACCTAGAGACGCCAAAGTTGGAAATGGTTAGGCCTCGAGCAAAAGTAAGTTTACCGGCTACCTTACCGTCCGAACCGGTACATGTCAACGGCGCTGACATTATGGCGACAGGAATAAGTAAGGCAGTGGTAACAACCCATGCGAGTTCCTGCGACACTATACCACCTAGTCAGATGTCACGGTGTTAGTGACGGTAAGCTTATGCTCACCTTTTACGAGCTGCCGGGTACAGGAAGCCAGATGGTCTATTCTGCAAAGGAGCCCGGACCAACACCAACATAATATAACTTCTTACTTTTTCGAAGTCGGTTAAGGCAAAAAAGTACGTTGTAAAGTATATAAATTCGATGCAAAACGTATCAATACTGTCAATATTTAAGTTAAAAAGTTAAGAACATTATCGCGAATATTTTGATAGGGAGTGATGTTTGAATTGCAGAATTTAAAAACAAAAAAAAACCCCCAAGTAATACCATCAGAAAAGTTGAATGAAACAGAAGCGCACAAGTTAAATATGAAGCGACTTATGTATCATGTAAAGTAAAGTAATGTTTCTTCAAGCCCATATCCACGAGAAGGTAGGCGGAGGCAGCACCAGGATACCAACAACTAGCCGAAGACACTAAGTCCTACAATGTGATAGGTGTAGAAGCACATATCCAAACACGGATTGCTAGACCAGAGGTGTATCATGTGATTTCCCAATGCCGCCAGAACTCACAAAATGAGATTGAATGACGATGCCAGGGATTAAGTTGAAATTCAATAAGGATAGGATCTAATCCCAAAATAAACACTCTATATAAATATGTATAAATATAAATATGTATAAGGAGGTCTATGTTCTGAAGTGGACGTCCTATGGCTGAAATGATGATGATGATGATATAAATCTTTTCTCGTGCACTTTAACTTATCCAAGTTCTACCAAAATTGACTAGCATTTACTTAATATTTTCACGAACTTCAATAATTATGAAAAAAATCGCAACTTTCGAGATTGTGATTAACTAAATGTCATTTAAATCCTAACATATAAATATGTCTATTGAATAAGATATAGAACGCCTTAATAGGCCTTGTATACACATAAAAACATAGTCAAAATGTAAAAGTACAATATTTTAATATTATGATGTATATATATTTTGTGTTTTGTAACATGGTCCCTAGGTGTGTGTTTTTGGATCCAGGTGTTCACTGTTAATATATGGTTTAATTCGAAGTATTTTATATTTTATTGTTTCCGTCAATAACAGCAAGCGATAATTTGTATTATCTTTATTACTAACATATAATATAAAAACTAGATTAATACAAAAGAATCAGGATGTAAATGGCAAATTTAAATGTAAATGTATATAAAACACTTTATATAAATCAGATTATACACTTAGATAAAACAAAAATCTAAATAGTTGTATTTAATTTTAAAAAATAGTGTATATGTATATAGGTTCCTGTTTTAAATAAAAACGTTTATATACAATGCGTATATTAAATTATGTATTTGCTAACTCTAGATATGATATGTAATAATAAATTTGGGATATAAAATATAATGCAAAATGCCCCGTATTAATCCGGATCCGCTAAATAGCTCACCATCTTTATCTTCATCAGGCAGCTCGTAAGAGGCGAGAACAGTAATATGGTAGGTAATATGGTAGGTCTTTCCCCACAAAACAACTAGCGGTACAGCGCTAAGCAATAACTTGCCCTGGTATGGATACACCGTCTCACCTATTCCTGCCAACCATATGGCCAACATTGGACAAATCATTTTGTTAATTTACTTTTTACTTCAAATCAGATATTATATCTTATATTAGATTATATTAGATATAATCTTGCTCAATATTTTTGACCACATCACATACCTATAACATTTATTTATTGCAAAATTGCGGAAAACCGATAACTCGTATTACGTTATTTATTGTAATCGATGCGATCGATATTTTTCGACTAATTATTTCCTAGTCTATATTATTTCCGGTGACGGAGGTGAAATATATAATTATTTTATGATTTATCATTCTGGTCGGTTTGACTAGAGTCACTTACATGGAAATACATTTAAACTCATATACCTATATGTTAATTGTTAGGTAAACTTTTTTAACCTCTGTTGTTCCGGGTCCTCTGTGTCTAATAGAGCACCAGTCTTTGCCGAAAATAGGCAACATTGGTCACTAGTAGTAGTAAAGTGCCGCAATTTGTCTGGGTAAGGATCCACTTCTGTACCTGTTCTTTCCGCCTTAATAACAATGTTCCAATAGAATATGTTCCAGTCCCGAGGTGAAGTCCGGTGAAGTTGTAAAAACAGCGAGGTTAGCAACAAAAAAAAGCCGTTAAAAAAAGTCCGCAGTCACGAGTGTAGGGTAGTCGGTCGGCTAGTACAATATACCTAACAAACCGGCTACAGGATACACATATTATATCATCTATAGTGTTTTGAGGTCAAAGTTATTTCTTACCATCAGGAGATACGCTCATTCGTTGACCGCTCTAATAAAAAAACACATATATATATATGCATTATTACTTTATTGGAGGTGGATGGTTGTTGCACCAACTGTGTATTGTTAGTTAAATCTACTGTAACGTAATATACAGTATTCTATCTTCCTAAAAAACTGACGAAAACGTGTTTAAATCTAGGTGTCTCCAGTGACGAACGGTCGACGTAATAGCGATTTTTTATTTTGTAACCAATATATAGGTATACCTGCAATTTGTAATGTTTTTTCATTTAATAAGTCCAAGTATTTACTTAACATGGGAAAAGAACATTATATAACATATAAGGATATATACCATCCTGTTGTTGAGCTTCGCTTAAGCCGTTAAAGATGTTGGTTTATAAAATTTGGTAATCCAAAATTGCAAATCCATTTTTATTGAGCACTACCAGTCTATTAAACGATTTTTTAAAAAATTAAGATTTTTTTTTTATTCTAAATTATAAGGGACTTTTACCCTGCAGGGCATGTCAGTCCCATAAAATTAAGATTACAAATTAAAAAAAATTCAAATATGCAGATGTAATTATAATACTGAGGGCGCGTAGCCCTATTGCGTGTTGAGGCACCGCACGGATGTAGGTATTTAATTTAAAAACAGGGCTTAGTTATGCTAAATACATTCCACGGTAAAGCGAATCATTTTATTGAGTAGTGATTGTCGGAGTGACCAATAAATTGTAGAAGTCGCGGCCCAGCGCCGGTCGGGGAGCGATACACCGGCGTCGTGCTTCGTGCCCGTTGTAATTTTGATTAAAAAGGTTCGCGAGGGTTGCTCGCTCTCACGCTTCCATTCACAGGCAAAGGTATTGTTTTTATTTAGTGTTACGTTTACCGGACTTTTAGAGGTCTTTATTTTTTATCCGTATTATCAATCATTTATTTTTGAGTATAGTAGAAAATAGTGAATAATAAATATTTCTGGACAAGTTAAGCATATTGAATGTAAACCCAAAGTAAGCAAATTATGTGCTTGTGTTATGGGTGTTAGTCAACGATACTAATACATAGATATACTTATATAGACAGCAGAAAAGCTTTAATGACAACTTAAATTAGTGTTTACAATATACATAAAAACTTTCCTCTTCAATCACTATATCTATTTAAAAGGCGTATCAAAATCCGTTTCGTAGTTTTAAACACACAAAAGGACATAGGGGTAGAGAAAGCAAATTTTTTTATACTTTGTAGTGATAAATTGCCAATATAATTATTAAGCACAGGCAAACCGTAAAAACTGATTCCAATCATTTCATTGTCACGATTTGATAATGTTTTTTTAAAACTTGCAAATTATTCTGGAAAGTTCCCACATTAACGGAAAAGGGGCCACTTAAGCGACAATTAAAATAACGAAAAAATATGTTATGCTACGTTTATCAAAATAATTTTCTTTATATACTTTAACTAATCGTCTATCAGCCTCAATTTTATTTTGTTCATTTGGAATCATACTTTGGCAATAATAGAAGTTTTTAAAAATACCAGCCTTGACCACCACTGTCCGGACATGCGGGTAATTGTAGTCAGCCTGTAGGACAATGAGGGTCAAGGTTACAATTCTCATTTTCAGCAACTGTAGCACGTGTAGCCCTCAGGAGAACCCCACCCTGTGCAGTCGCGTGAGCCTACAGTCTGCAGGATGTGCATCGGTACCACATTTCGTTGTTACGGCCATATACGGAGCAGATCAAACAAATCTTGCCAGCTTCGTCGACATCATCGTCTTCATGATGACAAATCACGTGTATTAGTCAGACTGATATCAGACTCAGTGGAATAGTTTGAATCTTGCAGTACACGTCTCTAGGCCTTGTTTACAAATATCTGTTGTGCAAGATGTTTCTTGCTTGCTACCATAGCTCATCCTTTTACTGTCTTAGCTGATTTCTTAATGGGATTTGCCGACTCCCATTCCCCGATAACAGGTTTTTCGTCAAAAAAATCAAATATATGTAATAAGGTTAAATATTTACAAAAAATCTTTTATGATATCATTGTTACGTACTTTATACAAAATGTAGTTAATAAAACATTCATAAAATTGCTTCAAAACAGTTACTTATTGTTTAATTTGTGCACATGTAAAATTATATCAAAAACGCGGAAAAACATGTCGCGATCTTCTCTCGTGAACCTGACGTGCGAACTGAATGACCGTGCGGCGGCAGAAAAGGTGTGGTACGATTGGCTGTTTTCGCCACTGTTTTTTTTCGACGGGTTTTTGTTTTCTAGATATGATAGTGACCACCATTACCCGCTGACTACCATTGCCCGGTTCTCCCCTGATTTTATCAAAACTTTTTAGTAGCACTTTTTGAGTTACATTTAATAATGCATATATTGTTCACTTACCTTGACGACCTAATCATAGTGTAAAAACGTGCAATATATAAGCGAACTAGCTATCACCCGCGGTTTATAGTCCATTAAAAAGGACTTTTATCATCATCATCATCATCATCATTTCAGCCATAGGACGTCCACTGCTGAACATAGGCCTCCCCCGTTGACTTCCACTTCGACTGGATGGAAGCGGCCTGCATCCAGCGAGACCCCACGACCCTCATAAGGTCGTCTGTCCATCTCGTGGGTGGCCGTCCTATGCTTCGCTTGCCAGTACGTGGTCTCCACTCAAGAACTTTTCTGCCCCAACGGCCATTAGTTCTCCGCGCTATGAGCCCCGCTCACTGCCTCTTCAGCTTGCTAACCCGGCTGGCTATGTCGGTGACTTTCGTTCGCCTGCGCATCTCCTCATTTCTGAATCGATCTCGCAGGGATACCCCAAGTATAGCTCGCTCCAAAGCTCGCTATGCAACCTTGAGCTTGTTTATCAGGCCCACAGTAAGAGACCACGTCTCGGTGCCGTAGGTCATCACTGGTAACACACACTGGTTAAGACTGTTGTTGTTCCCGAACGCTGCCCAACCGAGTTGGATTCGTCGATTCCCCTCTTTCTCGAAGTTGGACCTACCTAACTGGACCGTTTGTCCGAGGTATATATATGTTCGTCGACAACTTCGAAGATCGCGTTCCTAACTGACACTGGGGTGGGCGCTACATGGACATTCCGCATGGTTTTCGTCTTGTCCATGTTCATCTTAAGGCCCACCTGCCGGGAAACACTATTGAGATCTACGAGCATTGTACTAAGGTCTTCCAGCGATTTCGCCATTATGACTATGTCATCGGCAAATCGAAGCTGAGTGATGTACTCGCCGTTGATGTTGATGCCCGTTCCTTTCCACTCTAGAAGCTTAAAAGCGTCCTCCATTGCATTGGTGAAGAGCTTAGGAGATATAACGTCTCCCTGCCTAACACCTCTCTTCAATGGAATTGCCTCTGTGCTCTGATCTTGTACTCGGACGGACAAATTGCCGTTGTTGTACAAACACTTGAGCACTTCGACATAGCGATAGTCAATGTGGCACCGCTGGAGAGACTGTAGCATTAAACAGGTCTCGATCGAATCAAAGTCTTTCTCATAGTCCACAAACGCCAAGCATAATGGCAAATTATACTACTCGGTCTTCTGTATAATTTGCCGCAGCGTATGTATGTTGTCTATGGTACTGTAGCCTTTTCTGAATCCGGCTTGTTCGAGTGGCTGAAAGTCATCAAACCTGCGCTTGAGACGATTCATGATGACCCTCGAAAACAGCTTATAAACATGGCTCAGAAGCGAGATGGGCCTGTAATTCTTCAGAAGGGTCTTATCGCCCTTTTTAAAGAAAAGTACCACCACGCTTCTGTTGAATGCTTCTGGTGTAGTACCTCCAAGCAATACGGAATTAAAGAGCTTCTGAAGGACTCTAAGTACTGGTGTTCCACCCGCTTTTAGAAGCTCGGTGGTTATTCCGTCTTCACCTGGCGCCTTATTGTTTTTAAGCTGACGGAGGGCCATTCTAATCTCGTATAGGCTGATGTCAAAGAGATCTTTGGTATAGTGTCGGGTCAACTTGGCTCTGGGGTCTTTCGCCGTGTTAGTGACAGGTTTTGCGACCGAGGTATATAACTGTCCATAAAATCTCTCGATTTCCCTCAATACCTCAACTTTAGTGGACGTGACACTACCATCTTTTGTCTTCAGCTTTGTCAACTGGCTTTGCCCAATAGGCATGTCTCTTGCGAACTCTTTAGAGCCTTGGTTCCACTCTATTGTTTGTTCAATACGATTCCTATTAAACTTACGAATATCGTGTCTCAAGGATTTGGAGATCCGTCTATTGAGCTGCCGGTATGCTTCAGCATCATCAGGAGTCTGCAGTGTCATTGCGCGTCGTTTAGACATGAGGTTGAGGGTATCTTTGGTGAGCCTTTGGGGTCTATCTCTATGAAGAGGCTTGAGAAATTTAGACCCCATAGTATGGACAGTTTCTACCAATAAATGTAATGTATGTAATGTAGATAAATCTGTCATTTATCTACAAATAAATGACAGATTTATCTTGTCCACCGAAACACAATCTTCCAAGCAAGCAAAGCGGTTGGTTAACTGAAGTTGAAAGCTCTCGGGGTTTTGCATCTGGGCAACACCAGGTCGGAGCGTAGACTTCACTAGACGAGACCTTTCTAGCCTGACATTGATATTCAACGTGCCCCTTACCATCCGGTGATCACTCCCAGGCTTAACTGCGTGAATCACAGAGACATCGTTGAATATCCATAATGTAGTCAATCTCATTCCTGGTGTTACCATCGGGGCTCATCCACGTCTATTTCCTATGAGGCGGCTTCTTGAAGAAAGAGTTTATCATAAAGAGTCTCTCCTTCTCCAGAAAGTCGGCCAGCCTCTGGCCCCTTTGGCTCCTAGGCCCACATCCAAATTGCCCCACTCTCAACTCATCTTCGCTTCTCTTGCCCAGCCTTGCGTTGAAGTCCCCCATTACAACATTGAAGCAAGTTTCCGAGGTATGTATGGCTCTACTAATGTCCTCATACATACCTTCTACTTCTTCATCTTTGTGTGCGAGGTCGGTGCATAAACCTGTATGACCTTCAACGAGTATCTTTTAGATACTTTGAGTATAAGGTACGCCACCCTGCTCGACACACTCCCGATGGAGACGATGTTGTTAATAAGGGACTTGTGGACGAGGAACCCAACACCACCTTGGGACTGCTGGTCGCCCTCGCGATAGTAAAACAAGTTGCCGGATTTGAGGGCTATCGTGTCCTCCCCCTCTCTTCGGACTTCAGATAACCCTATAATATCCCCGCGCAACTTGTCTATCTTCTCTTCCAGTTCAGTTAGCTTCTCGTCGGTCCTCAAAATGCGCGAGTTGTAAGTAACCAGTGATAACCTACGCCGTCGGATGTCCATTATGCCTGTCATAGCCGTTTGACGGAGAGATACCGCCACCCGGAGATTCATAACACCCCGGGCTCCAGCTCTCAACCGACGCCCGTCAACGTCGGCGTCACAACTGGAGCCGCCGGGCACTTGGGGCCTTTTATATTGTGCGATCATCATTGGGGGGGGAGTTTGGACCATAACCCACCGGACCCACGTCCATTGCGTGTTGGTGGGTCGCCAGAACCTCGTCTGCTATTGGACTAGGACTTTTATACAAACTTTGGGGTAATAGGGGTTCTATTTCACCCCCTTATCAGTCGAATGGTCCTTCATACAAACCCTACTATTTATAATGGTCCTCCATACAAACCCTACTATTTCACCCTCTTAGGGACAGAGTTATCGAAATTTCGTCCTTAGTGGGTGTCTACTCAATAACCTACTCACCAAATTTCATGGATGTAACTCTAACAGTTTATGATCAGCGATGATGAATCAGTCAGTCAGGACATGTTATTTTAAAAGTATAGATAAGACTAGCCTCATTGTAAGGCACCTGAAATATATTAACTTTGTTCCAACTGTAAATTTATTTATAGCTTTGGAGCCAAATAGCGTCACATAAATCCCATAATTGTCCATTTCATTATATATTCAGAGGTATAAATCAAAGTATTATCAGACGTCGAGATGTAACAACGCAGAGGCTTCGGAAAATAATTTACTGATACCGATATTGTGGATTACGAATGGCGACAAAACAGGAACAACATCTTCGCCCAAGAATTATTTATCCTTCTAAGGAAATATTCAAATTACTCCTTCAAGACTCCGAGCTATCCGGCCTCCATCTATTATAATTTTGTTTCTAAGTCTAATATTGTAGTTTACACCGCAACCGGCGCGCCGGTGCCGGTGATACAGCAGATAGGAAAGGTATTTTAGAGCTTTGTAAATTCATAGTTGTTTTATAATATTATTTCTGTCTGGTGGTCCGGACTTGACTTCGTGAAGCTCTAGGTCTATACTTTGGGCTAGGTAACAAAAATGTTTTAAATTTGTCAGTAAAATGGTTTTAGGTTCACCAGCTATCACAATGTGGGACTTAGTAGTAGGTATCTTGGAGACCTATGTTGACATTCCACAATAAAAAAACCACTTACACTCATAGATTTTAACCTCTGAAGACATTTGTTGACAAGATAACGAAATGTGCTGACAACATACAGCCCTGATTGACGCCAATATTAACATCACACGAAGGCGATATTTCCTTCCACACATGCTTTACAATCGAAACACATGGCCTACACAGCATGTAGCAGGGACCTGTCTATCCTATAATCCGGCAAAGTGTCCCAAAGTTCCGTACATACAAACCTATCAAACACAAACACACAAAGATGAATTTAATGATGCTAGGCTTTTCTGTCAGTATACCTTTAACATTACAAGAGAAAGTATTTAAAAATTGTAAATAATATTTTTATCGTGTCCACTTTACGTGCGTAATGTTATCAACAATTATGATTGAGTAGCAGGATACAAGAATTTTGTAAATTCAAAATTAACAAGAAATACGAATAATTACCTTACGTTTTTTTATATAAAGCAGAATTGACAAGTACATTATTGAACAACGGAAACCCCGATGGCAAAAATGCACTAATTTTATTAGTTTCGAGTCATGACATATTTTTAGTTAATTTTATTGGTGAGTGCCAAAGGTCATAACAACATTTGTAATTGTCATGTTCTGGTTTGAATAGCAAGATAGCTAGAAAACTTTGAAATTTTCAAATTCGAATTCAAACATTTTCACGTGTTTAGTTCAAGTGGATCTATACAAATATTCTTGTTATGCGTCTGCATAATTCTAAAAACTACCACCAGATCGCTCACTGAGAAGATCCGGCGAAAGAAACATAGCGGGCTTGTCTTTTTCTTAATAATCTAATTCACAAAAGTGTATTACATATAAAATTAATTTGTAGAGTTGTCTTCTTAATATTCTGAAATCATATAATAACCCTAACCATACAACATAAATTGAATACATTTTTTAAATTTATTAAAAGGTAAGTCCTAAAACAGTGGTAATATTACTGACTTAGCATTGTCTTCTACCTACATTTCACTTCCCTAATTCCGAAAACAAATTATAAAGCTAATATTCCGATGCTCGGACAGATTCATAATAAGCAACTCAAATGAATAAGTGATTGATTTTATTAGAATCTTAACGTTTTATACGTTCACGTTTCCGATGTCAGACCCTGTGGTCGCAGACCGACAGCAAAATGTATATTTGTAAACATTGTATGTTTACAAATCGTCCGTATTTTGTGACTAGGTATTTAATTAAACTGTCTATTTCCAGTAAAACAGGGTTTAGGATTTGCAGAAAAGTAAACATTTGAGTAGTAGATTTAACGTTGTTTTATCAATGATGCTGGTGACGGCGGTGGTGGTGGTGGTGGTGATATAATACATAACTTTTTAAATATACACCTACATATATGTACTGACTTTAATCACTCTAGATAATAGTGATTTGCTTATTTTAGTGTTTAAAGTAACACCCTGTCCCAAGTCCCTGTGGACTATAAGTTTTTTTTATATTATGGTTTCAACGTTGCCTACATGAGGTCTAGGGTTCGATTCCCGAGTTGGGAAGTTCTTTTTTAACGAAATAAACAACGATGCCCATGATTAGATAAGTGTCCAGTTGGCTATGGTTTTGACACTTATTACATTGTGGAAGTAAAAAGTTACTTCGACTAACCGTTTGTGCAGTGGTTAAATTTATAAATAAACGGGTATTCCTGGTCAAGTAGAGATATTGAATCCAACCCCAAGTAAGCAAATTATATGCTTGTGTTATGGGTTTAAGTCAATTATTCTAATACATAGAAATACTTAAATAGATACCTACCAGAATATTTTTAATAAAAACCCAGACCCAAAAAAGGCATCGAAATGTTTATTACACAAATGCCTGCCCCCGTCGGGAATCAATATGGTAAGGCGTGTACGCTAGCCACTCGACCAATGAGTTCTAAATGATAGGACAGATGGTAAATCATTATTCGTAACAGGCAAAAAAAACTATTTTTGACTGGTATAGCACGCTATATGCTATAGCAGTCGACAACGAAGGTGGTTTCATAATGTGGTCAATTTTTGGAACTCGCACGGATTGATATAGCAATTTGAGTTATTGTTGCTACATGTTACTTAAGGTCCTGAGCTCGAGACAGCGATGCACCACTAACATTTGCGGTATCTATAGGCTATGATTACTGTTTACTTCAAGAGAGCCATATGTTTATTAAATACTTGTATCTGGTGGTCGCGCGACATAGTCGCGTAAACTTTGGTCGCACTTATTAGGAATGCTACCTTTATTCATGTTAAGGCTAGGATATTCAAGCACTTTTATCAATATGCAACGTAAACCGCTGCACGGAGATTTTATTAGATAAATATCATATAACGTGGTATGAAAGATAATATTTTAATAAGCCAGCCTAGCCAGAACAAACCTAGCCAGACAGGAGAAGAAACGGCGAAACAAACTCCTGCGCACCCAACATTCTGCAATTAAATTAATCATATTAGAAATACTTTATTATTTATTCTTATCTGCAAGAAAATCTTTGACACTATAATAATTTTTCTCTAAAAGTAAGTTGAATACCTTTTTTCGAAATCTGCTTAATGGAAGTGATTTAAGATTATCAGGAATTTGGTTGTATATACGAATGGACATGCAATACACATTATTTTTGTAAATGTTGATTTTTTGGTTAGGCACATGCAGTTTCTCACTATTTCTAAAATGAGAAAACCCTAGGACTTCAGCATTTGTATGAAACAATTGATGATGTTTTTTTTACAAATACACATATTACAGCCAATATAAACAAGGTAAAGGTAATATTTAAGTACATTTAACAAACAAGCATTAGAAGCACATTGTTTTCGCTTTTTTTATAATCGTGCTTTGAGTCGTTAATTAACCTAACGTTTATCAAATAAACCATATATTCTTTTAAGAACAAACCGAAGTATATTTGATGGTTTAAAATTGAATCAAAAATATGTAATTTCACAGGATACCTGTAAAATGTGTAATCCTGGCCTTAACAAAATTCGAACATAATGATGGCATACTTCGAAACACCGAGACCGTGAGATACCACAGAAGATTTGGGTGCCATTTTACCATAGATAATAATTACGATGTGCGAATATTGCGGTTCTTTAGATTATGCTTTGACAAATCACGACTTAGCAATTCCAATGCAGCAGATTTAATGTATGGGCGGCAGTTTGCATTCTAACCGCGACCTGGCGGGCCACCTCTTTCTTAATGTACGCTTATTTAAGCTTTTTAACCTTTCATCTGTTGTAAGCTTCGAGCATTAAACAATAAACATAAAACTGATACTTAACGTGGTTGATCTCGCCTAATTACGATGAACAAGGATCTGATTGGTTTTCGATTTATAAGCGATATCTATGGCTTGGTTTCTTTAATGATATTACTGACTTTACTACTATTGATTACTTACACTTTTAGGGTCGAAGGTTTGTAAGTGCTTTTTAATGGTTTTTAAGGATAATAAGAATCACCTCTATGGTATAGCGGTCCGGTGTTGGACTAGACTTGAGGTCTCGGGTTCGATCCCCGGATCGGGCAACAAAAAAATAGAAAATTTTGTATTTTCTATAAAAATTAACGCTGTCCGCTTTTGGATACGTATATTTAGTAAGTGACAAATTTTGTAATGGGAAGAGGGTTAAAGGTTGAGCGAGGAAGAGGCGAGCACGGGACTTTGCCGCGGCTGTACCTATATTTGTCTCGTACGTATACACTGTCATTTATAAACGCCATACTGGTGATAGCCCTAGGTACACCGGCTATCCTACCCAACAGACTGGAAGACAACAGTGGTGAGCACTGACGTCATATTGATGACACCCTTTTTTGACTAAAATTTAAAACTTAAGTTCGACTTAGTTATAAAACGACTTCAAAGAAGGAGGATTTATTATATTTGACTTCTTATGTACGTTAAACTGTTTTTCAGTCATTTCTAAATCAAATTTTTAAAATTCTTTTTTTATTTAAAATAGCATACTTTCAAGGTGATCCCATTGCCACCCGCCCTGGATCTGATAATGGAGTTCCAGGGAAATCAAGGAAAATACTTAATTTTTGTATACTTATTGAAAGTAAAGTCGGTTTTAGCAGTTCTTTTGAGCTTAAATAATTATTAAGGTAGGGTTTGTATTTATGAAAAGACTAGTTTGGCGTTTGTACTTTAATTTAAAAAGAGGTTAAAACATCCTATAGTACCTACACATTAGTATAGATATCCTATGCCAATTCAAAAATCTGTAAACATTGTTGAATCATTGACCTTTTTCTAGTAGGTAAACAACCAGGTGTATTTTTATGGTGATAAGAAATACTCGCCGCCTATAGAACCGATTTTGACATTGGCTGGTGTGACAATGTGATTTTAAGTCGTTTAAGTTTTGATTGTCAATTGGTTGACAGAAAATGCTGAACGCATTAGATCGCATTTTGTACTAAATGATACATTAGCATGGTGGTATTAAGTTTCCTTACATACCTGACACTTAAAAGGATGGCAAGTAATTACCGACGCCTATCGACGTCTGTAACACCAAGAGTATCACAGTTGCGTTTTCCGATCTTAAAGGAATTGGTATATTTATTTCTATAGCCTCTGTGGTCTAGCGTTCCAGGTATTGGACTTGACTGGATGAGGTCCCGGGTTCGATTCCCGGTTCGGGCAACAAAATATAAATTTGGTTTTTCCAATTTTCTATTTAAAAAAATGTTGTTTGGGTTGGATATGTGCCCAGTTAGTGATAGGCTTGCCACCT
>NJDD01001204.1:652961-700346 GCA_002245505.1 Calephelis nemesis | reverse complement strand
TGAAAGGGCTGGGCGGAGCGGCGTGCCCAGCACCGCCCATGTACATTTCACCACCGCAACCTCGCCGCGACGGTCCTCGTGCGTCCTACTTCCATCGACAGGTTCGCTCTTGGTGTTCTATTGTGTGCCAACTGCCAACCAACCGAACAATGGTCTTGGGAAACATGCGCAGATAACGTTCGTACTTATCATACGTAATTATAGCTAATTATTGTAGCAACTCGATTAATAAATCACGGACGAGAAAGTTTGATTTTGTTTTGGAAATATTTATTCCGAATACACACTATTTCTTAGTACTTAGGTATTTAAATGTACAAAATAGGACGGACTCCCAGTTTTATTACAATATGGTATCGGTAAATTTTCGAAATGCCAATCAATTCTAATGTATAGGTATATAGATTATTTGCCTATAAACATAATTTTGCAATTCTGTTACTTGTCACTAGGTAAGTATCGTGATAAACGTTGTCAATGTATGGAAATTTTATATAAAAAGTATCGTCCCGTTCATATCCCCTAAAAGGTAGGCAGAGGCACAACTAGGGCACCCACAACTAGCTGAAGACACTAAGTCGCATAATGTGATAGGATGCAAGCCTATATCGTCACAAATCCAATCACAAAGGCAATGCCATTTTTATTAAAGTATCTTCACGTCCATATTCCCGAAGAGATAGACAGGGGCACAACCAGGGCACCCACGACTAACCGAACACACTAAGTCCCACCATGTGATAGGTGGCAAGCCTGTCGCCCACCGGCCACATTTCCAATCCCGACAAACATTTTTATTAAAAAATTAAAAATACACATTTTTTATTTTTTTGGTAAAATCGAATTTTATTTTGAAACCCATTTAGCTATCTGTAAGTTACCTAAAAGTATTCAGTAGATAATTAATAATAATTATTCACCTTCTGGTGATACACATATGTGAATTGAATATTACATTGATTACAGTGTATGTACTTTTAGCCGCTTTGATGTTGGGATTTAAAAATAGGCAAGTTTTTTCCACGTTGATTCGGGTCCGTTGAGTAAAATAGATAATTTGCCTCTGCAGTATGTAAGAAGCGAGTATACACGAAATAGGTGGTCACCAAAAAGACCTCCGGTAGTGGAGTGCTGTGCAGCAATTTCTCCGGGAAGGGATTCAATACACCTCCTTACCTATTTCTACCGTGATATACCACCATAATGACTCTGTCATTCTCCAGTTCAGAGTGTAAGGTACCAAGTATACTTGCACAATCTGAAAAGCATCGCGCCGCACCTGTAACATCTATGGTGTCTAGGCCACGGTTGCCTCTTACCAGCCTTACCCTAACCGGAGATCCGTGTATTTGTTCGCTGACCTCTCCGAACGAAAAATACAAACTTTTGAAGCCTGCGACGTATACTAATATTTTGTTGGGGATGTCTATAGAATGTATCTATAGTACATAGGACAGGATTTATTTTTGATGTACAGTATCCATTATTTTTTTTATGTTAAAGGAAGGCAAACAAGCAGACGGATTTCCTGTTGGTAAGAAATTCACACCGCCTAGAGACACCAAAAGTGGTAATTGTGCGTTGCCGACCTGAGGTCGGGATGTTAGGACTCGAGCATAAGTAAGTTTACCGGCTACCTTACCCTCCGAACCGTAACACGTCATGACGTTATGGCGGCAGGAATAGGTAAGGCGGTGGTACCAATCCGGGAGAGTCGCTGCCAAACTCTACCACCTAGTTGACAATTTAGTATTAATATCTGAACTATATATTATACTACCTGTACTATTTGTATATTATAATTTAATAAGCTTTTTGCCTGTAACTTCGTCAACGTAGAATACTTTACTTTCATCCCCTACCGTAAGCGTTTGTGGGTTGATTAAAAAAACTACATTTGAACTTCGATCTATAGCTATGTGAATATTAAATGTCAACAAATATCAATTTAGCGGTTTAGCTGTGAAAGAACAACAGACAGTATTTCGTATTTATAACTAACTTTTGCTCGCGGCGTTTTTTGCGATAAAAACTTTCCTACGTGTTAAAATAAGTTACTCTAAACGTAACTTCGTACCTTCTTACGTTTTTTACCAAAATAGCCTCAATAATGAACATTTTATAGCCAATTCACTTTGGTTGCTATTCATGGCGTTATTTGAAGTGATTGCGCTGAAAGCCATCAATTTGTGGCGGTTCTGAGTCTAACTAAGACGTCTGCATGGATCTGTAAAGAGGCTACATTACTCTCATTGGGACCCGAGGGCTAACATTATCTACTAGCTGGAGGCGGCCGCATGCTGCAATACCTTTGGACTAGTTTGTCGATTTAACATTATCTCAATTTTCACATAAATATGGTATTGTGTTCGTATCTTTAAAAATGAATAGTGATAAAAAGATTTTTAGGACTTCAAAAACCTGTTTTTAGAATGTTCGTTAATTGTTGATGATAAATTTATTTTAGTGTTAACAATGAATCGATTTTAATAGTTCTTTTTCGAATGGCATGATCATGGTTTAGAGGTGGTCCAATAAAAACTAATCTATATCCTACAAGTGAATTAGGATAATTAATAATGCAAGTTTTTTGTTTCACTTATGTATTAATAAAATTTGAGTCAGTTTGTGGAAGTTTTATAGTACCAAAAGTTTTGAAGCTGTTAGAGTACCAACATATTATTAAGGTACCCTGTAACCTACTTACAAAATACATCAACAACATTTTTTAATAAGACAAAAAGAAAAGCCTCAACTTCTCAGAGACGTGGGTGCCGTCACATAAGCTTATACAATCGTCTTCTGTTTTCAATTACCAGTTTATGGTGGTGACTTCACGCGTTTTAACTTTGCAAAGAGAATCAATTGATAAATCGACAAAAACGTATTTTTATATGACAACGAATAAGCACATGACTCTCCTGATGGTAAGAGAGAACCTTGGCCTACGTGACAGTGAGTATGCGTGACAAACACGTTAAACTTATAAAATCTCTCGTTTGGCTTCGGGGGTTAAAAATGTTAGTCTCTAGTCTGGTTATTCGCACTACAGGTATCCAGTTTCGCTTTTCGCACTTTTGGTATCTAGTTTGGTTGTCAGCACTATATAACTACTTACAAATTAGCGCTGCAATTTTGACAGAAGTCAGACGTTTCAATTTTCTTTTGAAAGCTTTTACCGTGTGTCGTACATCAATACCTATGGTCGTACATCACCCCCATGAGAAGAACTAGTGCAACTAACATAATAAAAACTAGTGTTTGCTTCCTGGTCATAGTGTAACTAAATACCATAATTGGTCAAGTTAATAAGAATTTCATCCTCACTAACAGCCAATTACTGTATTTACTTATTTAAAAAAAGTATTTTATTTATAAAAAAAATATTTTAGTTTATTTATAAAAAAAAAGAGTACATTCACAATATCCCTGAAGCGGTAGGCAGAGTTACAACTAAGGCACCTACGACTAGCCTAATCCCGGCAATATTTTTTATTTGAAAAATATTTACTTTTTATTGCCTCGAGTTTTGAACCCTGGACCGCATAAATTCAAGTCTAATGCCGGACGCCTAGACTACAGAGTCGTTATTTATTTATGTTTATTAGACCCGCTACATATATTTTACATTTAGAATCCCTTTACGAAATCACGGAATACTGAAAATATATTGACACGTGTGGCAGGTCCATAGATTTCCGAATTCTTCTGATCCGAATCAGAAAATTCCGAACGCGGGCCTTGTCTTTACATCTATATATTTATTTATAGTGGGAATTAACAGTACGTAATCTCTTTAGGGTTATCACCGGATCAAAAAAGGATTAATCAAGAATGAAGTATGTTACGAAAGTGAATGGTTTTAATCGTTGTTATTTACTACTTTGTAAAATCAGTCATAAGTAAATGGTTCTGTCATAATGTCGGATAGGTGTGTTACATTGTTTAGACCAATTATTATTTGCTATTATGTCAATAATGTGATCATTTACAGTTACTCACGTCCATCTCTGATTCATGCCCAACTGTGTGACCATTCGTTTTGGATTAAACAGGATTTTCTCATTTCTCAGTAAAATCAAAAATATTAATTTTGCTTTAAGAAAATAAACAAATAAAAATACGTTTACTAAACGAAATGTAAGTTTCGATAATTTATTAAACACGCGTAAATAATTTATATTTTATTTTATAGTGGATACAAATATTTATCAAATAACTTATACGATTCAACAAACAAAGAAGTCAAGAAAGAAATAGATTCGATTTTTAACAAATCTATGGAATAACTGAAATGGGTCGGAACTGCAAACAATAAATTTAATTTCAAATTTTTTCCAGGAATCTTATAAAATTCAAAAGATCATTTCTTACCTGCAGGGCTAGATGCAACAACATGACAGTATAATGTAATATAACAACAAAATCAAACCATTACTGGTTAGGCTTAGAATATGTTGTTATCTAAACTTTACTCGACCTAAGGTTGACTTATATTTTTTTAGGAATCATGTTTAAGAACGTTGGCTAACTTATCCAAATGAGATAGATACCATTTTGAATTCCATAAAAAATAGAGAAGTCCTGATTTATAATTGTAAAAACGTGGTCGCACTGTATTTATAACGTCATTTCATAACAATTACCCAACAAGCACCATGTTGAGCTCTAGTATGCTCGGAATCTAATTTAAGATTCAACAACAATATCTAATTGAATGGGGCGGAACATGGCACGAAGCTGTGTGCCATTCATCTATCTCGTCATCGTTCCACGACAACCTCTTTTCATTTCATACTTGCACCGTGTACACTCAGTTTAGTAAGATATGATTCTAAATTTTTTTTCAATATATTGGAGCCAAATAAGCAGATGAATTTCCTGATGGTAAGAATTTCACGCCGCCTAGAGACACCAACGGTGGTAATGGTGCGTTGCCCTCCTAAGGCCGAGATATTAGACTTCGAGCAAAAGTAAGTTTACCGATCACCTCAACCTCTGAACGAGAACAAGTCAACGGCAAGCACTGACGATATGGCGGTAGGAATAGGTAAGGTGGTACCAATTCGGACGAGTCATTGCCAAACTCTATCACATAGTCAAGAGTGGTACCACCGGCTTACCTGTTTCGTATGTCAGTCAGTCAGTAATGTCAGTGCTTGTCGATGATGTGTTCCGGTTCGGAGGATAAGGTAGCCGATAAACTTACTTTTGCTCGAGGTCTGACAGCCTGGCCTCAGGTTGGCAACCACCTTTGGTGTTTCTAGGCGGCGTGAATCTCTTATTATCAGGAAATCCGTCTGCTTAATAAAAGAATGCAAATGCATAAAAAGAAAAACTATTTTGTATTACATATTTTGCTTACTTATGTTAATATAATTTGTGTGTTTTCTTGTAACAAACATACGAAAAGAAGCATGCTGCCGAATTGACCACCTCCTCTGTTTTGGAGTCGGGTAAAAATAGAAGTTGAGTGAAACACAACCTGCTTTGCTATAATGCGTATAAATAATTTAGGCCACACTCAGAGAGGTCAATTATCTTTTAAGTAAACATTTTCTATAAAAATATATAAATTAATAATAGATTAAATGTTAATCGACGTTTTTATGCGGCCGTTAGTATATTATTTAAATTAGGTCACATTTAATAGAGATTGATTATTAATATTAAAATAGTATTAAATAGTTTAAAAAGTATCTTCAGGCCAATATCCCCGAGGACGTAACAGAGGTACAACCAAAACATCACCTACGACTAGCCGCAGACACAAAGTCCCACAATATGATAGGTGACAAGTCTATCGCCAACCGGGAACATATCCAATCCCGATATTCCCGATTTTGTTCGGGCTTTTGTATATATTCTTTTAATTTATGTTACTTACTCTATTTGTATATCCCCATGTTATATTGGGGATATACAAATGTATATCCCCATAACCAACCTATGTCCTACAATTATAACACATGCCAAGAAAAAAATGAGAAAGATTCTTGTGCCCAAAATTATGCGTAAAAAACGACACATCCAATTTAGGGCAAAACGTTATTTTTCTTAGAAAATTGAAAAGTAGTATTAAGTTCTTTTTATATTTTACTTTTTAGTTTTGAAGTCGGTTTTTAACGTACCTACCTAGTTCTTACATCGGTATGGGTGAAAGTAGATAAAAACGCTCATAAAATAAATACTAATGGTCCTACCTGAATCAAATGTTTATGGGACTAATTCGAAAATATTCCGCATCAAACAAAAAAACAATTACGAAAATGGGTTCAGAAACGTCGGCAAAATCAGTGTATATACACAAAAAAATACGATCGAATTAAGAACCTCCTCCTTTTTTCGAAGTCGCTTAACAAAGTTTTGTATATTATTAGAATAGTATAGACTATAGATTAGTGTACTGTACACGTTGGTTGTGCCCATATTTTCGCAGCGATGTCACAGATTCTGAAAGGTCAGTGAACCGAAACCCCATTGTTCAGTGTTGCGTCAACGTATCGTCTGCCTCCAGCTATACGGTGGATTGAATTTGTACCGTACCATTGTTGCTGTGAATGCGATTGCGTGACTAATTTATTTTATTTATATATAATTATGTTACAATTACTAATTCGAAATAGAAATGCAGGTTTAAGAAATTACATATCTAATTTACAAACAATGGTTTTGTTTATAATTGACACAAACACTTTTCTGTTTAGGATCTTCTTTTATCTATATATTACGAGTAGTTACACTATTTATAACTGAAAAACGACTGAATTGATTTGGCTGAAAACTGATTGGGAGGTAGCTTAAAATTTGGATAAGGACATAGGATACTTTTTATCCCGTTCAACTGCTAGGATACTAGGAAAAATATTTTAATTTATCCCATACAAACTGAACGAGTGGAACAAGGATCATACAGCTAGTTTGTAACAAATAGTGGATGGCAAACAAGTAGACGAATTTCCTAATGGTAAGAAATTCACGGCGCTTAGAGAAATATAATCTTCTACATAAAATAAAACATCTGCCTTTGTGTCTGGCTAATAAGAACCAAGTATAGATTAAAAAAAATTTCTTTGCGCTTGTATTTACGAACACGTAGGCAGAAATACACCACGACTAGCCAAAGACACTAAGTCCCACAATGTGATAGGTGGCAAACCTAACACCAACCGGGTTCATATCCAATTCCAGGTACCGTTTCTTTTATTAGGAAATTATTAAAACATATTTTTTTTCGTTGTCTGACCCGGAGATCCAACACAGGACTTTATGAAGTCAAAACCACAGGGTTAATATAGGTCACGTGGAGAAATAGGTTAAATAAAGAAAGGTAATGATAATGGTATTACTAACAAGACTCCTACCGTACTACCATGCATGGCAGTGTTATGTCAAGCGAATTGCTTTCATTCACCGCTTTACCTATTACTGTCACCATATTTACAGAATCTGGCTCTGTTGTATTCTGGTTCGGCGAGTAGGGTAGTAGGTAGATTTGAGCTAACACTGCGGTCAAAAATTAGCGACGCACCTACAACATCTACGGTACGGTAGGTCAGGTTAGGCTAGGTTGCTAATTACCATCTTAAAATACGAGTATATTTATACATAACAACATAGTGCCTAATCGCAGTAATTCCAAAAAAAACTATTAAGTAAGAATGTGCGCGTTTTCGCGTGTCTGGTCTGGTCTCTTGAGGTCCAGCTGTTGGACTTAACTTCATCCATTCACGGGTTCGATTCCCGGGTTGGGCAACAAAAAAAATGAGAAAATGTATATTTTCAATTTTCTAATAAAATTAACATTGCCCGGGATAGGATATGTGCCCGGTTGGCGATAGGTTTGCCACCTATCGCATTGTTGGACTTAGTGTCTCTGGCTAGTCGTGGGTGCCCTGGTTGTGACTCTGTTTCCATGTCAGGGATATAGGCGTGAAGATACTATAATTACTAAGTTCCGTAGTTTACATCTGTTCATATGTAGACTAATGAAATGTTGCTAGAAGTAAAATTAAAAACATTTCTAGAATAAGTTAAGATGCTAGTATTTGAGTTTATGTATTGCTAGCTTTCGACAGCTACTTTATCAGCGTAGTAACCATTTTCATACAAACTTTAAATCCTTTATTTTCCTTTTGCTGTTGATTTTACAAAAAGGAAATAGTCTATGTTTAAACTCGGATTTTTAGCCTTGTACAAATCAAATTTTATCAAAATCAGTTCAGTGGTTTAGCCGTAAGAGAGCAACAGACAAACAGACAGACCGTCGCTCGCAATTACAATAATAGTATAGATTGGTGAATAAGCTATAGACTGTTTTATAAGTCCATCATTGTCAAGATAAAAATAACCCTTTAACCATCCAAATTTGGTATTTAAACAAAGGACTATTATTTATCAATTTATTTTCGGATTATCTTTAAAAGCATTTGTATTCTGTAAGAAGTGAAATAAGTGTTAACTCCTAAAGGTGTTTATCGCTTTGTAACTTGTCTCCTATGGAAATATGGAAGTGGAAAACAATGGTTGAGTATATCGTAATTTTCTAAAACATGGCGGCAATCACCCTTGGATAGAGACTCTGCCATGAGTATTTATCGATGTCGAATAGTAGTAATTCAGATCGAACGATGTGTGAACCCTGAATATTCATAAAAATCGTTTTGTATTTGTAATTTGTGAATTTAATACATCATCATCATCATCAGCCGGAGGACGTCCACTGCTGGAGATAGGCCTCCCCCAAAGAGCGCCACAAGTCACGGTCACCAGCCGCTTGTATCCAGCGACTCCCCGCGACTTTGACCAGGTCATCAGTCTCATCTCCGGTGCGGGGCCGCCACTCGAAAACCTTTCTTCTCTGAGCTATGTCGGTTACTCTCGTTCTCTTGCGGATCACCGAATAACGGATCACATCTCGCAGAGAAACACCGAACATAGCTCTCGCCATAGCACGCTGAGCGACTCTGAGCTTATTTAAGAGGCCCACATTTAACGGCCAAGTCTCAGTTCCATATGTCATCACTGGTAACACACACTGGTCGAAGACTTTCGACTTTAGACTCTGCGGTAATTTGGACAAGAAGATACCCTTTAGCTTCCCGAACGCTGCCCATCCGAGTTGGATTCGGCCTCTTTCTTGAAGTTGGATTTACCTAACTGAACAGCTTGACCTAGGTATATATAGTGATCAATAACTTCAAGAATTGAGTACCCAACTTAAATTGGTACCTATACCAATTTAAGTTGGGTGGGGTAACATGAACATTGGACATGACTTTCGTCTTATCCAAGTTTATCCTAAGATCCACCTGTTGGTAAACTCTACCGAGGTCACCGAGCATTTTGCTCAAGTCTTCCAGTGATTCCGAAATGACCACGATATCGTCTGCGAATCGTAGGTGAGTGATGTACTCGCCATTGACATTGATGCCGAGTCTTTTCCAGTCCAGAAGCTTAAAGACATCTTCCAGTGCAGCAGTGAACAGTTTCGGAGAAATAACGTCTCCCTGTCTCACATCTTTCTGCAACTAGATCGGTTTCGAGATCTGGTCCTGTAATCGGACCGACATAGTGGCTTTTTCGTACAAACACCTCAACACTTCGATGTATCGATAGTCGATGCGGCACCGCTGTAATGACTGAAGCACCGCTCATGTCTCAACCGAATGGAAGGCTTTCTCGTAGTCCACAAACGCTAGACATAATGGCCTATTATAATCCTCGGTCTTCTATATAATCTGGCACAGTGTGTGAATGTGGTCTACGGTGCTAAAGCCTTTACGGAACCCAGCTTGTTCGAGAGGTTGGAAATCGTCTAACCTGCGTGATATTCGGTTCGTGATGACCCTTGAAAACAACTTGTAAACGTGACTCAGAAGTGAGATGGGTCTATAATTTTTCAATAAGGTTTTGTCACCTTTCTTGAAAAAGAGAACCACCACACTTCTAGAACACTGCCTTCGAGGATGACGGAATTAAATAGCTTCTGGAGGACTTTAAGTACTGGCATTTCACCCGCTCTCAGTAGCTCAGCAGTAATTCCATCGTCCCCCGGCGCTTTATTGTTCTTCAGTTGTTTCAGAGCCATCCGAATTTCGTACAGGCTGACGTCCGGGATGTCTTCGGCGTAAAGTCGGGTGAGTTTAGCTCTAGGGTCTTTAGTCAAACTAACAATGGGTCGTGTTGAATTGTACAGCTGCCCATAGAACTTTTTGACCTCTCTCAAAATCTCAGACTTAGATGAAATTACGGTGCCATTTTCAGTCTTCAGTTTTATCAATTGGGTCTGGCCACTAGACAAATCCCTAGCGAACATCGCTTCCACCTCGTCGTCAGAGTGCGCCAAAGTCGGGGCGTAGACCTGTATGACCTTCAGTGAATACCGTTTGGTAATTCTGAGTATCAGGTACCCGACCCTTGTAGGTCACTTTTAGTAGGTAGGTACACTTTTCCATTTTGAGGGGCAACTGAGTTACATAATCAGCCCCCTGGACACAATGTTAGCCGAATATTAGTAACTTACTAATAACATACTCTTTATTATTAACTATATGTAAATAATCTGCTAGAAATATGTTTAAGACATTACATATCCGATTCCAATTTACGTGAAATTGAGATTCAAGAGTAACCCTACAGTATACTCTATAATGCTCATTGGCATTTCTCTACGTTTTTGTTGAGAACTAGTGCTGTAAGTTTTCGATATCGATAGGTGCTCGTGCTACAGGTTCAGAGTCGTATATCTCCAGGAGTCCTCTCAAATAGGTATAATGTTTAGCGCGAGGCACAAGTGGGCACGAATTGACAATAAGAGCAAAAGTTCAGCGCGGTTCAGGACTTGGCAAGAATGCAGGGGCGCAGTCGCGGGGTGAACATTGCATAGGACTAGCGAAATCACGATTACTATTGACAATCTATTGACAACTTAAATGCTCCTCTATTTTAACTTTATTTCTATAATACGACAACAAAATGTATACACCGACTTTCAAACGTCGAGGGGTTATATGGTTAAGTTACATGTTTTTTATTTATGTTAACTGATATCTCCGTCATATATTATTGACCGACTTAAAAATATTCTTTTATTTAAATGAGGTGGTGCCTAAGTCCTTACCGGTATCTAGGTCACATGTAAACCGACTTAAAAATATTATTTTATTTGAAATAGCGACAAACAACAAGTCTTATGTTAAAATATCGGGGAAAGAGAGGAAATTACTTAACTTTTTATGTACTTGAGAACGTAATATTAAAATTAAAGTCAGTTTTTCTTCAGCTTTGCTGCGCTTCAATTGTAGCTCACTTAAATTACATTTAAAAACAACATTCTCACCAATAATATTATATCGAAATTCATTTTCCAATTTCGTTGAGAACGTTTTAAAGATATCCAATTGATAAATTGCAAAATCTTATTACCATAACATATGTACCTAATGCTATATATAAGGCTTTGTTACAATGTACCTAGGTAAAGTGCGACCAACATATCTGTCCAATAGTGAACATCGGAATTAAACCGCTATTTCGTGAATCGTCATTCCGCTGCGAATTTTTCAAGTGCACGAGTTTGAGAGTGGGCGAGTACTAAAAGTGTAACATTCAAACACCTCAACTTTTTATCATTGTCATTATTTATTACGTGAAACTCTGAACCAAAAACTTTACACTAGCGACGCTGTTTCATGAACAGATAAGTTGATCGGGTTGTTGGTACATAAAATGAAAAAAAAATATATACTTGCTGAATATGTGTGTTAAAAAGTTGTTACAAAATTATTTAAGCATTCCGACATACCTGCTCTACCTCATTGTGGTGTGGTGTGGTATTAATATTTATAAAAAGTAATATATAGTAGGTATATATTTAATGGTGTACGTAATATATTTAATATTGAAAGTACTTTGACATCGCTCTTGTCAATTTTACCTTTACGTTTGTCCCAATTTATGGTACGAAATAGTATATTATATATCCCGGGGGTAGGAAAATTTGAAAAGTGCAAGATCAAAACTCGAGTCTAAAAAAAGTTATTTAAATTGTGTATGAGGATTTTTTGGCTGCTACCCGGGTTGGGTATACTATTAATTCTCGTGTGTGGCGGAGCCAGAAAGTAACAACTGACACCCGGACGACAGAAAATTTGTTGTTCCTCGAAGTTTACTGTATCTTTTATTAAAAAATCAACGTACTTCGGTAAAGTAAATTTTATCTTATTTGCAGCAGTAATGTTCATAACCATAAACGCTACTACTAACAAGAATGAAACGAAAGATATTATGAAGAAGATAGCTGAAGGTAAGTAAGTGTATTACATATACACATACCTTTATTTCTTCACGGCAAGTCCCTTACGGAGTAGACAGAGAGTATCGAGTGCCAAATTGCATGATCATTGCAGACCTTTCTGGCATCATCCTCATTCATTACCCTTTTCATACGAACAATGGTTTCAAAGACTCTTGATACCGCCCTTGGAAAATTTTTGATCTATTTGATTGTGGAAGTGTTAAAATATTAGTTTTTTTTCTGTTTCAATTTGATTAGCTTGCAATGTAATAAATCGTTATATCATTTGTTTTGTTGTGTTGTTATATATTCTGTTGTCCGTACGTTTGTCGACAACCGTTTATAACAATGGCCGCGTAGCTCAGGGCCAGTGCGTGTATGGGCGAAAGTTGTGGAATGTAAGAAACTCTATTTTCGCATGACCCGTGGGTCGGCCGCACATATTCTGACACATGTCAATTAAAGCTCTCGGTGCCGTCGGCCTCGGATCAAATACTTGGACATGTTTGTGGAAACTGAACGTCCAAGAGATTGATTCATAGCGTTTTGAAAGCGAAAGACAAATGACTTATCTCTTTACAATAGTGTATTGAAATACTGATATTTCATTGTATTATTACAATAAATCCAACTTTGAACTGTATTATTAACAATTCAATTAACATAGATATAGATCTGGTGTCATCATTCCAGTATTCTTCTTGCAGTCGATCAAATTTTGTTAAAAAAATGACTTATGTGTATTTACGTGCAGAAATAAAATGATCGAAACTTAAGATAATATTTTAATTTTAGCATTTACATTTTGACTTTTACGCTCTACCATGGGAACCCCTTTATCTATATACATATAAAGGTATCATCTTTTTATCCCCGTAACTTAAGGGGTTCCCGTAACCTCTTTCGGAACACAAAGTACCTATCCAGTACAATTTCATTACGATTGGTTTTGTAGTTTATGGATTTCGGTTCCCTGCACCATTTTTTCAATTTCTTCAATGTTCAGAATTCCAGATAAAATACAGATTTATTAAAAGTATAGATTTGGGTTATAACTTTAATACAATAACGTATTTAACAAAGTTAAATTAACAGGTATGACATTAAACTATTTCCTATATTTGTCCAAAGCACGCAGCTGCTTCGTTATTTCCAAGTGTTGCAATTTGCCGCCTCAGAGATCGATCAGATCGTATTATTGGAAGAGGTCGGACGTGTACAAACATCGATTTCGTGTCGTTAATCTGAGGCTTCGTCTCCTGGGTGAGAGTCAGATCCGAAGGCTCACCTCACGTATAGTGTAGATAACAACTTCTAACAATCATAATGATATACTTTGGACATAAATTGCTCCGTGCGATTTGTGTATGGTCATTTCGTATTTGGACGTAAATAATCAAAAACGTTCTAACCCATAAAATTCTATAATCCTTTTTAAATATTAAACAAGGTTTGTAAACTAGCTGTCTCGACGAAATTCGTTCTACCTGTTCAGTTTGTCCCATCCAAAAAAAGGTATTGTTTTTCCCATTCCTTGCAGTTTTCCGCATTTTCCTGTAAGTAAGAACCTGTTCATAACAAAAAGCCAAATCATTACAGGGTCTCGGAAGTTATTATAGCAGGTCATTCAGATGTTAATTTTATATTATAGAAAAGATTAGATAAGTAGATTGTAATAAACGTTAAAAATAGTAATATTAAAACAAGTGTTTTATTAACTTCAAGTTCAAATATTTCTCCAGCACGTAACAGTACAAATTTAAAGTTCAAGAAATCATAACTCAAAAAGAAATCGTAAGAGTTGGATTGTTTTTGATAATCTGTGTCCATTTTTTGTGCCATACTGCTAACTGTGAACTGTAATTTGGGTTTTTATAGATGCTTGAATGCAACATCTTGTTACTGGTGAGATAGTTATGTATTTAATGGCGAATGTTTGTTACATACCCTATGTTTACATGGTTGCCTTTAAGATCAGAAAGTGTAAGTTTTAAAATCGGATTTATAGCGACAGTAATAAGCACCTGATGGGAAATAGGTGACTATACGAAGCAATTACGACCAGTTACCATCAAAATGTTGATTGTCAAGGGGCAATGTAAAAGAGCCTTATGTTCGATTATACTGAATCTTATTAAAGAAATATTATAATGAAAATAGCACTATAATATGTTTTCTCTTAAGCCAAATACCTTCTTCCGAAATCTTTTTAACGGCTGTGATTTAAAATAGACATAAATTTGGTTGTATATAAGATTGTATATGGACATGCAATATACAATTTTTTTTGTGAAGATTGAGTTTTTGGTCGGGCACAAGGAGTTTCTCTCTATTTCTAAAATGTGATGAACCTAAGATTTCAGCATACGTTGAGAAACAAACGATATTTTGTAACAAATACATAAGCAGCTAAAATAAACAAGGTAAAGGTACAAGGTAGACGTAGGATACCGCCCGCTATATAAGCTATTAGAGCATACTACATTTACATATTTATATCTCAAATTAAAGCTTTATTGCTACTGAGCGGCTGTGACTTCAGCTTTAATTGTTGGTTTTAAATAAACGGCAAGGTCAGGATCCGTAATCACGACGGACAACATGAAATATCGTCTCTGATCCTTGTTTATATAATTAGGCAATGAACATGTTACAAGTTTTATTTTTAGGGTTCCTTTGATTTTTACCTCTATGTGGTGAGACCGATACAGTATCTCAATAATATGTACAGTAATATTTAAATTATGCGCTTTGGCTAAATTCGTCTTGCTTAGGGAATCCGGATGTATTTCAAAGATATATCTATATATAGTTGTATTACACATAATTAATCATTTCGCTTGAATTTAGATTAGGTCAGCCAATTTAAAAATAAACGTATAAAGTGTTAAAAGAGTAAAAAGTGTAAAGTTGAAGCGCTTAATTTAAATAGTAGAACTGTACGATAATTTACAAAGGCTCTTTCTTAATGTGTTAAAATAGCGAAAAAGAACGCAGCTCTTCTGATGGAAAGAGACAACCATAGCCCTCAATGTGATAGGTATCGTTTTTTTTAATAAAAAATAAAAAAAATGAAGTCAGCGCCAACAATGGACCACTGAGTTACTAATTGAACTATTTCCCCGGTCACAGGACAGCGTCGCACCTACTATATCTGTGGTGCCGAGAAACCACTGTTGTCTCTTACCACACTATTTGTGACTTGCTCAGATTTAACAGTTTAAAAAAAAATGTATAAAAGCACTAGATGTGCTTTGACTTGTTACTTTAAGTATTCGTGAGGTCTCTGCCTGGTGCCTAACAGCATGGGCCAAGTCACAAAACCCAGCCCAAAAAAATCATAAAAAGCATCAAGTCTAAGTTCAGTTTTCTGAAAGACAGCTTTTGGTGCGGTCACTATTGGTGGTACAAGTTAGCAAAACAAATGTATTTTGGGCGCAGCATTCTATTTCATCGTCATCGTAAAAACGCACAATTAATAAACTAACGATTTTGAAAAAAAAACAGGTGCATTGAAAACAAAGAAAAATAAACTCAGCCAAGTCCCCTCGCGCCCATATCGCCGCACTACCATGACCATGACGTAGACAGACGTACAACCATGGCACCCAAAACTAGACGAAGACACAAGTGCCACAATGTTATATGTGGCAAGCTTATCGCCACTCGGTCACACATCCAATCTCGAGCAACATATTTTATTAGAAAATTGGAAATACCACTTATTTTCTGTCGCCCGAAATTGAGCGCGGGACCTCGTGAAGTCAAGTCCAACGCCTGGACCGCTAGACCACAGAGGCGACTTTTTCTTACAGCACAGCTATATATTTCATAAATACATAGAACCCTCAAAACCCAAGTAATTGCTGGAAGTCAACCGGTTATTTAAGTCTAGACACTATTTACGCGGATTTTAAAAGTCTCACAAAAAACTAATACTGCATTTTAATTGCCATATTATTTAAATTAAGTTCTAAAACAAACAACAAATTTATAGAAACATATAACACCTATTTCAAACCGACTTGGAAAAAGGAGTTTATGTTCGTCTCTTTTTTTTGATATTGGAAGGCAAACAAACAGAAGGATTTCACGATGGTAAGAAATTCACGCCTCATAGAGACACCAAAGGTCGTAAAAGGTGCGTTTCAAACCTGACGCCGGGAAGTAAGGCTTCGAGCACAAGTAAGTTTACCGGCTACCTTATTCTCCGAACTGGAATACGTTAACGGCAAGCACTGACGTTACGGCGGCAGGAACAGATAAGGTGGTGGTACCTATCCGGGCTAGTCGTTGCGAAATTCTTCCACCTAGTCAGTTGTTACAGTGTCAATGGCGGTGAAGCTTTTGCTTGCCTTTTACAAGCTGCCTGACAGGAAGGCAGATGGTCTATTCTGCAAAGGACCCCGGACCAACAAGGGGACAAATATGGGGGACTCTCATATTTCTTATGACAATCGATTTCTAAGTAATTACTGAATATATTTTGAATATATAATTTTTTGAATATATCATTTTCTTAATATATATCATTTTTTTGTATTTGAAAGAGCGTAGTTTCGATGTCAAGTCCTGCCCATTGGCATCAAGTCTGGATCCGATGATGGAATAACATGAAAATACTAAATACTTAAGGCTAAGTATTAAGTACATTAATGACGTACTTATTGAAATTGGAGTCGGCCTTTTGAAGTATAGTTGCTTTTAAATTATGCCAACTTATTGTTTGGGCTTAGGGGTTAGAGGACCCCATCGCCGTTTAGTAAAATAATCTATCAAATTCGAATTCGTGCATTCAAACTGATAGGATAACATGCCTCCATAAGGGTGCGTCCTTACATATGTTAGGTATTTGTAGTGATTTTTTGACCCGCACTTACCTTCAATAAGATATTGTGAGAATCGGCAATGAATATTTAGGTTATTTATTATATTAATTTATTGTAGTTTAGAAATAAATTAAGTGTGTGATGAATTCCATTGTTTTATCACAGATTCTATTTGTTAGGCTTGGCTGGAAGAAATGCGTAGACGTAGAGATAAGGCCACCTTTTGTTTTACGTCTAAAATTGTGTTTAATAACGAGTTAAATAAATAAATTCATCATTTCGTGTTTATAAAGTTTTTTTTAATTCTGATTCTAAGCTCTCCGCAATCATAATTTACTTATTTTAAAAATAAATCCATGGCGTTTATATTTGACACATAATAGAAAAATAACATTAGATTTTGTATGCACTTGTGGTTGACATTTATACAAAAACTAACAAAAATTTGGAGCAACCCTACCTTTACCAAATCTCACAAAAAATAACTTAGCTGAGAAATTACACTAAAATTGCTGATTTTAGTGTAATTTCTCAGCTAAGAACATATAACTTTATCAGTGTTATTAAAAATTAAAAGGCTCTGCTGGTTCAGTCGTGTGGAAAGAACGACAGATGAAAGATTTGACAAAGCTATACAAAACGAACGTAGAAAGCCCGGGAGACTAAAATTATACTAAGGTTGACTAATTCCACGGACAAATCACTAGGGTGTTATCTGAAGATGGTGTCAAGAGCCTAAGCCTGAGTGTATTTGTAAGGAAAGGGATGTATGAATGTAGAGGAAGCCAGGCAGGTCTGACAGTTCCGTGACGTTTGGCACCCGATACTATCAACGTACCCCGTAAGGGACTTGTCGTGAGATATGTCACTTAAGTGTTTATCTGGTCAATAACGTTTGACAGTATTTTGAGGAAGATTTTCTTTAAATTTCTTATTCCTTCCCATTCCTTATATCATACTTTTTCACCACCACCACCAATGCCACCACCACCTCTCTCACAACCGCAGTCACCTCCACCTCCACCACCACTACCGCCAACACCACCACCACCACCACCACCACTACTACCACCATCACCAACACAAATACCACTACTACCACCACAATCATCACTACCACCACCATCATCACCACCGCAACCACCACCACCAGCACCACAACCACCACCACCACCACACCACTTCGTCACCAGATTGTAAATCTGAGTAACTTTATTCTAAATCTGATTGCCTAACAGGCGATGATCCTGAATCCGAAAAATTCACGTGGTAACAAATTTGAAGAACCTGCCAGTAGCTCATTATCAATTTCATCCACATCGGTTGAAAACTCTTCAATATCTGAATTATTTAAGAAATTAGCTGTTTGTTGTTCGTTAAAACCTAAACCTAAAAATAATAAAATATGTTATTATTAAAATATAATTGAATTTCTAAACTTTGCAATAGAACCTGAAAAAAGATTAAAAAATATAATGTAATTATTCTAAATTAATATAATTTAGAGTAGTAAGCATTACAACCCAAAGACCTTTGTAAAGGTTTAAACTTATACTGTATTTTAGTTTAAAAGCCCATGGTACTTTTAAAAGTATCAAAAAGTTTACATTAATGAAATGCATAAATTTCCATAATAGCAGTCTTAAATTTGTCGACCTAACAACGTTAAATATATTCAAAAATATATTTAAGTTCATTATACTACAAAAGTATGATTGATTCCACAAATAAAAATAGATTTACTTACCCTGTAACTTCATCTTTACCAAGACGTCGCGAAAAAGATGACGTCACTTATTTTTTTTAACCAATAGTGAATAGTTCCGACAACAGAACCAATAGGTCTTCATATATTCTTCATAAATGTCAAAAACACAATTGGCGGGTTATTTGATTATGAAAACTTTTTAAAGGACTTGGGTCTGCATGAAGTAGTATTCAATGTTGACACTGGGTCTGAACATAATATTTATTTATTCTTATTAAAAGGACTTTGGACCTTAGGAGGCTAGAGGTCCGCAGTAGCCGTTCCCTGCCGATCTTCAAAAAGCGATTGAAAAAATATTACCTAACATTTACATAATATTTTTTCACTATTAGGCTGTTTATTGCTATAGATTTATTATTTTATGTTTATTATTGACCACCTTGTTGCTTGATTGGTTAGCGTTCACGCCTAAGGACACCGGCCTACCGTGGGACTCGGATTCGATTCTCAACGGCAACATACATTTTTGTGATGAACATTCATATCTGTATTTCCAGGCCTGGGTATTTATTTATTATTCTAGCATCTATTTGTTTTTACATATTACTATTGTTGTTCAAAACCCATCACAATAGGATATAATTTACTTATTTTGGGATAAGACTAATTTGTATAATTTCTCGAGGCAGATTGTTGTGTAATTTTCGTACTATTACCCTTAGTAAATTATTATTATGTTTAGGTTATTTACAAATATATTTATTTATTGTACATGATGCCTCCCACTGTTTCATAACGAATTCTCTCAAATTCAAGTTCACTTTATCTTGCCATAAAAAGTATTTCCCGTGATCGTTGATCGTATCTGTGGTTTAGTGGTCCGGCGTCGGACTTGACTTCTATAGATCCTGAGTTTTATCCCCCGATCCGGCAAAAAAAATAGAAAATGCGCTTTTCTATTATTTTTTTTTATAAAAATAAAGTTATTGAGGATTGAATATGTGCCCGGTTATCGATAGACATGCCTCCTATCACATTTTGGAACTTAGTGTCTTCAGATAGTTGTGCCTCTGTCTACCTTTTCGGAGATATGGGCGTGAAGATATTTTATATCAAAACCTTTCTTTCTTAAATTCGTAGGTACTAGTATTTTTACTTTCTTAAAGTTAGGTTAAATTTGACTAAACCTAATGGAATAATAATAAGTATTGTTACCAATATAATAATAATATATTGGTATTCTATTACACACTACATACATACATACATATCTTTACGCCATAATGTACATAGTAATGTTATAAATGCGAAAGTCTATGTGTTTGTCATTCTGCATGTTTGTTGCTCTTTCACGGCTCATGCCCGGTAAGTACCTAAAGTACCTTCACGCCTATATCCCCGAAGAGGTGGGCAGAGGCACAACTAGTGCACCCACGACTATCCGAAGACACTAAGTCCCATAAAGTGATAGGTGGCAAGCCTATCGCCAACCGTGCACATATCCAATCCCGGGCATATGTTAAATGATGGTCAATACGGTTTTCATGGTGGTCGTTCAGCTGGTGATCTTTTGGTTTACTTAAGACACCGATGGGCGTAAGCAGTCGAAAGCAAGGGAGAAGCACTGGCTGTCAGTTTGTACATAGCGAAAGCGTTTGATCGGGTGTGGCACAAGGCGCTTCTATCGAAGATTCTTTCCTACGGTCTCCCTGAGAAGTTATGTACATGGCTCACTAGTTTTTGGACGGGGCGCCCAAAAACTAAAGCATCAAGGTCGTTGTCGACGGTGTGTGCTCGGAGTCCAAGCCTGTCAATGCTGGTGTTCCCCAAGGCTGTATGATTTCTCCTACTCTGTTTCCTCTGCATATCAACGACATGTTGCAAATTAGTGACACTCATTGCTATGCAGACGACGCTACTGGGGAAGCCTTATACTTTGGCTGACAAAATATGTCTCGGGTACATGTCATTGAGAGCCGGTACTAACTTGTGTCTAAAATTGATAATCCTTTTTCTGGAATTTTTTTAGAGCCAGCAGAATCTGGTGCAATTTAACCTTAGCAAGACACAAGTTTGCGCGTTTTCCGCTGAAAAGACTCCTTTTGTCGCATCATCTTGAATTGTGAGCGTTTCCCTTACTGCCACAGCTTGCATTGGTATACTCGGCGTTGAAATTTCGAGTGATGTTCAATTTCGTGCTCATCTGGAGGAGAAGACTAAAATATCCTCTAAAAAACTTGGTGCGCTCAGTAAAGCGAGACAGTATTTCAAGCCGACCCATCGCTTACAACTATACAAAGCGCAAATTCGGCCTCATATACAATTCTGTTCTTAACTCTGGGCAGGGGCTCCACAATACCAGCTCCTTCCGTTTGACCGCATTCAACGTAGAGCAACTCGAATTGTCAATGACCGATCAATTACCAATCGGCCTGATTCCTTGGCGTTGCGTAGAGATGTTGGATCACTCAGTGTTCTCTACCGCATCTACCATGGGGAATGCTCTGAGGAGTTGTTAGGTTTAATTCCAACCGCTGATTTCCATTTTCTGACATCTAGAACCATTCCCAAACGAATATGACTTAGGAACCTTCAAGAAAAGAGCGTACTCATTCCTTAAAGGTCGGTCCATCTGTGATACGAATGGTGTTGCAGAAGTCCGTGGGCGGAGGTGATAACTTTCCATCAGGTGACCCACTTGCTCGTTTGCCTCCTCTTATATAAAAAATATCGTTATTAGAAAATTGAAAATAGACAATTTTTCTACTTTTATGTTGCCCGACCCGGGGATCGAACCCGCGATCTCAAGAAGTCAAGTCATAATAGACCGCTAGACTAAAAAAATTGTCATTTTGCTAACAAACCGTAGTTTTTGAACGAATAGCAAAAAAAAAACTTATTACGGTCTTTCATTATCTATTGACAAACCTTTTGTTTAGTTATGAGCATCGCTTCGTTACTTTTAGATAAACCAATAGTCATATTAAAAATTACGGTTCGTTGATTATAGGAACCGGATTTTAGCCACTACACCGATTTTTATGAAAGTTGAGATGTATATGTAAAGTTTTATATTTCAAAATCAACCCCTAACGAGCTATAATAGGGGACAAAATTTTGTGTTAAAATTATAACTATGGTACGCTGACGAAGTCGCGGACAAGCAAATTAGTGTTATATTTTAAGAACAGCTTCCCGCTATAGGTAAATAGGATACAAATTAGTTCGAACAGTTTATAAATCGCCGACTAAGTAAATACTAAATACCATTACAAGTACATAATTGTTGATTAATGTGTTGGTGATTAATATATCTGTATTGAATTATCGTGAGGACGTAAATGGGTTTAGTTTACGTGTTTAGACACTTACTGCGTCGTTTGTTGATGCAGATATAAATATCTCCTACTTATTACAAAGTTATATACATTTATATAAATTGTAAATTCGGATCGCTTCTGTCGTCTAGTGATCCTGTGTTAGATTTGACTTTATTAGGTCTTGGATTCGATTTTCTGGCTTAGCATCAAATTAAAAATATGATTGAAATATTCATTTTCGTATATAATAACTGTGTATAAGTGATCGGTAGGCGATAGATGTGCTACGTAATACATTGTGGGACTAAGTGTTTTTGTCTATGCTCTAGTTGCAGCTCTTCTTATCTATGCAGTGATTTGAGTGTTAGTTATTAGTAATGTTCTATTAATACGCCATCACTCTGTAAAATATCTATAAAATCCTATGGAATAAAGTAAAATATTTGTACTAAAGTACTCCAAGGTTTAATTTGACATAATTCATAGTAAGACACTAAAACGTAAGTTTCTACAAAATTTAAAAAAAGGAAGAAGAAGATTTTAACCTGTAACCCTGTTGTCTTAAGCTGTCGAATGCTCTAACTATTGGAGCTACTAAAAAAATTTCCGTCTGCTCGAGTAGTTATGATAGATAGATATATAGATATTAGATCCTATAGATATATTGTTCTGAGAAGATACAGATCAAATTCATATGTATAGTGGTACGGTATTTTTATTTTAGCACAGAGCAAGTGCTAAAATAAAAATATCCCGCAATAAATATTGACTTTATGTCAATTTAAACTTTAAAGTATTTTAGTCTATGTTTATCAAAGAGACGGTAAAACTGTGTTTTACACTAAAATTTATACAGCGACTACAAGCAACAATCAGAAGGGTTACTCTTGAATCTCGGATGTACCCTTAACACAACACTAGCGAATTATAAACATCTAATTTCCAAAAAAATCATGAATCAAAGAAAATATTTAATTTTTTTTTATTCAAAAATAGGCTTACAGCTAATCATATTGCGGAAATTAGTGTCTTTGTCTAATCGGCGGTGTTCTAGCTGTACCTTTGCTTACCGCTTCGGGGACATACACGTGAAGATACTTTTTTAATCTTTAATAATCTATCGGCTACGGTTGTCTCATATTGGAGGTACGGTTGTAAACACTGGTTTACATCCGTCGAGACCGTCCATTTCAACCAAATCTTATAATACCTAATTTTTACAACCGTCTAATATGTTTTTATCAATATGAGTGACGTCTGAAATTTATCTTATAACAACAAATAAAGAATGAATTTTATTTGTTTCTTTAGTTTTGAACCTGCCAAACTTTAACCCTCATTTATCATATTTCATATTAAAGTCTTTATCACCAAACAAATTATTATTAGTTTTATGATCAATAGAAGAATAAACATAATATATTATAGCTTCTTGCGTTTTCAAGTTTAAATTGAATATCATCAGTATATTATTGATACTTCAATATTATTCATTTAAAAATAAACATATTTTGTTTGTACCGTTACACAATACTCTCACGGGAACAATTTTTGTGGTAAACTGGTTTCGCTTTCTTACAGCATCGTGGTTTATGTCTTATTTGTTTGAAAGACGACTGAAGAAATAGCTTTCAATCATTTCCATCATATAGGATTTTAAGCCCCAACAGAAAAAGGGGATTATTAGTTAAATGTAATAACAATAATAATATGTTCTTATTTTTAATATGATTTTTTTTATTTTAAATGTATAAAACTTAAGAAATAATGTTAATAAATGTTAAAACTAAATACCCCTGGACAAGTTACACAAATTGAATGTTATCCCAAAGTAATAAAATTATATGCTTGTGTTATGGGTGTTAGTCAACGATTCTAATACATAGAAAGACACGCTAAACTACATCGAACAACCGCGAGGCTTGGGTTTGATTCCCGACGGGGGCAGGCATTTGTGTGATGAACATTTAGATGTCTGCACAAAATGTGATTTATGTAATTCATTAGTCTATTCTAGAAGTTTGTATCACTTGACTTAAGTATTGTTTTTCCCATTTTCCTACAATTTTCCCAGTTTTTTAGAAGAACCTTTTCCTGAACAACACAACAAAAAAATAATCTGCAAAATGGGTCCACCCGTTCAGACTGGATGAAATGGTGACTAAATGATAGATAAACGGCTGTACTCAGAGATTTCAGTTATCTTTAAAAAAGGTAGTCAACGATTTCAGTCGGCTTGGTACCTCCGCCTTACTTATTTCCGCCGCCATAACGTCAGTGCCCGCTGTTGACGTGTTCCGGTTCAGAGAATAAGGTAGCCGGTAAACTTACTTTTGCTCAAGCCTCGAACATCCCGGCCTCAGGTTAGCAACGCACCATTACCACCTTTGGTGTCTCTAGACAGCGTGAATTTCTTACCATCAGGAAATCCGTCTGCTTGTTTGCATATAAACAAATACCATATACTTAGTCTGGCCATAAATACTGTTACACTTAAAAATAAAAAAATATTACATTTGAATTTCGAATCTGTCATTTTTATACGATTGTTCATTGTGTTTTCTCATTTTGGCGCCAATACATTGTACAATATTTTGCGATATTAAAATGGAGTGGGGTGATAAAGAGAACCGAATCGCTGTGATTGCATTACACAAAGTAGGTATGGAGCCAAATGCAATTTTTAAAACTCTCCATACACTTGGTTTTAGTAAAATGTTTGTGTACCGGGCTATTAATAGGTACAATGAGACTTCCTCTGTTTGTGACAGAAAAAGATCTGGCCGTCCACGTAGTGTTCGTACGAAAAAGGTGGTCAAAGCAGTAAGGGAAAGAATTCGAAGAAATCCTGTCCGAAAGCAAAAGATTTTATCTCGGGAAATGAAGATAGCACCTAGAACCATGTCGCGTATTTTAAAAGATGACTTAGGACTTGCAGCCTATAAGAGACGCTCTGGTCATTTCTTAACTGATAATTTAAAGAAGAATAGGGTCGTAAAATCGAAACAATTACTGAAGCGGTACGCAAAGGGAGGTCACAGAAAAATTTTGTTTACGGATGAGAAAATTTTTACAATTGAGCAACATTTTAACAAACAAAATGACCGTATTTATGCTCAAAGCTCTAAGGAAGCTTCCCAATTAGTCGACAGAGTGCAACGTGGACATTATCCAACTTCAGTGATGGTTTGGTGGGGTGTTAGCTATGAAGGAGTGACTGAGCCATATTTTTGTGAAAAAGGTATCAAAACATCGGCACAAGTGTATCAAGATACCATTCTTGAGAAGGTAGTTAAGCCCCTTAACATCACCATGTTCAATAACCAAGTATGGTCCTTCCAGCAAGACTCGGCGCCGGGTCATAAAGCTCGGTCCACGCAGTCTTGGTTGGAAGCGAACGTTTCGGACTTCATCAGAGCTGAAGACTGGCCGTCGTCTAGTCCCGATCTTAATCCGCTGGATTATGATTTATGGTCAGTTTTAGAGAGTACAGCTTGCTCTAAACGCCATGATAATTTGGAGTCCCTAAAACAATCTATACGATTGGCAGTGAAGAATTTTCCCATGGAAAGAGTGCGTGCTTCTATTGATAACTGGCCTCAACGTTTAAAGGACTGTATTGCAGCCAATGGAGACCACTTCGAATAAGCTTTTTATATTTTTAATTGTTGTATATTTATGTATTAAACTAACACACTGTAAAAGTAATATATGTTATTTGCAGTTAAAAAAATATTTTTTTTTTATTACAATATTTATGGCAAGACTAGGTATATTTAAGTCATAAATTAGTTTCTCTTTCAAACGATCAGTAGATTTAATTCAAGCTGAAGACGGGCTTAGACACTTCCGTGGTCCAGCACATGATGGTTTATGTATCGTGGCCTCTGGGTACCACCCTAGCACGTTCCTGTACCGCATGATTGGAGCCAATTATTTTCTGTTTATCTCTAATTACGTATGCACTGCCAACGTCGTCGGCTTATCAACGATCTGCCCTTCGGCCCAAGATTTCATCTCCTGGCTAATCAGTTCTCAATCCGGTCGCAGTGGCCATCTCTGCCGGCTGAATAAATTGTTGATCTCACAAAGCTTACGACAACTGAGGATCTCACAATGATACAATGGAAATGGTTTAGATGTTAGCTTATTGAATAAGATACATTTGTGGAAGATTAAATTTTCTACAAATAAATTTACTTGATTCAATTTCCTTGCAATCCTATTGAAAGAAAATGAAAAAGAAATATCAATACATTTTATAGCGTATCTTTTTGAAATCCATATCGATATTCATTTGGAAACGTTGTCAAAAACATTAAATTACCAAAGAAAAATATTGACACTTTATTTTTTTGTAGAACTTTTCTAATTTTAAAATCTAGGGGATTTTCTCCAAAGTCGACAAAAGTTCAAAAATTAAATTGTCAAAATCAGTTCTTTCGGTTGTTGTTTAATTTCGATGTAATCAAAACAACTTTTTGAGTTAAGGTACTAAGTATGTACATACTCGTACTATCAAAGTACAAAGTCTAAATACTCATTGGTAATGTAATAAATGTTATTTAGTATAAAATACTCATAGTAAATAGTCTTTCTTCAATAACATTATAACTTATAAGCTCGGTTTTGTTAAGAAATTTTTATATTGCAATAGCTTTTACCCGCGACACTGCTTCTATTTAAGTCATTAAAAAGTCATATTATATTACTTTTTAAAATATTTTATTTAAAAATAGTTTTTTGTTGTTAGTCACGCAATATACAGTTGCAGATACCACTTTTAAATTTATTTTTTGTTTGACGAATAGCAAATAAGTAGTCGACATGTAATTTGTTATATGTTAAAGAATAATTTTTAACTATTAGTTAATAATTTCACTACAATTTTTAAACATTAATTGTTTACGTTAAATTGAAATTTGTATATTAAAGCTATTTTTTTGAATCAATTTTGCATGCCGAAAATGGTGATATGGGCCTACCTACTTTATCAACATCAAAACAACTCTATTTGTAGCTCTATTTTGCAAATAAATGATTTGAATTTGAATTTTAATATCTTAGCGATTTTTTATTTGTTTACATGCATGCATATCTTCACGCCAAGTTCTTACGGGGTAGGCAGAGAGTATCGAGTGCCAGACCTCACGATCCTGACAAACCTGTCTTGCTTCCTTCACATTCATTACCCTTTTCATACAAACACGCCGGTTTCGGAGACTCTTGACACCACCCTCGGATAATATCCGATTGATCTGATCGTGAAATGTCAGCCTTGGTCTCCCCGGGTACCTACATCCATCCACATTCGCATTGTATATCTGCTTTGTCAATCTTTCATCTGTCATTCATTCCACATGCCCGAACCAGCGGAGCATGCCCTTTCGCATTTTAACACCAACACTTTCTTTCAATCCCACTCTTTCTCGGATCTCACTGTTACGAATGCGGTCAGCGAGCGTTAGACCACAGATTTTCCGTAGTGCTCTCATTTCGACCGCATTTATCCTACTTTCATGATCTTTCTGACATTTGTTTACAGCCTTCTATAACTAAGTTTATGGTAGTGTGTGTATTGTTGATTCTAATAAATAATTTAGAGGTGTGTGTTGTGTGGAGCTGGATATATTTGGCTTTCGGTAAGTCCAATTCATTCATAGCGCTTTGTTTTTTCTGTTTTATGACGCCGTAATTATATAAAATTATACGGCGAAAAATTGCACTTTAAACATTTTTATTTGGATTTGATCCATAATTAAGTTTAGGTACTTATATTAGCCAGTACAGAACCCACAAGTAATTTTAAGGCACTTTTAACTAATAATTTTAATCAGGTATTAATATAAAACATTAATATTATTACACGTTGCACTATAGAGGTCAATAACAAACAAGCATGAGAATCTCAAAAGAATAATTCATCGTGTAGACAGTTTAAATATTTTGATAAAATCTGTAGTGATTCATGTTTGGACGTTACATAAAGTCATATAATTGATCGCTGTAAGGTCGAAGTTTGTGTTGCAAAAAATACTAATATTTCAAAAGCGAAAGTATACCTATATATCATTTTGTAATTAAAATATAAATATGAAACAAAGTTTTGCTTTTATTTTTATTCCGATGACAAATATCTCTCTAAATATACCTCTCTCTGGACAAGACACACAAACTGAATCTAACCCCAAAGTAAGCAAATTATATATGCTTGTGTTATGGGTGTTAGTCAACGATACTATTACATAGAAATACTTAAATAGATACCAGAATAAATTTAATAAACACCCAGACCCGGAAATGCAGACATCTAAATGTTCATCACATAAATGCCTGCCCCCGTCGGGAATCGAACCCGAGCCTCGCGATTCGTCGATGCAGTTAGGCGAGTACGCTAGCCACTCGACCAACGAGGCGGCCAACAAGGGACAAAAAACTCGAACAAATCTTTATTATCGCAAAATAAGCGTCGTAAAAAAAGTGTGAAGATATCTTCTAGTTTCTAAGGTTCCCACCTTTGGTGGTTTGCTTTAGTAAGTTGAGGTTTATTCTGTTAATATGAAAAAAACTTAAATATTTTCTTGTAGGTTAAATGAAACCTTTTATTGTTGATTTGATCATTCAGTAAGAAATATTGGAAAGAAATTTATTTCTCAAAAGAACATACACCTATTTTGTTCACTTAATGAGAGATGAACAGGTATACTTATTCGACAAAAAGTTCACGTTGTGCCTGTCTGTATTATAGAAATATAAAATAGATGTAGTAATAACGTAAGTAAAGTCTCAAAAAGCTTAAAAAGAATTGTATAGAGCAGGCTGATCTTTTGTTAAGCATTCACAAAGCAACAAACGTAATGTGACAACCGATAGTCTACTGAAGCTTCGTAAATGAGTACTAATAGGTAGGTATGTTCTTAAACAGTGAAATAAAATGATCTCTCTTTCAATATTCCATCTTAATAAACCCATTTAAGAAACAATTTCGCGTCGTAAAATCCCGTTTCAAAATCCTTGCGCAAACTTGAAAAATTGGCCATCATCGTGCATCGTGTGCCGCTGTCAACGAGAGGAGATTGCGCGTGGTTCGTGCGTGTCTTATTCACAGGAGCACTCGGACAGTATTAATTTATCGACAAGTCGTGCAAAGCAGTGACGTGCCGGTTTTCGGCTTGCATTTAGGGAAAAAATATACGATTACTAATTTGTCTTTTGTGCGACGCGTTTTTAGAGGCCAATTTAAATTTTAAATGTGTAAAAAAGTACTAAATCAAAATTAATCCAATTTTAGTAAATACTAGCCGACCCGGCGAACTTGGTATTGCTTGACAAGTTGGTATTGGTTTCTTGCAGAGCTAATTTCCCCAGTTTTGCACATTGTCCAATGATGTCAAGTGAAATTTTGTTTCAAATTAAATTCTTGTCATGAATAACGTATTTTTTTGGATAAGGATTAATATCATGTTTATGAAAACACCTCCGTAAATAATGCATTATTTTAGAACAAATTTGGTTAGCGTAAAAAAGCAATAATAATAAACAAATATTTAAGATTCAGAAGAAACATATGGGACTTCATTTTAAAAAAAAAAATATTTTTCGTCAAAGCAAATGACAACCCATATGTGATTTTTATATTTGGTATGGTTTACATTGTGGTTAAAACGTTTCTGAAAGTAATGTTTAACAAACGGATTCTCGAACAACAATAGTCATTAAGTAAAGCGTTTAGGTGTGTTAGTTAATTTTTTATTAGCAAAAGTGAAGTTACACACCAGATCAGAGGGCGCGCAAGTTTTATAAGTACCCCTTAGTGATAACAAAATTAAAGGGACCCTGTTTGCGTTCATGTTAACTGTAGTAGCTATAGATAAATAGCACACACCTCTATATCTGTGTTTATCAAAAAAAAAACTCGAAGTGCGCTAGCTAGTCCAGCCAGTCACTTATATCTATCAATTATAAAAATTAATGAATGTTGATTCATGATTCAATAAAAAGGGAGTTAGAAAGTAAGCAGCAAAAAAGTTGAAGGCTTATTGTGCTACGAGTACTTTACCGGCTACCCTCCAGACTTAAACATGATAGAGCCATTAAGATGGCAGGAATAAATGAGGCTTTGAACCCTTACCCGAGCAAGTTGCTGCACAGCAATCTACCAACGGTGGTCTTGTCGGTAATGGCCTATTCTGTTACCTGTGGTTGCCTCTTACAAGCTGCCTAGCAGAGAGGCAGATGGGCTTTTTTACTATAGGTTTCCTATAGGTTTTTTACTATAGGTTATAGGGTAGCATTAAATTCGTATAAAAAACTCGAGTCTTAAACGTCAGAAATTGTAGACCGTGTGTTTTTTCCTTATTATTGCGGCTGCGGTGAAATTAGGGTGCATTAAGGTAACAAGGTCAGCGGTCGGTCAGGGTGCGGTCTGATACGCTTTTCGGAATGGCTTTGCGGTTTTGTGTTTCCGTACGAATGAGTTAATTATTATCATTATTTAACACAAAAATGGTCATATGAAGTTTCATAAAGAACCTGGGTACAAATTTATTTTTTTATTCGAGAGGTCAGCGAACAAGCACACGGCTCTCCTGATAGTAAGAGATAATCGTGGTCTGTAGGCATCATAGATGTTACAGGGGCGTCGCTCTCTTAAGGTCGGGTTAAAATGCCTATGGTAGTTGGTGGGCTGTCATTATGGTATCAGTATAAAAAATCGCATTTTTGTAATACGACCACTGGTTGTATTCTAATTTTGCAGCCTTATTTGGATTTGAATATAAAAATATTATGCTTATTTTAAGAGTATTAAGTAACGATACCCATACATAGTTTTTTTAAATAGATGCCGGAATCAATTTTATTAAAACTCTGACGCAAAAATACAGACATCTATGTGTGGTTAACACAAATCAGGCCCCCGTAGACAACCGAACCTGCCGAAACTGTATTTGATTTAAAAAATATATATCTTTCTACTTGTTTGCTTATATTACAAATAGGTATATTAAAAATATATATCCCGGGACAAGATACACACATTGAATCTACCCCCAAAGTAAGCATATAATATGCAACGGTTCCAATATTAAGAAATATATAAATAGATACCATAATAAGTTTAATAAACATTTAGATCGGAAATGCAGACGTCTAAATGTTCATCATCATTCAAAAGTCTGTCCCCGTCGGGAATCGAAACCTAGCCTTCCGGTTAGTCGGTCGTGTACGCTAGACCCTCGACCAACATTACGGTAAAAAAAAACAGTTGCTACTTTTGTTTTATACATCGTCCGTTGTTTATCTTTTAATTAAAGCTCAGTAAAATAACATTAACTGATTAAATCACTTTATAAAATGTTAAACATATTTTAATCAACTCTGTATTACCTACTAATAGCAAAATATGATTAAATTTTGATAATATCAACAAAAATATAAGAACTTGATATGAAAGAGTATTTGTGGTCTTAAAATAACTATAAACATGAAAGAAGTATGAAATTTATGTTTAATGTGACCATACATCCCTACTTGAGCAGGACTGTCTTAAGGTTGTTTGTCACGCTGTCCCTAACGAGAGCGAAAAATCCCGCTTATCACTGAAAAACTTAAATACTACTATAACAGTATTTTTTATCTTTATACATTAAAGTTTATTCCATTATAATTTTGTAATACATTGTTTTTGCATAAAATCCTAGGATATCTCAAACTGTTACGGTCTACGCCTGACAATCTTGTGATCTCTTTCACTATCCGTACATTTACCAACTCATGTTCTTGGATCCTAAGTTTTACCAATTCAACATTTTAATAACTTTTATAAGTACATTGTACGAAATATAGTAAGCGTCCCGCTCTGACACGAAAAGACTATGGTCACACTATTTGTGTACGACCTGAGAGCGCGTTGAAATCGAAAGTATGAACAACATTATTGTCTGTGGTAGAAGAAGAAAGAAGGTATAGAGAAAACAACTAAAAACCGACTCCGATTTCGATTTCTGATTCTGATTCTGATAGGTTTGTAAGTTTCGCGACATTTGGCACTGGAAGCTCTGTGCCTACTCTGTAAGGGACTTGACGTGAAAATATACTATAAACATATTTTCACTTTTTCGATTTGGATAATTTTGATTTTAAATTATTTGTTCAAGTCTGGGGAAGGTTTAAAAGATGACAAAAAGGGGAAAAGCTATTAGGAAACTAGGAAAACCAAAAACTTTCTTTTATTACAATTATCAAAACTGGATTTATAGGCTATAGGATCAATTAGATAGTGCGCCCTGTCACACAATATTTTTTTTAAATCGGTTCAGAAATGCTGAAGAAATTGATTAACATACATAAGAAATATAGAAGTCGGACATAATAACCTCCTTCTTTTGTAAGTCGGTTAAATATTTAAAACAATCCAAACAATTTCCGCTAATGTTTGTGAAGCTGTGGATTACCTCGTTTTTAAAGGTGCGCCTAAGCTGTCGGTAGCTTAGGCGCACATGCTTATCCTCTCATATCAAAACTGTGAGGCTCAGGTTTGATATGAGACGGAGGCAGGTATTTTGTGAGAAACTGTTTATGCCCCATACATGTGCGTACACCCGTTATACTAAGTACATATGATAAAATTTGCGGAAATAGGTTAAAGTGTTTATTTTATCTAGGTAGGTATATTTATTTATGAAACGTTCGTGTTTGTTACCTAATCTTAACTTTCTTTAGGTTATGGCATTTACGTCAGTATTTTGCCAGTAGTCAATTACAAATTTGCACCATTTTGCATCAAATTTACCAAAAACGGGATTCACTTATAATTATCACTTAAAATTAAATATTTTAATTTAATAATTTACTTTTATAATGTCTAAGTCTAATCTGACATAAAAAAAAACAAAAATAAATTTTTAATCATACTTCGTAAATGTCATAGAAAAATACTCGTATAATAAAAATTAGTTCATGTACAAGTTCAGTTTGGCGCAATATTTATATATAAAAAAAAAAAGTATTAAGTTTGCTATGTTTTTTATTCACCTAAATCATATGATACTAGTTGCCTTATATCTGAATACCTTTAGACTTACTTTCAAATTATACGGGTTATACCTTTTCACCATGTTAACTAACAGACTCTGTTACTTGCCTGTCATGTGTCTTGTGTCGTTTAAGTTAAACTTCATACAAAATTCGGGTTTGCTATATATCTATGGAAGATCCGCCTCTTATTAGGTACGTAGAATTGTGTTATTTTCATCAAATAGTGGATTGAAAATAGATTTGTATAAGTATGTAAGTAATGTACAAATAGAATAGAAAAAGTTCACTATGTAGATTACGTATCTAGATTCAGATTTAAAATAATTATTTCGAAGCACTGTCTGCTGTTTGTGAAAGTTATAATTTATTTCAGTATCAATTAGCACTTAGTCATCGTGCTATCTAGATGCATTTATCTGACAGTGTGAGAAAATATAATCAGGCTTCAAAAACGTCTGGCGGCGGCGACCTAATCCTTAAATTTGAGCTGACTAATATTATACTAAGCATTCTTAACAGACAAGCGTAATGATTGCATTACGAAACAAAAAATGAATTACACAACACCTTCGATACTGAAAATCATGATAACAATTATTAACGAAAATTAAATCAAAACTTGTTTTATGATTTTTATAACTGCAGATAAACTGTTGTCATTTTATGCCTTGCTAATGTCAATGAAGAAAAAAACATTTTATTTGGCGGGAAATCGCAGGTTAAATAATTTTATAATTACGTGACTTGTAAAGTTTTTTTTTATATACGGTTTCCATATCCAAGAAACCTCGTTTTTTGTACGAATATTAAAAAAGATAAAACTGTTGTTCGTTATCGAATGTCAACTCGAAACATTTTGTGTCAACGCAACGCTTTGTCACGTTTAGGCAAACTACAAATGGTTATACTAATGGATTACGGTTCGTTGATTATAGGAACCAAAATTTAATGTGTTTAACTCTTATGTGAAATAAGCGCGCATATTCAAAAATTATATAGAACCTGTTTCCTTACAGGTTTTGCTGCTTAAAGAGATAAAATCTTTGTAAATTAGATCTTTGTGTAATATTATTAATATAACAGAAAGATCTAGTGTAACTTGTGTACATTGTACACATTGTACAGTAAATTCATCAGAAGAAATAAAATTGGAACGTCTATTTGTGATATCAAAATTACTACTTTTTATTTTCTCTAAATCGATTTCTGTCTGGTTGTCTGTTCATTTTTTCCGGCTAATCTGCAAAACAATAAGACCAATGTTGCCAACCCTTTCACTGGTAATTGATGTGAACAGAAGTAACGTAGGCTGCTTTTATTTTAGAACAACATGTAGAAAACTACCTTATCAATTAATTTTATTAAATTCCAATTGGCGAAAGTCACGGGTACAATTAAAACTAAATAGAGAAATTCTGTTTATTAAATAATCACCACATAGTATAAAACTACTCTGTCCCTATGTCACTTAGTATGCTTAAATCTTTAAAATTATGCAAAGGATTTTGATGCGGTTCTTTTTAATAAATAAAGAAATTGAAGAGGAAGGTTTATATGTATATCTCATAACTGTGCGAAGGCGGGCGGGCCGCTTGTATATAATAATATATGTATTAAACACATGAGGTTGTATATAGGTATAAAACTTCGCAACTGGAGATTTCCAGCAACAGCAATGCCACGTTAACATATTAAGCATGAGTAGAAGACGAGAGAAAATAAGTATTTCGTACCATCTTGAAACCTATCTCCGTGTTTGCTATTTTTTTTTGTAGGTTAATAATTAACTACTAACAAAAAATGTTAATTACAAAAAAAACAAGCAATATATTACTAACAAAATATGGATTTTTAACCTAAATTAAAATTATATTATTATTATTGTTATTACAATATTCTAATAGTAAGTTGTAAAACTTAATCTTAAATGACATTGCGAAGCCTTATGGCTGTCGTCCTGTTGAGTGGCTAAACAGCTTTCAAACCTGAACCTTTTTAAGGTGCCTAGTCGCAACTTTCCGGAAAAATCGTCATAAAACTCTACCTTCTTTTTGTTGCGGTGCTAGTACCATTACTACGCACTTGCTTCTTGTTAGGTGAAAGGTGAAAACAGTCAGCCTTGTTCTTCAAAAAAACCCTGTGCAATATAACTGTTCTGTTTCTCCCGCCATCAATTGAGATGTAAGCTGCCCTATCTTTAAACTTAGACTAAACTGCACATAATGTGTCAATTGGATTAAAATCGGTCAAGAAGTTCGTCGCAGAAATACAACGTGATTAATTAAAGATAACATATATATAATTTTAATTTCATTTTATAAGTAAACATTCCAAACGATTTCTGATAAAGCATAAAATTATAAATGAAGACAGCAACCGTTTACAACCAGATGTAAATGTTTGTTGGTTTGTATAAGCTGTAAATTAGAAGCAAGTATCGAAGGCGCTGCCCGATAGATAAGATTAGGTGAATTGTTAGGTTCCCACGGGCCAGTACCGACGTGAGTTGTGGCCGACTCCTACCGTTACTGTTTGATTAATACCGGTTCAAATTTTATAATTATAGCACTGAAATAAGTATGTGTTTATATTAACCATGTTTTTCTCATCAGTTTAAAAAAATAAATGAAATCGCTCAAGTTTTATCCAAGGGTGATGTCAAGAGTCTTCGTAATTGACGTGTTTGAATGAAATAAGTCTTATTTCATTCAAACACTTTTTGTCTCTTAGATCTGTAAAAATATTAAACAAAAAATATTTTTGAAGTGCAAATTTTTTTGCTTTTCCAATATCAAGACATTTAGATGAGACACCTTGAACATTATTAATGATTATGAGACAGTTTGGCGTCATCGAGAGAAAAGATGGTCGAAGTTTTTTCATAATTACTCGTATTGAATTTCGTTTTGATATTGAGTGACATTAGTCGATTTTGGTGGTATTTTATGCAATTTTTTTCAGTGAAAGTGTACAAATTAAATAATCATGAAGAAATTAGCGTATCATGTATTTCCTTGTTGCCGCCAAATCTCATTACATGAGCATGAGTAATGAGGCCAACGCTTTACCCAAGAGCCTGACATGACTTACTGACGACTTGTGACTGATGACTAATTATAATTGATTAAATTTCATATGACATTTGATGCAAATTTCTACTTGACGTAAGAAGGCCAAAACCTAAAGAAAGAAGAAGAAGATTATGAGACACATTAAATCTAATTGATATAATCTTTTTTTAATAAAATTGATGAGATAAATTTGGTTTATCGATAATTCATTAATTATTTTCTTATTTTAAGTACTAGTTTGTCAAGAATCACTAATTTAATAAGATTAAATTTAATGTGAAATTTACAGCGCTGCCATTGTAAGGCTCGCCGCATACATTAGACATAATTACTTTGGGAAAAAGCAAAAAAGGAATCAGGAAATACATCACACACATTACTTTTTTTCAATTCAGAATTCAAAGTTTAGTTAAAAGACTAGTCATTGAGTATAAATTAAAGAAAAATAAAGCTATTAATGAGTCACCTAAAAATGGCAAATAATAATAATCAGTGAAATGTTTTTTTTTTGGTATAAATTAAACTATGAGATATTTATATTTAATAAATTTGCTGTATCTCGGCTAAACTTTGATATTTTAATTTAATATGTCGCCAGATATGACCATGTCTAACTTGGCAACACTGCTGCCATTCCGTACGAAATTTTCAATGAATGTGGCATCTCATACATGATCTATGGAAGAATTGCGTTTGGAATAACTTTTTCGTTACGAGATTTCAACAAATTGGCCCGTTTACGGAATTTCGAAAATAAGAAATTCCGTTAGGAACATTTTTTTTATTATATTGACTGATTTGATAGAAGGACAGATGTTTTACTTTCTTAGTGTTTTAGCTAAATAACTATTTAATGTAATTTTTTAGTATTTTAAGTCTTTTTAAGTGTTGCAATAATAAACGAAATGTTATGGGGAATTCTTACATAAGGTGTTTCATAAGTCCAACAAAGTCTGCATAATTTATTATGTTTTTCTTCCATTTGACTCAATAATTTTATTTTTATTTTAAGCAAGTAAAGATAAGATAATACGTAACATTGTTCAAGACCAATTTTTCTTTTAAATCGAGAAAAAGATTACGCACAACCAATAAAAAGGATATATATATGAAATCGTAAACGGATTTAACACAATACGAATGCATTTGGAAGTTTGTGATTGCGTTCAGTTTCGATACTCCATACATAAAGGATTTTATTGGAACCATTTAATATTGTAAAATATGTCTTAGTAATGTTAATACGTATTATTTCATCATGGTTCAATTTGCTTTGTATCGTATGACCTCAGATATATTGGGTACAGTATATAAATATATTTACTAGTTTTGTAAATATATTTTTGTGTAATAAATATGTCTTTTTTTGCACTCAGGTCATTCTTCCTTATCCTTGTCCTTGTCATTCCAACTGTTTTCTTGCTTCGCACTTCCCTTTTTATTTTTTATCTTTTGATTTTCTATCAGTCAGTCAAATTATATAATTCCCTTCCTGTGGAAGCTGGCGATAGCATATAACTAAAACATATTTTCAACAAAACATTGAAGGAACATTACTTTTTGTTGACACAATACAAAGTCGGACATCCCAATATGGTATTTTAAACAATTATGATTGTACCTTATTTATTTTTACATAGCTAATTATGATATTTATGTTTTATTATACCTATAATCGTCGCTTCAATTTTATTTTCACAGCTTAATTTTTTGAGTCGGTTGAAAGTTTTGTTGTTAGAGATAAGCTTACCTTTCACTCTTCCAATTGTTTGTATATTTCAGCTAGGGACACGGAACTTTTTGAGTCTGATTTTTTTTCACCGTTTTAGTTAATTACCCAGAATATCCAACCCTATACTTCGAGCACTTATATATTTATTATAAATAATTTAATGACTATATTAAAAACAGCTTCCACTTGGAGCTTCGAAAAAAACTGGAGATTTCTAAAACATTTAATCATCATCATCATCAGCCGGAGGACGTCCACTGCTGGACATAGGCCTCCCCCAAAGAGCGCCCCAAGTCACGGTCACCAGCCGCTTGTATCCAGCGACTCCCCGCGACTTTGACCAGGTCATCAGTCCACCGGGTGGGAGGTCGTCCAACACTACGTCCTACGTGCGGGGCCGCCACTCGAGAACCTTTCTTTCCCTGCCTGCCTGCCCATTGTCACTTCAACTTGCTAACTCTCTGAGCTATGTCGGTTACTCTCGTTCTCTTGCAGATCACCGAATTATGGTATTTTATTAATTACGAAAATAATATTTCGAAATTAAAACATTTATTAAATTAAATATGCTACTTATATTTAATCGCTATGAAAAGACTAATATTAAACACTTATCATTTAATCCATGTCATATACCAAAACGAAATCCCTGTAATGTAGTCTTCGTTTTTTTATTTAAGCCTAGATGGTGTCATTTTAGGAATTCTCATAAATTAACAACGATATTTAAATATACAGGTAAACCTATGTCATACGAAAATTCCTTTGTTATGACATCAATTTTCACATACAAACATGTCTTCACGCTAATTCCTTTACGGGGTAGGCAGAGAGTATCGAGTGCCAAACTTCACGATCCTGACAAACCTGTCTGACTTCCTTCACATTCATTAGTTATTACTCTTTTCATACGCCGGTTTCGGAGACTCTTGACACCACCCTCAGATAATATCCGAGCGATCTGATCGTGGAATGTCAACTTGGGTTTTCCCGGGTACCTAAATCCATCCACATTACCATTGTATATCTGCTTTCTCAATCTTACATCTGTCATTCTTTCCACCATGACCGAACCAGCGGACCCATCTTCAAATTGTTTTATCCCATATGACTACGTTACACAGAAAATAAAAAGAAATGGCTGTATGTTCATAAATATGAGTTTTTAAATGGATTATTATTATTATACATTATTGTGATATATTTTACTCGTAGCAATTACGCATTTAAGTATTTTTTGGCCGCGTTAGTTATTATTCTCGTAGCTACAATAATAATTGATCGTTACTGTAATAACAAACAGGGAGTACAGTCGGTGAACTCACCAATGTATGCAAAATGCTTGCCTCAGATTGACCATTATTACTAATAAAAGGTAATAAAGAAAATATCTAAAGGAAAAATCATCTTGCACCTGCATACCATGAGTATGTATAATCATATTAAGCAATATGTGTTATTGTGGCACTATCTGAGAGGACAATCACAATGGCACATTATGACTTACCAGTTACGTATAACCAGAGGTATAACTGAAATGACCGACTGATTTAGATGATCATACGGAGCGTCACGATATTGGCTCCCACGATATGCAGATAAGATGGCGGTGACTAATGCTGGGGACAATGAAATAGATCTGTGTGCCTAAAATGTAATAGTTTAAGATCCGTGGAATAAACGACCTTCACAGTATGTTTTTTGGATGAAAATAATTAAAAAACTAGAAATTGTTTATTGATGTTGATTGAATTTGACAAAACAGCTTATTTTCATCATCATTATCATTTCATTATAAATGTGTGATAATTAAGTTATTATTATGGACGTAATTAGTTAATACGCGGTATACAGAATCATGTCTTTTATTTCGTTGGAGTGTTCGAAAACGTTAAAAGAATGTTTGATGATCGGTTGTTGGAAAATGTATTTATTATATATTTATCCTGATACTTCAATTACAAACAATGTTTGCTAGTAACTGTATCCAAACACCCTAACAATATTTTTGGTGTGACTTGTGACGTCCATCATCCTCTAATGAAATAATGTATTGTTTTAGATTTGTTTGATATGAGAGGTCAGCGAACTGTACTCGGTTCTCCTAATGGTCAAAGACAACCGTGACATATATACACAATACATGTTGGTGAGGCGCTGTCCTATGGCTGGGATGTAAGACTAATTGTGCAAGTCTACCGGTTACCTACCTATGTTTATTTTTACAGGCTACATACCTGCCTGGAACATGACACAATCATTATGGCGGCAGGAAAAGGTAAGGCATTGGATCCTACCCGGGCAAGTTGGTCCAGTGGTCTTGTTAGTGTACTTTAACTAGTGTTCGCCTCTTATGAGCTGCTTGGCAGTGACGTAGATGGTAAAATCTACTTAGAAGACTCTGACCGATACGAGAAAAAATTCTGGATTAGTCTAGTAGATCAGTCCAGCAACGAATTAGTGTCACTGTCACTTTTCCTGATGTATGACATCCTTACATCCTTACTTTAGTGTCCTTTAGTATTATGTTCTAGATGATTTAGCTTCAAGAGACTTGTTTTATTATGGATAAGACTAATTCAAAATGGAAACCCACCTATATAAATATTGGGTAAAGACGAAATCTTTAATTATAATTTGTACCTATATATCACTTTCATGACAACTTTTTTCATAAGCAAGTAGATAATTATTTAAAAATGTCGGTCAAAGTCACGAAACAAAATCTTAAGGAAAACTACGACTAGAACCATTTTAATAAATGTTACTTGGTCTAAAAATATTAACACACTTTAAAAAGATCAACAAAGGTAATATCTCTTTCGGACCTTATGCTATAAAGACTCAAATAGCATATCAATCGAGATAAACGTCCGTCGGAATGACTTCGAAGAAATGACCTGTATTGTTGAGAAATTAAAACGTAGCACTGCATTATTACGAAGGAAATTTCAACTGCCAATTATAAGAATTTAAGGTTATGTCACCGTTAATTTTGACCTGTTCGTTGAATGTACGTTTCTTAATGACATACCTTCATTTCAAAAGCCATATGGTTTAATCGTAACAATTTCACTTTTTAAGTAAGGTATTTTATAAAACTCGTGATATCGAAATACCTTTTGTGAACAATTTATACATAAATTAGCTGTGACGGGTTTAAGAATATCTTTATAATTAAACAGCGACCCCGGCCCGCCTTCGCACGATTGATATAGGTACTTACTTTTTTACACTGGCTGTTGCCTATGGCATTGTCAGCGTGGTTAACGGTCCGACAGGAACATTTTTTCGAGATAAAAATAATTCTATGTTTTAATCAAAGTCACCTTCTATATGTGTGCCAAATTTCATGAAAATCGGTTAAACAGTTTTTGGTCAAAGGAGTAACAAACACACTTTCGGATTTATAAAGTGGAATAAAAGAAAAAGTTACGCGACGCGACCTATCCAGATTCCAGTCTTCGAAAAGCACGCTACATTATAGCGTTCAATAAAAGAAGTGAGAAATGAGAATAGCTGATGAAGAGGCCCGCTGCACCCCACGAGGATGGTACGTTCACGTTTTCCGTCAATTTTTCGACCGACATTTCTTTTTATTTTGGTACAACTTTTAAGTTATTCAATGAAATTGTTTAATGTATGAACAATCATATTGTACGTGAAACACTTAATGTAATTGTTGTATTTAATTTGAAAAAGGTTAATACCGTATCCATTTAAGCGGCTCTACAATTACCACATTATACGAGTAAATGACAGTTTCTTAATACATGAAATGAGTGTAAGTTATAGTTTCCATACTTCTTGTCGTCGGTGCTTGGTGGAATAAAGCTCGGTGAAGTTGCATAAAATCGCGAGATTAGCAACAAATTAGTTATTCAAAAAAAAGCTTGGTTTAACTCCATTCTTGAAACAATTTTCTCACGACACTTATACTTTCCACAACGCATTTGTTTATTTTTATAGTTTAGCCAACTGGTTCCGCTATACAAGCATCATCAGGGCTATAAAACCCCCATGTTGGTCCGGGCTCCTTTGCAGAATAGATCATCTGCCTTCCTGCCAGGCAGCTCGTTAAAGGCGAGCAAAGGCTTACCGTCACTAACACCGCGACATCTTACTTGGTTTCGCAGCGACTCACCTGGATTGGTACCACCGCCTTAACTCTTCCTTCCGCCATAACGTCATGACGTGTTCCGGTTTGGGGGGTAAGGTAGCCGGTAAACTTACTTTTACTCAAGATCTAACATCCCGGCCTCAGGTTGGCTTTTTTTATTTTATATCTATATTTTAAGGATGACTTACACTTGAAACAATTTATTTACAACATTTGTACTTTCCACAATGTATTTTTTTATTATTTTTTTTTTATATTGGAAGGCAAACAAGCAGACTGATTTCCTGATGGCAAGAAATTCCCGCCGCCTAGAGACACCAAAGATGGTAATGGTGACCAACCTGAGGTCAGGATTTCAGGCCTCGAGCTAAAGTAAGTTTACCGGCTACCTTACCCTCCGAACCGGAACACGTCATGATGTGATGGCGACAAGAATAGGTAAGGCGGTGGTACCAATCCGGGCGAGTCGCTTCAAAACTCTACCACCTAGTCAGATGTCACGGTGCTAGTGACGGTAAGCCTATTCTCGTCTTTTACGAGCTGCCTGGCAAGGAAGGCAGATGGTCTTTTCTGCAAAGGAGCCCGGCCCAACACGGGGGAAATTCTCATTCCATAGCTTTTTAGTTTTTGTTTTATACTTAATATTGCAGTTTTTTCTTTATAATCCTACTAATGTTATAAATGCGATAATTTGAATATTTGCTTGATTGTTTTTAACTCTTTCACGCAACAATTGCTGAACCGATTTTTATAAAATTTGACACTCACATAGGGGGTAACTTGGATTAACACACAGAATTTTTAATCGCAACAACGTTCCTGTGGCACAATTAACTACGCGAGTAACGCCGCGGGCAGCAGCTAATACATAGTACTACATAAAGAAAACATAGTTTGATATAACACCTTCGTGAAATCGTGACATATGTTTCTAAGAATAAACCATCAAAATCGGTTAGTTAGTAGCCGAGTATTCAACAACCAACAAACATACAGAGAAACATACAGTCGAATTAAGAACCTTCTCCTTTTTTGGAGTCGATTAAAAATGGGACGACTCCTGTTTGTAATCGACATAAAACCTGACCAAATAATTAGTATTCCCATTGGCTTTGCAGCAGTCGAGTAAAAAAACTGTAACCCTAGGTCAGACAGAACTCGTGTTCCAGTATTGTTCCAGCTCAGGAAACGTGATTCGAGTTCGTTCTCGTGTGTCTACCAGATATACCTATGTTCACTGATTGTTTTGCTAAGCTTACTCCGGTCCTTACACACGGAGCTTGCAAAAAAACTAATTGAAGTGCGCTTATTGCAAATTGTAACTAGGTAATTAATTATTGAGCTTTTTTGTGATAATGAATAAGAAAAAGGCCGATGGTAAAAGATAACCGTGGCCTATATATGTATAGATAACACAGGTTATAGTAAGTCTGTGGTCTTTGTGGTTGAACTTGACTTCATAAGGTTCCGGATTCGAGTCCCGGGTCGGGCAACAGAAAGAAAATGTAGTATTCCCAATTTTCTAATAAAAAATTGCCCTGGTTTTCCCTATGCCTACTTCTTGGGAATATGGGCGTTCAGATACTTTTTTTTGTTAGTGCGTCCTTGTTTGGCCGAAGTGTTAGGCAAATTCTGCAGTTTCGTGTCAGTCCAGTGCAGACACTGTCAATATGACAGTAGAAATAGGTTAGACATTAGACAGTTGATTCGGGCGAAATGCAGCACGATACTCTACTTCTTGTTCTTGTTGGTCTCTCATTTTACTTTTGTTCGCCTCGTACGAGCTCCCTGGCAGGATGTCAGGTAGTCTTTTCGACATTACCACCTTTCTTGTCTCTAGGTGGCGTGAAGTTCTCACCGTCAGGAAATCCCTCTGCTTGTTTGTCTGCCAATATCATAAAAGCGCAACGCTGACTACACATATATGCAATTTTTAAAAATACTAAAGCTTTTACAACGGTCTTATCTAAATGTAACTTTGCATACGAAATTCAATGTCAAGTATGTAGGTATGACGCAGATTAAGTATTTTCATTGAGAGCAGTCACGTAACATAGAATTTTTAAATGGCAGAAAACGAATGTTAAAAATTATACGATACGTATACAGGGTCTTTTAAAATGTTTAGACAGTGTTCATAATTTTATCTTGTTTAAGATATCAACAAGAAAAATTATGATAAAAATTATGATATGATAAAAAATTATGATTATGATAATAAAAATAAGTACGTTGATAAAAACCGCCTTTAAAACTAAAAAATATGATGAAGACTTAATATTAATTGTATATTAGGTACCTATGATTTATATGTGCCATATAGGTTTGAAGTCGGTGGCCAGTGCCACGCCAATTTGATACTTATAATACAATTTTGGTTTATAAGTACAATTTTTAGTTTTAAAGTCGGTTTTTATTAACCTGGTTAATTTAATACTTTTTGATGATATGATTTAATTTAATAAAAATAAACATCAGGATATGTGAAAGTAGATAAAAATGCTCATGAAAGAAAAACTAATGGGCCTACCTGAATCCAATTTTTAAGGGACCAATTCGAAGCTATTTTGCATCAAACAAAAAAGGATCACGTAAATCGGTTCAGAAACCTCGGTAAAATCAGTGTACATACATAAAAAAATTACCGGCCGAATTGAGAACCTCCTCGTTTTTTTAACTTGGTTAAAAACGAAGTAACATTGAAGTAGGTAGGTATATTGACGCCTTTATCAGATCAGTAAAGATACCACCAGCGTACTCACGACTAGCCGAAGACACTAAGTTCCACAATGTGATGGGTGGTAAGTTTATAGCCAACCGGGCACACATCCAATCCTGAGCAATATTTGTTTGATTAGAAAATTGGAAAAAACACATTTTCCTTTTGTTGCTTAATTCAGGCATGGAACCTGGGACCTCATGAAGTCAACTACAACACCTGGACTGTTAGACCAGAAAGGCTTTATGTAAGCGGACAGTCAAGGGTATCGCCAAGAGGGGGGGGGCAAGAGGGCCTCTCCCCTATAGATTCTAAAAAAAATGATAAAGCAAAAAGTCTTATGTCTTTAACTTGACTTGATCGATTATTCTAGTACTTTTTCTACTAGTTTGCTACTATTTAGAGCTAAATGCAAGAAAAGTCAAAAAGTCGAGGGCACGAGGTTCCCGTTTGAACCTACAATGTATATTTTTCTTAATCTCCGTATCAACTATCCCCCATCTAGTCCGTCGGCTGGCAACGCTCTTGCGAACAGTTGTTTATTTGTCATTGGTGGTATTTATATTTGGGTGATTATTTTACTTTTGAGGGGAACGGGAATTAGTGCAAAATTGACCAATATGTAGGAAGTTAAGAAGTAAAACCTTGTAGTGGACAGCGTGGATGGCCCTGATAGCCATCAACGTTGGTAAGGCTATAGGTGATAGTGAATTGTTTATCTTCTGGTATAAAGGTACCTATTACAAAGGAAGTTACGTCTCCCACCAGAATCTTGATATACCACACCTGCGAGATTGAGGTAGGTGACGGCAGGTGAAAACTATTATATTACGTTTTCGATTGAATCGGATATAATTAATTACTATTTAATTCACCAGTATTTTGTTTCAACATAAAATATGTAGTAAATGGTCTAATTATGTACCTAGTAATTAATTGGTGGATGGTGATAAGGATACAATTTGTGGACAAGCCAGTTTAGATACAGGGATTTAATTTGTAGGTCAGTGAATTCATTTTGGCCACCTCCTTGGTCGAGGGGTTAGTGTACACTCCTAACGATACCAACCGCGAAGTTTAGGTTCGATTTCCAACTGTCATATTTTGTGTGATGGTTATTTAGATTTCTGTATTTCTTAGTCTGGGTGTGTTTATTAAAGTTATTCTAGTATTAATTTCATTATTTTGACGTAACAACGTCTTAAATTAGGTTGTGGATCGGAGTCACTCTTGAGAAAGTGTAACGCCCGCTCACGTCTGCGACGCGAGGCCGGCGGGCCGCCGAGAAAAAGACGTTGTCACGTAAAATCTTCGCCCGTAAAACCGACTTTACAGGCAACCATTTTTTTATGTATTATTATAGTTGAATACCACAAGAACATCTTTTGCTCGCTCCGGGGTTCAATTTGTGTAAATGATTCAGGATATCTATTTTTAAATCATTGCTACTAAAGATTATAAATAATATAAGTAACTAATAGGGGCCTCACATGGATTAAAATCATTCGATTGCATCCATGTGGAACGTAGATTTAATTTAAATTTTGATTGGTTTCAAACAAAGTTTCCAACAAGATCACCTTTTTGGGAGGCCTGATTAGGGCATGATTACAATCGTCTGAATGATGGTTAACAAAGTTGTTTTTACAAGCTGTAGCTGACTCTCCCGGCTGGAAGGTATCACTTTGAACTCTTAACATTATAGTGTGTTTCATAATATTGAAATTTGTTTTCCTAATTGGCAAACATTAAAAATATTGTCATTTGTGACACAGTTAAATTATTGACTAGTACGGAGGTTGATATTAATCAATCATGTAGTATGTGTATTTAATTAAATAAATATTTTGTATTTTTTGTATTGATCAGTATCAAAAAAGTATATAGTTTCCACGTTATAATATCTAACTAACTTGTTAGACGAGGGGTTTAGTTAACTCGCCTAACTCTACTAACCAACTGTGATAAAAAATATCCGTCCTTAAATGACAATGAAATCGATTAAATTATGTACATAAAACATATAGGTCCAAAATAAAACCGATAGTAAAAGTTTGTTAAAAAGTACTGGTTGTCGGCCGTTCGTAGTTACTTAGCTGTCCATCGCCTAAATAAAATAAACTACGTCTTTTTCCAAGGTTTTCAACTTTATTACCAATGTGATTATTTTAAAATTGGTTTAAACTATTTCAAAGTAAACCAAAAATACGTACAAACTTACGCACCTTCACTTTTGAAATCTAAGTATTTTCAAATTTAATTTTTACAAACTTTATTCAACTTGCAAAGTAAGTATGATTGGTTGGTATTTTGCAAATGAACTTTTAAGCAGCTATATATCCATTCTCAACATAATCCTTCTACCGTATTTGGTACATCCTGAATTGATGGGCCTCTTAACCAGCTCAGAGTCACTCAGCATGCTATGGAGAGAGCTATGTTCGGTGTTTCTCTGCGTGATATGATCCCTAAATCGGTGATCCACAAGAGAACGAGAGTAGCCGACATAGTTCAGAGAGTCAGCAAGCTGAAGTGGCAAAGGCACATTGCT
>NJDD01001204.1:618133-636485 GCA_002245505.1 Calephelis nemesis | reverse complement strand
GGAATAGTGGCGGCTCGTCGCTCGGCGTTAGGCGCCGGGCGCAAGAGAGGTCTTCGTCGCCGAGACCGGAGGTTATGTTACTTATGCCCGTTTCAATATATTAGAGAAACGAGTCGTGTTACTTACGAATGGTAGTTTTCTATAGGAATAGTAAAATATCTAACTACGGTTGTTCGTCATCGACTGTTGACTTGGAACATTTTTGTGTATCTATGAGCAACGCTTCGTCAGTTTTAGGCAAACTACCTATGGTTATACTAACGGATTACGGTTCATTGAATATAGGAGTCGAGCTTTAGTGGTATGTTGTGTTCTGTGGAGCTAGATATATTTAAAGTATTTGGATTCTGGTAAGTCCTATTTATTCATAGCGTACTGTCTTTCCTGTTTTTTCGTGCCATAATAGATGCATTATTTATTTCAAAATTGTTAAAATCGAAGCCGGATTTTGCAGTCTTACGACGCTTAAATTATTCCATCCATTGCGTAAGGATAAAGCAGTAGATTGAATTTTGAGTTTTCCTAATATCCAATAAGGAAGTAGGTACGTACGTTACAACTTTTAAGCAAATTTGAAGTGGAACATTATTCAAATTAAGTGCTCATATCACACACCTGTAGTTGAATAAAAATGGTTAACAGTTATTAAAAAATATGAAAAATAACAAAATGTCACCACTGATGTGTATCACATAATAGATAGGTTCTCGTCTACTTTGTTAAATATTCAAGAATGCTTAAAGCATTTTAGAATTTGTCAATTTTTATTTTTGACATAAACAAGTGGCTTGTATCTGACTTTACTTATTAAAACAAAATGAAATATGATTTTCAGTTTGAATCGTCAAGTAATATTAATTAACATTTTAGGGCTATAAATGAATTTATTTTCTTTTTGTTACAATGTTAAAAGAAGAAGAAGAGTCAGACTAAACTTATCTGTCATAATTTAAGGGCAGTAAAACTTCAAGAAACACACTTCGATTTCAATATTAGGTATGTCGTTTAAATACACAAAAAATAGTATTTTCCCAAATTGCTCTGGCATTACATCAATTCAGAATTGATAGCAGAGACCGCATCGAATGAACGCTGTTTAAATAAGAAAAATAAATTTTAAAATCTGTTTACATGATGGAGACGGAGACAGCGATGAAAAATATAAATAGAGAAGTTGAATACAGAAGAATCTTCATTATGAAAATATATTTTAAGCCCATGTTCCAGAAGATATAGGCACAACCAGAACACCAATAGCTAGCCGAAGACTCTAAGTCCCTCAATGTGATAGGTGGTAAGCCATATCACCGACTGGGCGTTTGTTTACTTTGTTTTTATAAGAAAATTTAACTAACACATCTATTTGATGCATGACTCGGGGATTTAAGACGGGACCTTAATCCATTTCAACACATGGCCGTTAGACCAGAGTCGTTAGTTTTTTAAAATAAAAAAATAACCCTCGTACCTGTATGGTGTCGGTAAACCTGAGCCGTCTTATTAATAAGCTTTGACTAAGGACTTTGTCAGGACGGGCAACTTAAAAACTAGAAAATTTGTATTTTCAATTTAGAACTAATGAAGATAATGTTGCCCGCGATTGGATATGTGCCCGGTTGGCAATGGGCTTGCCACCTATCACATTGTGGGAATTAGTGTCTTCGGCTAGTCGTGGGTACCCCGGTTGTGCCTCTAGCCACCTGTATGGGAATATGGGCGTGAAGATACTTTTTTAACTAAAGTACTGCAAATTGCAACATGCTATTATAGTCTTTGTGATAATGGGATATAAACTATGATATGAACCTAACTTTACTCCTATTTTAGTTCGTGTTTATAAATAAGTCGGGAAGATTTCAACGAGATGTAGAATGGGCATATTCTTAGCATTGACCCAAATACACAATCGTCACAAATAAGCTACACGATTGTGTCTGTCGATGGGGCTTGTTTGATTTCTACTCAGTTAATTAAACAGTTGCCATTTAACGTCTATATCTATACTGGAGAATCTAATCGAAGCGTTTGAATGATTTATACTGCAATGAATGGAATTCTATCAAAACGAGCTGCTCTTTTCGAAAATAACAAGGATTTTTGTCAAGGACTTTGTTGTTTTATTCAAAATAAGCCTCTAAAACTTTTCGCTATTGGAAAAAAGAGAAGAAAGTCAGTAAGTCGTTTACAAGGCATATCACGTTAAAAAATAGGTATTTTACTTTTTCGTACAAATTCACATGTTTTTTATGTTTATATTTTCCAGGATCCCTACATGGAATTGATTTGAAGCACTCTACCACCTCTTGGTTTTGGACTAAGAGTTCAAGGAGTGAACTGCGGTTCAGTGGTTATACGGCGGATAATATATGTAGCGGAAATGAAACCGCAGTCGAAACTCACGAGACCGCTTATTTGTGCGGTCACATAGCTGTTATGGTTGAAATCATCGTTCGCAAAATTTTATGACATTGCGGACGGGCGACCGCTGCCGCGGAAACCGCAAACACCCGCGGTCGCTGCGGATGTAAAACGCGTAGTGAACTAATATGCTACAGAACTTGCGAGCGTGTAGCCGCCGCGGCCGCGAGCAATATCCGCTCCGTGAGTTCTTAGGCTTATTGGTATGGACCCGTTTAGCCTATTCTCGTCTTTTACAAGCTGCCAAACAGCAAGGTAGTGTCTACTCTACACAGATTCTCAGGACCAACACGAAGGACTACATCGACCAACCGCGAGGCTCGGGTTTGTTTCCCGACGGGGGCAGGCATTTGTGTGATGAACATTTAGATGTCTGCCTTTCCGGGTCTGGGTGTTGATTAAATTTATTCTAGTTTCTATTTAAGTATTTCTATGTATTAGTATCGTTGACTAACACCCATAACACAAGCATATAATTTGCTTACTTTTGGTTTAAAATTCAATTTCTGTTGTGTTGTGGTTGATTACTGCTGCTTCGCGACGGTCATACGGCAAATACGAATCCATTTACCCTGACATTTGTCACATGATCCTAACTAGATTCTGAGAAAGTTGGACATTACTTTATTTTATCGTCAAAAATAAAAAATAATACACAGGAAGTAGCGGTTATAACTATCAACTAATACGTAATAAAACTGAAGTCAATTCAGGTAGCCATTAATCAAAACACGGTTATGTTTTATGTGGAACAATTAACTCACAAAACTTTTATATCTTCGAAATTATTGGTGCGAAATTGATGTTGGAGATTTCTAAGCAGACACGTCTATCGAGAACGAGTTCTGGCGATTCGTTCTTGTAATATCAGTAATTTAATGTTAGAAATAGACCTCGATCTGTACAAAGAATTGGCTTTCACAACGTAACCTGGTAATGTGGTCTTTGTATTTGACTACGTAGTGTTTGGAACAACGGAAATAGCATTCTGATGAGTTTTAAGTTTTCATGATTGCGTTTTTATTTCTTTTTATTCGTTCTAATGGCATTATCAGTTATGATTTGCGTTTCGTAAGAAAACCAAAGTTTTTTTTTCATGCAGAAGGGTGAATAAAAAGAAAAAAGACTTTGGTTCACAGAAGAAACACCCTGATAAGTACCGCTCAGCACTCAGCTATGTTTTAAAATCAATATATTTAAAAATCAATTACTGTTCATTAGTTTAACTAAAACTCGATAACAGCTGAACCAATTTTGCTAATATTGGTTTTAAATTATTTGTTCAAGTCCAGCCAAGGTTTTAAAGATAAAAAAGCTCATAACTGCGAAGAAACTAGAAAAAAAACATTTTATTTTTTTCCATACAAACTGAACGGTTGGAACAAAGTTCCCCGGACAGCTAGTATTATGTATATATCAAACGACGTTAGAAATCGTCTTTCTGTTCAAAAGAGTCACCCTTATAAATACTGATCAATTACATATTTAAAAAGAACGGTACATCTTATGCGTGTATGGTATAAATGTGTTACAAACATCCTGATAAATACCGATCAATTATATATTAAAGAAAAACGGTACATCCTACACGTGTAAGGTTTATATGGGTTAGAGTCATCCTGATAAATACCGATCAATTACATATTTAAATAGATATGGATCAATTATATATTAAAGAAAAACGGTACATCCTACGCGTATAAGGTTTATATGTGTTAGAGTCATCCTGATAAATATCAAACACCGAGATTCTTAACGGAGTTACTATAAGGGATAATGACATTATTTAATCTAACAGGGTGTACCGTAGACCAATTTGTCTTATTTATAAGTCCGGGGCTACCAATAATAATGACCTGAGTCTTTATTGGATTAAGTTTAAGACTGAAAGATTTACTCCACTTTTCGATACTAACCAGATCACTATTAATAAGGGTAATGGCGTTATGAAGTTCTGAGAGACGAGAGTGCGTGTAAATTTGAAGATCATCTCCATGAAGGTGGAAAAGAGAGGATAAGGACCGAGTTACAGAATTAATGAAAGATGAAAATAATAGAGGGGACAAAACTCCACCCTGAGGCACACCGCTAGTGAGAATGGACCACGATGACATAGCCCGCTTGAAGAAATTGCCTCCGTCCCTGTAGATAACTGCGAAACCAGTTAACAGAAGCAGAAGATACATTGAAACTTTCCAATACTGCCATTAGCACGTCGTGATCTACAGAGCTGAAGGCATTACTAAAGTCAAGTAAAGCTAACACTATTATTACTATTATTATATATTAGAGATATACGGTCCTACGCGTATAAGGTTTATATGTGTTAGAGTCATCCTGATAAATACCAATCAACTATATCTTATAAGGTACATCCAACCCAGGTATACGGGTTGGATGGTTCGTGTGCGGCTTATAATAATTATACTTGTGCTAGATTAGAGAATATTTGGCTTCGAAAGTAGCTCTGCTGTGGAACATGCTCTCCATTAGAAACAATAAAAAAAACCGTGAAAGTAACGGGGAAAATGGGAAAACTTTGCTTTAATCTATAAAAACTGTTAGTAACTGTTAATAACAAGCGATACGAAGTTCGACGGGTCGGTTAGGATACAATGAAACTCCACCAAGTACCGATCGCGATGACAAGAATAAATTCTAGAGGCAAAGAACTTATACGTCATGTGTCTCACGAGCTGTTTCCTCGTGTTGGTCCGAGTCCCATGAGAGGCACATGGTCTGTGTGGAACAGACCACCTGACTCTCTTCCTGAAATATTTTAAGAGTCGAGCTTAAAAGAGCGAAAGAGTGTGCGCCCGGTAGCGGTCTACCATTAGACCTCTTCAGCTACTCTTATAACGATAGTGTTATGTTCCATTTAAGAGTGCAGGATAAGCTTGCACATAAGAATTAACCCAGATACAGTTTTTTATGATATTGGAAGGCAAACAGGCAGACGGATTTCCTGATAGTTAGAAATTCACACCGCCTAGAGAATATAGTCCAGCGTCGCATCTATAACATCAATGCTTTTCATAGTAAGTTTTCTATCTTTAACCATTCAGAGCCGTGTGCTTATTAGATTCGTCATAAAAAAATCCATAATAGCCATTGGTAGCATTTATCAAAAGAGGTCGGAACCAACACGACACTTGATAGTAAAAATCTCTACGCTTCTGGACAACAGCTGACAGGAAGTCAAAATTTATAGAAGCATAAAACCGCTTGCAAGTAATACTTTATAAACTGCGACATAATTAGATAAATATATTTCGTTTTTACTTTTGCATTTGTACTTAAATTTATTTTACTTTTAAATTATTGCCTTGTTAAAGCTTTAATCGGTAGTTTAATAAATTAGTAATGAAAGTGGTTTCTAGAAGCTTGTTCACAGGTGCAATTCACTGGTCTCATTGAATAACTGCTCATAATGAAAAAGTATAATACTTATTTTGAAAATAGAATATAATATTTATTCAAAGTTATCTAGCGAGTTTTGGCGACATCGAGAGAAAAGATGGTCGAAGTTTTTTCATAATTATTAAATTTAGTGTTGATATTGAGTGAAATTAGTCAATTTTGGTGTCATTTTGTACAATTTTGTTCAGTGAAAGTGCACAAATGAAATAATCATGAAGAAATTAGCGTATCGTGTATTTCCTCGTTGCCACCAAATCTCCTTACATGAGCTTGTGTAATGAGGCCGCCGCTTTACCCAAGAGCCTGACATGACTTACTGACGACTTAGGACTGACGACTAATTTATAATTGATCAAAATTGATATAAAATTTGATGCAAATTTCTACTTGACGAATGGTAAAATACTAACGTGGAGGCCAAAACTTAAAGAAAGAAAGAAGTTATCTAGCTTCTAGCTTAGCTTAAGATTCAAAGCATTCTCGAATCTGTTTCTAGACGACTGGACCGATGTTGATGAAACTTTTTGTGTGTGTTCAAGGGGATTCGAGAATGGTATAGATTCACAATTTAGTTTTCTTTCAAAATGTTTTTTTAATTATTTTTTAATAATAAGTAGTTATTGATTTTGGATTGTTTCACATCGGATCCGACAGACTGCGCTACTGGGTCAGCTAGTATATATATAAAAATCAATGCCACTTTTCGATATAATTTTATAAATCAAGAATGGGCTCGCCTATCCAAACCAAATGTTTAGGCTTTGTTCGGAATATTAATTAGTAGATGGTTTATGTGAAGTTTGCATAAAATCTGTCAAGCAGTTCTTCATTTATCACATTTTTTGTAACAAATGAATTCAATAAATGGCGGATCATATTGTTAAGGGGTATTTTTTAGCTCAGTTGAAACTTTTTTTAGAAGGGGATTGTGCTGTCGTATTGAAACTTTTATCAGTAGGCTTTTTATTTTTTTGTTTTGTTGTGTTTTTAGTGACATTTTTATATATATTTTAATATTTCAGTTTATACGTAGCGAAGCACTTACCGGGCCGCTAGTTGGTTAAAACTTTGTTGTGCATTTAACTAATATTAAATTATTGCTATCTTCTTTCAACGAAAGTATTAGAAAGAGACATAACACTCTTAGTGTTGTCAGATTAGTATTTACACATTTCTACAGAATATGTTTAATCTATCACTCGGAATACGTTCAAAAACATTACAATTTGACATGTCCGGACCAATCCAACATGTATAAAATGTTCCATCCCTTTTATTTTTGTTTCATTTAAAAAAGGTGGCATGCATCTAAAATAGGTTTAGTTTGTGTGCAGCATAATCATCACCATTAGAGAATTTTCTATTTATAAAACAATGTACGAAAGCTAATTAATAACAATACATCTTTACATTTTAATTAAATTTATAATCAATACCACCTCATTGGTCGAGTGGCTAGCTTACACGCCTAACTACACTGACCAACCTCGAGGCTCAAGTTCGATTCCCGACTTGGGCATGCATTTGTGTGATGAACATTTCGACGGTCCCTACGTATAAAGCGACATGTCTAAATCGATGGTTTACAGGAGAGCGATTTAAAGGTTAAATTAAGTTTAAAAAAAACTGTTACACTTTTCACTACTATGACTTTAAAATTTAAGTATGTAATAACTACATCTTTTATTGACAGTATTGAAATAATACTACATAATATATATTTTCATGTAAAATTTGATAGGTAACCGTTTCTACGTTAATTTTTAAAAAGACGTCACCAGGGTTAAGTCTGATATGACTGTACGTGAAAAACTAAATATGCTTAATTTTTAAGAAATGGTCAAAATAAAATTTATTTCAATTTTCAATCAAATTAACTCCACTAATGTCTGATAAATATAAATATGATTTTTATTATATTTCTAATACCCTTATTACACTCGACGTTTAGAAAGACAACTCTGAAATGAGACGAATGGCGCCAATTTTCAAACAAGGTATTTCGCGTTAAGTAGGGGAGCGAGGGGCTTGTTGTAACAGTTTTCATTATAACTAATATATCTTGAGATCTATTGATTAAATTTCTATTAAATAAAGAGAGATGGATGCAGTAACTCTTCCTCTACCTAGTCAAGTATAAATAATACCATAACTATTGGTCGTTATTTTACAATCAATTATTTTCTAGAAGAAGTGCGGCAGATGTTACAACTTGTCCCAAGCACGGAGTAAGTTGTAACATCTGCCGGGGCAAGAAGTAAAGAAAGGCAAAAAATAAAGTATACAGTGGATAAGTACAAGTGTTAACTCCAAACAACGTGTAGATTTTTTTTATATATTCACAAGTACTATACAGAAGATAGGCGATCTTCTCAGCTATTTTCTAACAATAGGATTTAATCAAGCTATCTACTGTTTTAATCGCTATTTTCTAACAATAGGATTTAATTTTCTTTAAAAGTGGCAAATTTAGGTATAGCCTTCTGTATAAAGGATGACTTCATGCCATATAGCATTCCAGTTAGCCAACAGGCAGAGTCGAGATGATTTTTTAAATGCTAAGTATTTAGAAACACACTACATAACTAAAATAACTTAAGTACCTAAGCGGAAATTACACTATAATATCTAGGTATTCTTAAATTATATCACATCTGAAATTGGAGACATTGGAGAAAAACGGGAACGTCGCAACAAACCCAATCAAAACTTTCAGTTTTAGTTTCTGATATCTCAATATCAGGATTATCGCCTCTGTGGTCGAGCGGTCCGAGTGTTGGACTTGACTGCATGAGGTCTCGGTTTCGAATCCCGGGTCGGCCAACAAAAAAAGAAAATTGGATTTTTCCAATTTTCTAATAAAAAAAATGATGGTCGGGATTGGAAACGTGCCCGGTTGACGATAGGCTTGCCACCTATCACATTATGGGACTTAGTATCTTCGGCTAGTCGTGGGTGCCCTGGTTGTGCCTCTGCCTACCTCTTCGGGGATATGGGCGTGAAGATACTTTTTTTTTTTTTACTTTTTTTCAATATCTGGATATATTTTAGTTATTTTCACAACGTCATTATTTTAAAGAATACCTTTACGTTACTTTGCGGAAATTCATATATCAGATGTAGAATAAACTTTTATTGGAAGTTCCGTTGAGTTAACAAAATAAAAAGCTTATTCTAAATCTGTTACAACACATTTCACCGGAAAAATATAAGATAAATTATAGACAAAAAAGAAATTGTTAGAGTTGATACATTCTTTAACAAATTTGTTTTCTATTAAAAAATACACGTTTTGTGTTCGACTTAAACGAAAGAACGTTTATACATAAGGCACTTGCAACGCGTCTATAAGTATAACATAGTAGGTACTAAAGTTTATCACCGGATCGGAACGCGGCCTCACATACTGTAATCAGTAAAATATTGCATTTTTAAATATTGTAGTAAAATTTTGCTTTTACTTGCATGACTTAGTTTGTTTTATTTCGGTACTAGGCTACTTGGTACTTATTCAACTATTTGGTAAGAGTTCTGTGGCGATTAGTGCTAATTGGTACCTTCACCTCTGTGGTCTAGCAATCCAGGTGTTGGACTTCATGAAGTTCCTCGGGTCGGCCAACAAAAAGGAAATGTCATTTTGCCAATTTCCTAACAATTTTTTTTTTGCTCTGCATTGGGTATGTCCCCGGTTGGCAATAGGCTTGTGACCTATCACATCGTGGGGCTTAGTGTCTTCGGCTAGTCGTGGCTGCCGTGATTGTACCTCTGCCTAGCTCTCCGGGGATATGGGCATGGCTTTCCACTATACTTATTCCTGGTGCTTCAGTTACATTGATTCCTGTGGTGTTCGGCATCAGAAAGATTACCAGACAAATTCCAAGGTTCATATTAGCTATTTTCGAGCCTATGAAGTATGAATATTTTTGAGTATAAATGACACTTTTTTCTCGTCAGTAAAATCTTTTGCCTTTCATTACAAAAAAAATGTAACAACTTTTACTGTCAATGTCAAAGTTGTCACGAACAATACCTGTGTGGACAGAAGCTTAAAGCGTTGTCATGAATAAATATCAAACCTATTATTCAATATAATTACATACACTTATCATTATTGTCAGCTACCGGTACTTAGAGCACGTTACCATATTATAATGAACAATTTTTTTAGATACAAAACACTTTTTTACATAACACTATCGCATGACGGTAATTCAAAAAATATTAATGTTTTATCGTTTAAATCATATTATAAAAATATTTTTATTTTATAAATTATTTGATAATGTGATAATATTTTAAAAACGTAAATATTCTATAAATTTTTAAAGAAAGAAAAAATTTCGCCCCAGACAGGATTTGAACCTGTAACCTTTCGTCTCAAGTTTCGTCATCTGTAATGAAGAACTCATTTGGTGGGTAATCAGAATTGTGTATCTATAGGACATAACTACCCGCATTAACGGGTTAGAAAGGAATTAAAAATTTCGCTGCGGGACTTGAATCCTCAGTAGCTCAATTGGTTAGAGCATTCTTCGGCTTGAGACGAAAGGTTACAGGTTCAAATCCTGTCTAGGGCGAAATTTTTTCTTTCTTTAAAAAATTATAGAATATCATCCCAAGCACAGGGCAAGTGCTAAAATAAAAATACGTCCCGTAAATATTATCTATTTGATTAAAAATAAGTTTATTACGTAATAATCATAAGGCAAGCAGCCCGGCAGATTCTTGTAACAAACGATAGCAGTAATTAATACGTTTGATGATACAAAAAAATTACAAATTGTAAATTTAGATTAAGTTTAAATATATAATTGGCATATAAATATACACAGACAATAATTTGTAATAGTAATTGAAATTCGTCTTTCGACATTAAGAAATGATTATTTTTCAATGCGCAGAAAAGACCATCTGTCTTCCTGCCAGGCAGCTTGTAAAAGGTGAGCACAGGTTTAGTAGGTTCTTACGAACAGAACCACTACAACAACTTGCTCATCAAATTTTCCGGTAAGGAATTTACCACCTAACCTATTCCTGATGCCATTACAACTCTGTCATGTGCCTAATAGGGCAGTATAAAGAATGCATAATAAGCCTGACATCCCGACTACGGCACAGCGATACACCAATAACATTTAAGGTGTCTAAAGTCCTCGGTTGTCTCTTACTATCACGAGAGCCATGTGATTGCTCGCTAACAACTTACTTAAATAAACATAAGTCATATTCTTTTGTTTCAGATTCCTGCGCCATTAAGTATCTCCCGTGAATGACAACAGCAACAAAAAACTTTCTACTGTCGATGTCAATATAAAAGTTGTCGTCATAGTTCTCTTATTAGTCTGTGGTTGTCGTGAGCCACATCTGTATGAACAGCTGTTTATTAAGCTGTCATGAAATAGATCTCCAACATAAGGCCATATTGCGACTGGATGTTACATTATTATCAAACAATTTTAATTTTACGCTAGTACTATGTGCAAGAGTACCTAAAATGACATATCCGATTCCAATTTTCATGACAATAAGACTTAGGAGTAGCCCTACTATTGTCATTTCCAAATACGTCTCAATCTAATGTAGGTACTGATCTGTCTTTTTGAAATTTAGGTGATGTCTTTTCTTTTTATAGTTTTTGACAATAGCGTTAGCATTTGCTTTAGCAAGTTGAAATTTGCATCAATTTACCCGATTTAATAAAATTGGATTTAAGTTATTCCTCAGTCGTTAAATAAAGTCATGTGAGGGTCTTGAGTTAGGCGGTGGCTTCATCGCTATAGCTCATTTAATGAGATTTGTCAGCAACTAGAAAATATACGATATACTAAGTTCTTCATGATTATTTTTTTTGTGCACTTTTACTAAAATTTTACCAAATGATTAAATTCACTCAATATATACACATTTTATTTTCGATGGCGCCAAAACTTTCTTGTGATGTCAATTCAAAGTCAAAACGAAAAAGAGATCAGTACGTCAGAGTAGTCAGCAGTATTTGGAAACTATATCAAAGTGCTGGTTATGTAACTTGGTTGCCAACTTAAAAATAAAAAAGTGTACATCAAATATCTGTCAAATGACGTGTTTTATATTTGCTATCTCCAGTGACCAACAGAAACACAATAGAGATAATCAGCACCCACATCTATATTATGAGTGAAACCTCCACATAATCTCCAACAAATTTTTCATTCATATTATATACATTAATCATTAATGTCGCCTACCGGTACCTAGAACACACTGGTCACTAAAATTAGTATATTTATGTCCACGGAATGCTATCGCAAAAAACTAATTCAAAAAATGTTATTAATTAATAATTTAAATTATCTGATTAAAAGTGATCATAAATGTAAAACTGGTAGCTCTTGGTAAATTATTGTATTCATTACGAATTTCGTTAATAAAAGGAGATAACATTAGCCTGAAATGTTATTTAATTTGTTTTATTACTTCTTTTTATTTAATTATAATATTTTGATATACTTAATGTATTTTTCTTTAAAAGTCCTATTTTCATACACATCGGCTAACTTTATTTGATCAAAGTAAATAATTAAAGGCGTTCTATACGGATGTAAATAAGACTTCTATCAGAACTGATTTTTTATGAAACTTTGTTTCCATCTTCCGATTATGATTAAATCTGCAGATGCAAATGAATGCAAACGAATATTTACAGCCGTCTAGAACTAGTATTTTGCAATAAATATTTAAGTCATAGTCAGATTTTTTATAGTTTCAGCTTACTTCTTGTGTCGATCTCGGGTGCCATTTCTTTCAGCGGTTCACAAGAAACTGCTTTCATTATAAGCAGATTTATATAAAAGCTTTGATTGATTTGACGAAAATACCGTAACCAAAGGTGAATTGGAATGAAACTTTGTTTCCATCTTCCGATAACGATTAAACGGAACGGAAGCAAACCAACATTTACATACGTCTAGAACTTCTTTATGTTATTATCAGAATGTTTATGTTATAATCAGTATTTTTACAATTTCAACTTACTTCTAGTGTCGATCTTCAAACTGCTTTCATTATAAGCAGATTAAGATAAGAGCGTTGATTTATTTGACTTTAATACTATGAGCGATTGATATCGCAGTTTTAACTATTTAACCAATATAACTTCAGTGGTTTCGGTATTGACATTTGAGGAAAATTTACTAAAGTTTAATATACGAATCTCAAGTAAGCAGGGCAACAGCTGTATATAAAAGAAAGTCGTGTTAGTTATCTCAAAAACGGCTCAACCGATTTGGCTGAAAACTAAAAATAGTGTTAGTTAGAACCATGAGACGGACATAGGATACTTTTTATTCCATACGACTGTGAGGAAACTAGGAATAACAAAATTTTAATTTTTTCCATAAAATCTGAACGGGTGTAACAAAGTTCACCGGAACAGCTAGTTTTCTAATAAAACCAAAGTTACCCGGGATCGGATGAGTGCCTGGTTGGCAATATCCTTGTCTCTTACTGCTTTGTTGGCATTGGTGTCTTCGGCTAGTCGTGGATGCCCAGGTTGTACATCTGCCTACTTCTTTGGGGATACAGACGTGAAGATACTTTTTACTTTCTTTCTTACCACTTAGCCCCACAAAATGATAAATAGCAAACCTATTGCCTATCGCCAACAGGGAATTTGTCCAATAAATAAATGGATGTTTCTGGACAAGTTACACAAATGGAATCTAACCGCAAAATTAGCAAATTATATGCATCTGTTAAGGGTGTTAGTCAACCGTTATAATATATAGAAATAATTAAATGTACATTAGATAAGTTTAATAAAGAGGTTGAGCTGCCTGACCCGAGATTTGTGTTAGAGGTAGGCAAACGTCGAAAACCGGACCACTAGGACAAAGGGGCGATTCTGAATACATAACATTTATGATAATACTAGCTGCGCCCCGCGGTTTCACCCGCGTAAGTCCCAATTCCGCGGGAACTCCGGGATAAAAAGTAGCCTATATGTTATTCTGGGTCTTCAGCAACCTACATACCAAATTTAATCGTAATCGGCTTTGTAGTTTTTGCGTGAAAGAGTAACAAACATCCATACATACAAACTTTCGCATTTATAATATTAATAGGATTCGTCATCGTTTAGGTGTGTATTGTTTATTACTTTTTAGTTGATTCTAAGTGTCCTTCAAGACTATTAGGCAACACTTTAACACTATTAAATAATAGTCCACCATTTCATAACAATGAAAACAAACCACTTGAGTAATCCATTAAGCTATCACAGAATAAATTGCCTGTCTCGGCACTCACGGCCGGTACCCGCCGACGTTCAATAACAAACAGACACGAGGGTATTATTTACATACACTTTTTATGCAAAAGAGCCAGTCGGTACTAATTAATGGTAAGTAATATCTGTCATTTATGAGTTTAGTTCATAAACAACTATCTTTTCGATCTAACTGTGATATTGTGAATATATATGATTAATTTTAATGAAAACTATTTATAAGAAAATAGTAACAAAGCTAAAGACGTACATGATTTTTTTACAATGATTGCCATCTACTATATAAATGTGTAATTTTTTTTATAACATTGGAAGGCAAACAAGCAGACGGATTTCCTGATGGTAAGAAATTCCCGCCGCCTAGAGACACCAAAGGTAGTAATGGTGCGTTGCCAACCAGAGGCCGGGATGTTAGGCCTAAAAAGTAAGTTAACCGGCTACCTCACCCTCCGAACCGGAACACGTCATGACGTTATGGCGGTAGGAAATTTAAAAAAATCAATGTACACCCGGGAATAGTTAAGAACTTATTATGTTATCAACGTACATAAGGATTGAGTACTTTCCTCGATTCCTCTGAGATTCCATTTAATCAGATCAAGACAAGACAACAGGGCCACTTGGGAACTACATTATGATAAAAAAAATAATTATAACCCCCTTTTTCATTTTCGGTAAAAACAGAAAGATAAAATAACATTAATATGACTATTTATTAAAGATAAAACCAACATTAACGGCCACTGATGAAGTTTTGACGAGCAACAACTACGCTTATTTTAAGTCTCATGCTATCTCTTTCTTATAAAGTAAAAAGATAAGAGATGAAACATTTTAGACATATAAGATTAGTCCGTACATTGACAGTCGTTACGTTTTCAATCACCATTTTGCGAGGATTAGATAATCAGTCTGAAATGTCATGTACGAACTAATCTGACAGCACGAAAAGCGTATTTCTCTCTGTCTCTTTCTATTGCCATCGTTGAAAGAAGATAGCGATAACTTAAACTCAATTTAGTGAATGCGAAACAAAGTTACCATCAACACCTTAAACGAAATTGGTCATTACCATAAACACAACGCTAATCATCTAAAACCATCTCATTTTTATCCAATTCAAGTGTGTTTGAAAATTTGATTGAAAAAGTTTTACTTGGTACTAACTCTTGTTTTCAGCTTTTAACATATTTTAAACTGTTGTTACTACTTTTTGTTTATAGCTTTTTTTTATTTATAATCTTTCAAAGCTTAAAGGGTAAAACTTAAATATCCTCAAGGAAGTTAAGCAGATAAGGCCCAGGAGCATCCTGTCATCATATGGACTGTCATCATGTAATCCTGAGTGTTGTTATGTTTGTAATAATAATACACAACTTGGGGCCTGAAAAATAATACAGTACAATATGTAAAGCTTTACCTGCAAATTCAAATTAGACAAATTGAATCGGACTACACATTAATGAATTATGGTCCAATTTACGTTTTGATTTTGCTTTTCTTCCACACTAATATAAAGGAAAAGGAAATCTGAATAAAAATGTATAGTATATTACCTTTCTCGGAACATAAAGTAGTAAGAAAATCAATCAATCAACTGAAACTAACAAGTAACGGCTCGGACTGGTTTAAAATAGCTAGTAGTCAATTGGAGAACTTTGTAAAAGTTTTTTAACAATTATGGCACCGACTGTACCTATTGAAATTCTTGAGAGCTGTGAACGAAAGCTACATACTGACACGAGACACTGAAATTTCACAGAAATACTGTATCTCTTCCTATTATTAATTTAAAATAAGCCCCTTCAAACCAATATAAGCCTCAGTGTAATGAAGTAACAAGTTATATGAGGTTTTTAGGGATGTTATCCTGTTACCTGTTCCATCGATGTTTCTGTATAGCTATATCATAAATATCGATAACTAACAATCTTCTCAATTCACTTAATTTCTTCTTATAGTTGAACCAAAAAATATCAATCATAAAAAATAATGTGTTCAGGCTTTTTACATTCAAATTTGAGTTAAACAATTAAAAAAATATCTTTAGGGTTGAAGAACATAGCCTTTTCAAAGAATCAGTCAGAGCTTGAACAAGAAATAAAGCAATATTGAAGAGTAAATAGTACCAATGTTCGGTCCCGTATTAAAATGAGCATTTTCTGGTCTAAGCCATATTTTTGCCACTATTTTGCCTAAAAATATCTATATGTAAATTGCATAAGTCGTAATGGTAAATTGCTAATGTAACGCTGGAGTGTTAGGTCTTTTTAGGTGAAATAACTGGCTGCTCTCCAATCTAAATAAGAACACATTACTATCGATAAAATAACGTTATGTAGGGCAGGTAAAGGGAAGTCGGTGGAACCAATTCGCACAAGTCGTCGCTAAGCTCTACCCCCTAGATTTTATTTTAATCGATATTTTATTTCAGCGTCCATCCCTAGACCCAAGCTCCGTATATCCAGCACGCTTACCTAACAAACAATTGCCGTTAAAATAGTCAGGTGAACTAGCTTAGAATTATAAAAGGATCGATTATATAGAACCAGCAATTTCACATGCTACAAGCACGTTCTCTAGTACAGCCTTAAGCCAATTCCGTTACTAGGAATTATGAGTTGCTGTCGCACTTTACACCTGCTCTTAAAACCGTTGCAGTAATTACACTAATTGTTCTATAATGTAGACTTAATTTCTCGATCTATTAGCAATTTAAACTAAATTCTATTTATAAATGTATATACAGTAATAGCATGAATAACAAATTAGTTCAAGTGATGCGATGGTTATAAACTTTATTGGCAATTTATTGTAAACTTAGTTTGAATTATCAATTACTTTGTAGAGTAATTGTTTTTTAATTTGTTGGAGGCATACTTGTTGTAAATATACATGACATGTTTTACTTTAAAAACCCTGCATGAGAAGTAATTGTAGTTATTGTAGCAAGATATATCTTAAAATATGTAGTGTAAAGTCTTTTTAAATAAATTTAAAAATTATATAGGACTTATAAGGAGAAATTCCCTGGACAAGTTACACGATTGAATCTAACTCCAAAGTAAGCATATTGTATGCTTGTGTTATGGGTGTTAGTCAACGATACTAATACATAGAAATATTTAAATTGATACCAGAATACATTTAATAAACTCCCAGACCTGCACTTCGTAACGCATATTTAATCTCCTTTGACATTTTTCTGTATTGGATGCAATAGACATTAAAGTCAATTTTAACAGTTTAAATATTTTTACAAAACATATTAAACATGTAATTGTTTAACATCCATAGTTTTTTAATAACTATTACTTTCTCATAAACATTTTTTAATACTTTAATTAAACGATAATTTATCTTTATTTGCAAATCCGTGATGCTCTAAACAAGGAAAGAAGTGTCGTCGCGCCCATATCCCTGAAGAGGTAGGCAGAGGCACAAACAGGGCACCAACGACAAGACTATCGGCAATCAAGCACATGTCTAATAACGGCCACGTTATATTTATTAAAACAGTAGCTTCCGCCCGCGACTCCGTCCGCGCGGATGTCGGTCTAAAACTGAAAAATTAAGATATATTTTTGTTCTACGTATTTTTCCAGGATAAAAAGTATCCCATTTTATGCCCAGGATAATAAGGTGTAATTATACCAAGTTTTATCGAAATCGAACCGTTAGTTTTCACGTGATGCCTGAACATACAGACAGACAAATTTTTTTTAATCACATAATATTTGGGTTTGGTATCGATCCAGTAACACATAAGAAGGAAAAGGCTTATTTGATAATTTAAGAATTAAATAGACCAGCTCAGTTTTACATTTAGTTTGTACATTTTACAGAACAAGCGACTTTTGTAGCATCTTCTAGTATCTAGTATATCTATAAAAAAATGAATCCCTATTTCCCTTGATCATCGTATTATACGTGAACCAATTTTGCTCGTTTTTTTGTTGTGCTAGTTATTGTCAAAAAAAAGTTATAAGAAAATAGTGTTAATTTCTTACAGAACGAGGACTGCTACAGTTTTTTTGGTTAGCTTATATGTAAAACGTAATTTATGATAAAGGTATTTTGGAAAAATGCAAGAGTTATTTAAAAAATGCTCTGAATTTATTTCCACCAATTTCACAGTGTCGGTGCTCTGTATACCACATGCCTATTTACCTGGCAGCTTATTAGAAGTGAGCACAGATTAAGTAGATCAACTATACAACTGGTAGTAGAGTGCTGAGCAAAAATTGA
>NJDD01001204.1:588854-601677 GCA_002245505.1 Calephelis nemesis | reverse complement strand
GGCAAACAAGCAGACGGATTTCCTGATGGTAAGAAATTCATGCCGCCTAGAGACACCAAAGGTGGTGATGGTGCGTTACCAACTAGACGGTGAGATGTTAGGCCTCTAGCAAAAGTAAGGTTACCGGCTACCTTACCCTCCAAACCAGAACACGTCATAACTTTATGGCGGCAGGAATAGGTAAGGCGGTGGTACCAATCCGGGTGAGTTGCTGCGAAACTCTACCACCTAGTCAGATGTCACGGTGTTAGTGGCGGTAAGTCTATGCTCGTCTTTTACGATCTGCCTGGCAAAGAAAAGCAGATAGTCTATTCTGCAAAGGAGCCTGGACCAACATGGGGATAATTGTTCGACCTCACTTAAATCATAAACACTGAGGTTGCAGATATGCAAATACATTGCTGATACGTCAGTGGGTACAACTCAACGGCTAAGTCATACAACATTCACTATACTTAATTATAAAGAAATCGTAATAACAAACTTTAGACGTAGAAATTAGACATTAAAAGTATTGAAGAGTACCCATTTTAACCCATTTAAAGTTATATTAAAATTGTTCAACTTTACTTGCACGTATGAACACTGTACCCGCAGGTATGCAAATAAATCCAGGGTGTGATATAAAATTTGTAAATATAACCAGTAGTATCAATTAAAAAAATACATTCGCAATTAACATATAAATGGCCATTTACGGTGGAGTTTTATTATCTGGGTAACTAGTTTTATCAATCATGTGGCTGTGGCATGAATATACGTCTAATGCCTAATTAACGCTGATATGCATTAATCTCTTTCGTAGATACAAAAACTAAATGCGAGAGTAAATGTGTTTTGAAATGATTATAATAATATTGATATAATTAATGTTTTTTATAGAGCTTGAATTTAAATAGCGTACGGATTTCTCAGTTGTACTAATAATACAATAAAAACTTTAAATAGCCGCCGTCAAAACCTATCCATAACAGTTAAAAATCATTCCGTTCACGTCAGCTTTAAAAAAAAATATATCAAGTCTATATATTTATTTAGGAGCTACGATATCACACACACACACACAAACACACGTGACATTACACCCCTCTTTTTTCACTCGGGGTTTACAAATAAGCGCAAAAAGTCATCAAAGAGACAAACTAATTTCTGTAGTGTGGGTATTTGTGTATATTTTTAATTGCTATATACAGTCGTGGTCAACTAATTAGGAACATGCAAGATGGTGAAGAACAATATCCGGTTGTTTAGGTACATACAAATATAAAACTCTATTGACTTCTCAGTAACTATTATTTGCATAATTTGGTCCGATTGTTATGCTTTAAATGGCTGTAAATAAAAGAATAAATAAATAGAAGAAAGTATTTAATATCAAAGGTTGACCATGTATTTAATTTTAAGGTATAATTCTGTAGCTGGACATTTAATTAATGACAGTAAACTATACTTTAAACTAGAGTTAAACAAAACTAATAAACTGCAGTATTATAATATCTTTAACAGCTCCATTTTATTACGTGTAAAATCAGTACCCAGTAGCAAAACCTTTGTTAGTAATTACCTGGCATAATAATAATAATATTTCTGGCATGTTTCGACAGGAATGTGTGCCCATGTCTCACAAAAAGCTTTATTAAGTTCATCTAAAGTTGTGGTACGATAAGTGGCTACTTTTTTCTTGATTTCGTGCCAAAGGTGCTCGATTGGGTTAAGGTCCGGGATATTTGCTGGCCAATCTAGCACCGATACTGACTGACTGGTAAGAAACGACTTGACTGAACGGGCAGCATGTTTCGGGTCGTTATCATGCTGAAACGTCCATATAATAGGGAGATGCTCCTCAGCATAGGGAAGCATCGTTTCCTCCAATATTGCCTTGGATGGATGTTAGTCTAAGTTACCCTGAACTTTCCTCACAGGTCCCACTCCACGTCCAGAAAATGAACCCCACATTTTAATGTTTCCACTACTTAAACAATGGTTTTTCGCTAATCTTAGATGTATGTATGATTTGAGTTACTGTTTTGTCTGAATGTTTTTTTTAATATCCATTCTTACAAAATTACCTGACTGACTGATTCATCATCGCCGCGCAAAAACATTTAGAGTTATATAGAGTTTCAGTAATGAAAAATGGTAAGTAGGGTCGTCTCATTGAATAGATACCCACTGAGGACAGAATTTCGAAAATTCCAGAAGTTAAAAATGTATAACGGAAGACCATATTTTTCAAGTTAGAAACATAACTTTAGTTATAGGCTAACTATTAACAATAAGTAGATACGTATTTTAGCGTTTCTGGAAATTTTACCCCTAAGGGTGTGAAGTAGAGGTTGCAAGTTTTTATAATTGACTATAATAAGTAAATATATTTACTGCCACGCGAGCAAAGCTGCGGGTAACAGCTAGTGTTACATAAAAATAAACAGTGCATCTACGTGAAGGTTTTATTAGAGATGACACTTTTTGCTTTTATAAGTTAAAATCCTTTTGAGACTACTAGTATGTCATGGCTGTAACTAACTACTAATCATTTTGTTTTGTTTTTAAAACAGTTCGTATATTGTATTTGTGTGTACATTTTAGACGATGTATCGAGATTTTAGACATTTTAGACGAGACTGATTCATAGTTGCTCTCGAATGTTCTTAAGCTCTTTAAAAAAGTATCTATGTTTTTATTTCTAGCAATACATATATCGTTTCAATATAATGCCATTTGCTAATTTTTTGAAGGTTGCTCTATAATTGGGCAACATATTAGGTATAATAAGTTAGGTTTTTTACAATCTAATTAATTTAATTATTTATTACTTGTAATTGCCGTAATTGGTAAAACAGGTTATATATAACGTTAATGCAGATTATTTTTTTAAACAAATTGCGGTCTGTTGTTTAGTTAAGATTTGTTTTAGACAAAACTACATCATTTTTATATAAACAAAACAAAGGGACTTTTTAAATAACATACAAAGGACAAACGGCGGAAAGCGATTTTGTTTTATACTAGTGATGGCTTTGCATATTTTAACAGAGCCAATATTTTCTAACCCTTGATTTCCTTCGATGGGATTGTCTTTTCATCTTCTAACCTGTTATCCCCTTCGTCTTTTTCCGTACCTTAATTATCCTTTTCAAAATGTTTTGTTCTACTTTTCCATTTGTGTTCTCAGCATGTGGTCTGTCTAATCATTTCAGTATTCGTGATTTTATTCTGATGTCTACCACTTCACTAATGTTTTAATTCGTATTGATTTCCACTAGTCGTTAAACGCTATATTATTAAAGTTAAAATTATATAATAAGAATAACAAAGTTTAGCTTTTCTTGTCTGGTTTTGGTGTCGCAACTTTTGTGTTTGCTATTGTCGTGTTCCAGGTTAAGTATGAGGAGTTGCTAAATATATTACTCTTAGAATCTTTGAAAATGTGCTAACATCATTTATGATGTCTAAACACAGCATGTATATCTTACCACAAATAAATACTTAAGTTTGCCTTCTAATAAAAAAACAAAAAAAAATATTTACAATACTCATACAATACAACAACACTATGTAGCACGATTATTTGTAATTTCCTTAAGGCCCCATACCTAGTCAGCCAGAAGAGCCACTCCCCCGTTCCATGATTACTATGAAATACTGCGCTCTAAGTAAACGTCTTAAGCGACAAATCACTATTTTTGACACTATAAAAGTAATTTGAAAAAAAGTATAAAAACTGAAACACTTATCTTTTAGGTATAGTACTTATCTATGTTTATGTTAAATCTGGTGTCGATATTTTCATAATTGAAGTAGACAGTTGGGTTTTGCTGAATCTAAAAAAGGGTTAGCTTTTTGTTTTTTTCTATCGATCAAAGTGAAATGAATCGTGTTTTGGAAACACTAGTCTTATAAAGCACATTAATGTTAATCTTGTGTATTTTGTCACCAAGATCCATGATTGCTTTGTATGAAAAAAACATTATAATGCTGACGTATTTTAGCGTACATGGACCCTTAATTATTTTCCATATGGTTCTTGACACAAAGTGACTCATTGAAAACCATCAGTTAAAACAAAAGCAAAAGACATCAACGAGCGCGATGTATTAACGTTCACTTATTTAAGTTGTTTATTCTGTATATTTATTTCATACTAACTGTGGCCCGCGGCGTTGCCCACGTGATCCCACAGGAACATCGTTTCGGAATAAAAACTATCGTATGTATTAATCCAAGTTCCCCTCTATGTGAGTACCAAATTTAATGAAAATTGGTCCAGCAGTTTTTGCGTGAAGGAGTAACAAACAAACAGACAAACTTCCGCATTTACAATAATAATAAATACAAGTCCTTTTAACTTTATATTTACTTCTCTCTCTACCTCTAACTATCCTCGGATGAAGGTGGGAATATCAAATTTTTTATCTTTATTTTATTAGGTAGGCAGATTTTTGTATCGTGCTTTCTATGTTAGTATTTAGCCTTCACTATTTATGATGTTGTAGCGTCAATACTCGCAACCGTCGTGTTCCAGTATGGAGACTAAGGTACCTTAGCTCAGTGGTAACTGGCGTAGCCATATCTGTTTTTAATAGGAAAAAACTATCTTAGCCTTTACTTTGTCTGACTTTGTCTTCCTAAGTCATGAAATAAATAAATACTACTTTTGATCTCTTTGGCTTAATTGACAAGTATTACCGTTGACTGCGTTAGATGTCAGGTTCGATTCCTGAGTCAATCAACTTGAAATGTTATTTTCAGTTTTATTAAAAAACTTGAAAAATATGCAGTTTTTAATAAAATAACGGTGCCCAGGATTAGATTTTTTAGATTTTCCAACCTGGTAGGTGAAAAATTTGTCCTTATCACATTATGTACAAGAACTACTTTGTTTGATAGTGGGTTACTAGTTAGGTCTAGTTTTACATTTGTTTGCCCTCTTCGGGAATAAAAGTGATTACTTTTTACTACTTTAGATGTGATTGTGTGTTTGTCTCTGTGGTCTAGCGGTTCAGTTGCTGAACTTGACTGCATGGGTCCCGGGTTCGTATCCCAGGTCGGGCAACAACAATAAAATTGGGTTTTTTCCAATTTTCTAATAAAAAAATGTTGCTCGGGACATACATTGTGGGACTTAGTATCTTCGGATAGTTGTGGGTGCCCTGGTTGTGCCTCTGCCTGCCCCTTCTGGGATATGGGCGTGAAGATGATTTTTGCTTTTTTTTGTACTTTAGATGTCAACAAATATGTTAATCGAACCCGAAACCTTTCAACTTTATTTAAACGGTAACCACACCACAGAGAGGAAAAATAAATCACTTTAATAATAAGCTATTTGATCATTATTTAACAATAAACTGATAGCGATCGCCGTAATTCGGATCCAAAGATGGTTCCCACGTACCGATATAACTTACTCCCGTCAATCTGAGATAAGGTTTTCAATAGGAAATTAACTGTACCTACTTCGAATAAGAATCAAAGGTAGGGCTTAAATTGTACTGTATTGTGACGTTATTTATCGATACTTTAATGTTAATAAATGCATCTGATAGCCTATTACTAAATATATACAAATCCACTATCGTTTATGTCATCGTTCAAATATGTGTGTTTCGTAATGTCAGTTTTATTAAATTATATAAGGCACAAAGGAAAAATGCTTTTATTAAAAAAAATCCTTTGTAACCTAAGTATCTTCTGTTACTTAATAAAGTGGGGTTTTCGATGGTACATAGCCGATCTGCTACTATAAAAGTTAGAAGTGAATATTTTGAATCTGATAAAACTGTTTGGACTAAGGATCATCGTAATCAAATTCGCATCAAAATCGGTCTATCCATTCAAAAGATACCTCAGAGAGACGCACACAGATACTTCAAACTTTTAACACCCCAATTTCCATCGGGAGATAAAAATATAAATATTTAAAAGATTTTTTTAACAAATATACTCTAAAGTACACAAAAACTGACCAGGTATCACAGACTATAATGTTACAGACTATAATATCTATGTAGTTTTATTGTTTCTTCAGATTTTATTTGTTATCGGGCTCTCCTGTTACTCAATGAGGTATGTTTATCTGGTTGACCGGTTTGACACTGAAATACTTCTATTACTACTGCTACTTCAAAAAAGTATTGCAATAAAAATGTGAATATTAATTTAAAACCACAAACGTGAAAAATGAAATGAGGTAGTCTTTCTGTGTATTACGTACCACTTTCACCACGAAACTATAGAGCAGATTTTGATTTAATATGCATAAAACCGGGGTTGAAACATAGGCTTATATTTTTACAGAACTGAACAAATATGAAAGTTTCTACAAAAATCTATTGTACCCTATAGAAGTCGCGAATAAAAAGTTTGAGTAACTAATAAAATTAAGGTAATAAAACTAGTTGGAAGACAGGGTAAGAAAGGAATTAAATATTTCATCACACGATTTAAATCCTCAGTAGCAATGGTTAGAGCATATTTTGTCGGCTTAAAACAACAGGGTATAGCTTCAATTACTGTCTGATTTTTTTCTTTCTTAAATATTTGTAGAAATGTAAACCAAGCACAGGGCAAGAGATAAAATAAAAATGCCTTGATTCTGATTTAATTTGTAATCTTTATTAATCTTCGGCCACACTGACATCTGATACTTTATATTTTCTGTAATAAAAAAGCCACTTCCGGCAAAAGATGTATAAACAAGTTGTTACTTTTATGGGTGCCCCAGTGAAAATGACAAAATCCATAAGTATTCAATATAACCGACCGGTTCAGATCTGATTAATACTGTACCTGTTATATAAATTTTGGTTATAGCCACTTGAAAATGACACAAGCGGTGAAAAATTACTTCACACATACGCGAAACTACTTATACTTAACGGTAATTGTGATTTCCCGTAGCACTAGCACGAACGACTTTCGTTTTCGAATAGAAAAAAAGAGTATTAACTCTTAACAAAAATGTAATGAAATTAGACAAACACACCCCGTAGAAAATGTACAAATTGAACTAGCAACATCATAGGGCGTACTAGAAATGTAAAATAGTTCCGCCTAACCTAGTCATGCCGACATAATGAGCGTCATGTGCCGGTCCTGAGGGTAGGGTAGCCGGTAGACTTCCACAATTTGCGTAACACTTCGGTCACAAGACAGCAGCGCACTTACAACATCTATGGTCCCATAGGCCAGCATTGTCTCTTTCTATTAGGGGAACCGTATGCTTTCCCTACTGCCTTTCATTTCTTAACGCTTTTGTTGAGTTAGAATCTGACGTAAAGCTAACCGATTTTATAATAGTAAAATATATAGGCAAAATTTTAATGCAGAAAAACTGAAAAAAAAACCGACTTCTGTTTTATTAAGTTAGTGATTTAGGTGCATAAAATTTAATACTATTATTACTTTTTAATTTATTTTTATAAATTTATTACAAACTGAGTCAATAAACCTCTTGGGTTATATTTTCGTCATGTGGAAAGAATGACAAACGAAAGAAAGAAAGTAGATATGCGAATTTAGGTACCCGGAATACCTAAATAGGCATTCCATGATCGAGTCGCTTTGGTTTTATTTAAAGATGGTGTCAAAAGTCTTCGTAATCGGCGTGTTTATATGAAAAGAAGGTAATGAATGTATAGGAAGACGGGCAGGTCTGCCAGGATCGTGAGATTTGGCACTTTATATCCTCTGCCTTCCCTGTGAGGTACTTGGCGCAAAGATAAGTATATATTTATAACATTACTGCTCGTTCATTTTTACAGCCACTTAAAAATGACATGTGAAAAATCACTTTACACATACAATGCGTATTGTGAATCATGATAATTGCGAGATCTGATTTAATTGGTCACATTATTTACACTTCCTTATACATTATTCTGACTTAAGTAGGTATGTACGAACAAAACCACCAAGGAAGTAATTAATCTGACCGATTTAACATTGTAAAAGGACTTTTGGGACAGGAATGTTAGGTCTTGAATTAGGACTTGTCTTCACGGTTAACCACACGTACCTTCTTTGGTAGCACGGCAGTTTTATTGTAGGTATTTTAGTAGACGATATCTTGATTTCAATCTGCGAAAATGTTGATTTTGGTGTAAATTGATTGTTTTGGTATAGGATTTTTTTACATGAATCGCATATTAATCGCCTCTGTGGACTAGCGGTACCGCAATTAAGAAAATGTGTTTTTCAAATCTATATGTATAGGTATATAAAAATGAATCCACATTTCGTGTGATCATCGCATCACGGAAAAATGGAAGGACCAATTTGGTAATTCTTTTTTAGAAGAAGGATCTTAAGAAAAGAAAAACTCGGAAAATTGGAGAGAGAAAGGGAGAAACATGCTTTAAAAAATACAAACCGTTAGTAGCTGTTAATATCAAGCGAAGTTTGCCAGATTAGCTAGTATTCTAACAAAAACAACATTGACAGGGATTGGATACGTGCTAAATTGGCTACCTATTACATTGTGGGACTTTAGGTAGTGTCTTCGACTAGTCATGGGTAATAAAAACATATTTTCTTGAAAAGTAAGAATTTGCCATTGGCCCAAGGATTGACATATACAACTAGTTCGCCGACCATCCACTGGGCTTTGGTTCAATTCCGGACAAGAGCAATCATTTTTGTAATTAACACAGATATCTGTATTTCTAAGTATATTATATTATTATTAGTTAAGTTAAATAATCTTTAAATAAAAAAAGTTTTTTAAATCTTTACAGAAATGACTGAGAAACAAAAAATATAGAAGTCAAAAATACAGTCTACTCCTTTTTTCGAGGTCGTCTAAAAATACCCTAAACATCTTAAAGAGTCTAAAGATAACTTATTACAGTAGGTATTGGTACAAAAAGATTTATCACAATCTTTAATTTAACGTTTGTTTGTACACATAGAGAGATCTAACAAAATATTTTAATAATAACAATGTATTAGACATGATTACTTTCGCTTTCAAAGTAAGGGAAATGATTGTAGCCATTAGAACATTTCGTAGTTTCGTATTACGAGTATAACCGTGAAGAAACGCTCTTAATCTAAGACATTACATGCAGCAATGTAGCAAAAAATACATTTATTTTTAGGTTGGTATTTAATTAAATGATACAAGCTATCACTGTCTGTAATAGCAATAAAAATTCCATTAAAAGGATGAATATGAAATCACAAGGCCAAGTCGTTCTCCATCTACAAACATAGATCCGCAATCACCTTTGAATCCTTGACCCATCCAGAAGAGGCTACTCAAATAGAATGTATCAGTTCTGTCGCCGTACATAGATAAATAGGTATTTAAAATACCGCTCTCCGTGGGAACTGTGACAGGCCTGAATAGCCCTGTACCTCTCGCCCCGAACCTCCAAGAATTACATCGCGAATCAAACAATGAACTTTGTAATCGAACAATTTGGTTATTATTTCGTAACTTAGTTCTTTTTAATCTACAGTTTACTGCCTATCGAAGTGCGAAATGGAACTTTAAGTCTTGGATTTAAGAATGGTTTTGTGTTTTCTATTTGATGGTATAGAAAAATGAACTTTATTGTGTGTAAAAGTTGAGGAGGTTGGGTATAGAATGGCGCACGAGTTGAGAGGTTCGGCTGCACGCTGCGAGATGTCATCTGGGACCCCCGCTGCGACCCGCGAACAATATTGTCTCTGCTATAATGTATAGAGAATTTTACAATCAATTCATATTCACTCGAGGGGACTAAAACATTGCAAGACAACTGCCTAAAGTGAATTACGATGTGACTATTGTCTAGAGTAATATTTCACTTATTACGTAACCTATTAAGAAATACGGAGTAAATTACTCCAGAATTTGATAAAAGTATTACAGTCAGTATTACAATGTGATACAGATTGTAGTATCAACTTATTTTTAGTCTTTCGTTAGTCCGGGTCTATTACTAAAACACCCTTAATCATGAATTAGATGCGAAATTACCACTACTCTTGGAATGGATTATTTAAAACTTAGCTACAATTCGTTCGTCCATCTTCTTTTTTTTATATGGCTAATGTGTTGCTTGTGGTTTTTACAACTTCACCGAAATTTTATATATCTCTTCTAACTCTTCAGGGATTGTTCCAATACGAGTTTTTAACCCACAACGAAAAACAAGCAGTGTTGGTCCGGGCTCCTTTGCAGAAAAGACTTTTTAGAGTTTCTCAACGACTCACCTGGATTGATAAAACACCGCCTTACCTATTACTGCAGCCATAACGTCAGTGCTCGCCGTTGGCGTGTTCCTTTTTGAGGAGTAGCAACGCACGCAGGGTAGCAACGCACCATTACCAGCCTTGATGCTTCTAGACAGCGTAATTTTCTAACCATTAGGAAATCCGTTTGCTTGTTTGCAATACAATATCATAAAAAAACTTACCACGAAAAAGTTTGCCCACCCGCTCAAAGTTGGGACAGGCTGCAAGTTTTGTAATATGTTACAAATTTTAAACCATACTTCTAATTTTTCTTATATATCATAATCTACGTGTAGATTATTTAATCAAAATAAATCTGGCCGTTTCCGCGTAAGAGAGTAGCATTCGTACACAAATACAAAATAAATACCAACATAAGCTTTCGCTTTTAATATATTGGTATTGACATTCAAATAAATACATTTTCTGAATTTTATCAAGAGGACATACTTATTTTATGTTAAAAACGTCTATGTTTAATAAAAAAACAGGAAACCGAAACAATTTACTTGTCGATAACATGTAAAATAATAAATTAATTAACATAATGTTAACAAGTTTTTAACATTCTTTATATGTAATTAAAATACTTAAAAGCTTATTTTTGTGAGTAAAAAATCAACAAACTGCTTGTCAATTAAAAGTAATATCTTTTATTAAAATATTCGCGACACCTAAAGGGATTTGCTATCAACATTGTTTTCAATGTAAATACTTGTAAAAAAAGTATCTTTATACCCATATCCCCGAAGAGTTATCCACCTATCTGTGGCAAGCCTATCGCCAACCGGGCAAAAAGCCAATCCCTGACAACGTTAACAATAATAAATTTATAATTTTTATCTTTTTTGAAGTTATACTTTTTTTAGCGCGTTAGGAAAACATGATGAGGGTAAATTTTTACGATGCGCGCGCACACCGTCACGAAAAGCCGACATGATGAAGTTAGATATAGATAACATTTTAGTTTTTCAAAAAAAGGTACCAACAAAGTAAAAGTAAGGACATCTACGTATGTTTGCGTGAGAACTGACAACTGTATTCACAATATTTCTTTATTTCAATGGTTAGTGTCATTTTGTCTACAAAATATGTAAAATAAGGCAAAAGATACAGTTTTTAAAAAGATTTTTATCTTATTACGCCGAAGAAGTATAACTTCTAACGCGTGTACATAATTTTTTTATTACATAAGACAAGAAACAAGCACACGACTCTCTTGATGGTAAGAGATAATAATTACCTGTAGACACCAAAGATGTTATAGGTACGTAGCTGTGCTTTAATCGGTATCTTAAGCCTGTTGTGAATGTTCACCGGCAACATGACCCTTCCATCTGGAACATGACAGTCATTATGGTGGAAGGGATAGGTAAGGCGATGGATCCTAAGCAAGCTGCTGTACACCACTCTACCATCAGGCTCTAGACTCATAAAAAATGTTCCAGTGCAACAAAATCTCGGTAAGAATAAAAAGATTTATGTGATAGGATTACTGATATTCCAACTTTTGTCCGTAAGGCTACAAGTGACGGAACAGGTTGGCAAATGCATTTTTAACGTATCTGAGTTTTATTTTTAAATATCTGGTTATAACGAAAAAACAAGAATCAATCAACAGTTTTTTGTTTACAAATTAAAAGATATAAGGAGTCATAAAATTATTTTGTCTGTGGTAATTGATTTTTTATTAATGAGCTTGCGTTTTAAGTTATTATTGTTACTTACATTAATTATGCAATCGATTTTATATTTTAGGTTTTTAAATTTGAATTTTGTTTTATATAGGAATTAGATTTAAATATGATTAAACGAACATTTATTATTTATTTATTTTATGTGGCAAAATAGCTCAAAAACTCTTGTGTTGCTACGAGATGTTTTAGGTGCGTCGCTGTCTTTCGGTCGAAGTGTGAGGCTAATTATTGTACAAGATTACTGGCTATCCTATCCTCCGGACCGGAACATGAAAATCACTGTCATTATGCTTGACTTTTACAATCAGAAAAACCATCTGTTTCTTCACTGTCTATTAATACAAATAAAATATTATATTATTTATTAAAACATACTATTATTATTATATGTACTATTATTATTTTTATTTGTCATCGCAGATAAAGGGTAAAATAATAATAAATAATTACATTTTTTTACTTAAAATAAAATGAGTCTTTTCTTAAGATACTACCTGGTTAACAATAAAAAAATGTATTATTAGTTTACTAGTGGGCCGCCCCGGCTTCGCACGGTTATGAATTATACATATAAACCTTCCTTTTTAATCACTTTATCTATAACAAACCGCATCTAAATGTATTGCGAAGTTTTAAATATTTAAGCACACAAGAGGACATAGGGACAGAGGAAGCGACTTTGCTTTGTGCTATGTAGTGATATAGATATAGTATTTATAGTTATTAAAAAATAACAAAACTTTGTAATTTTTTTTCTTTTACTTTAACTTTGCCAAGCTTTGTCAAAATTGTTCTAACCGTGGATTAGTCCGTAAATTGATTTTGTTAAAGTTAAGATACTTACTATGAAAAGCTAATATGACAACCAAAATACTATATACTCTACTCTAGCTCCGACTACGAGC
>NJDD01001204.1:577490-588639 GCA_002245505.1 Calephelis nemesis | reverse complement strand
AAAGGACATAGGGACAGAGGAAGCGACTTTGCTTTGTGCTATGTAGTGATATAGATATAGTATTTATAGTTATTAAAAAATAACAAAACTTTGTAAATTTTTTTCTTTTACTTTAACTTTGCCAAACTTTGTCAAAATTGTTCTAACCGTGGATTAGTCCGTAAATTGATTTTGTTAAAGTTAACATACTTATTATGAAAAGCTGATATGACAACCAAAATACTATGATATATATTGAGATTGAGATATATATTATTATACTCTAGCTCCGACTACGAGCATCTATATATATATAAAAATGTATCCAGATTTCGCGTGACCATCGCATCATGTCTGAACGGATTGACCAACTTGGCTAATTCTTTTTATGTTATATTAGTTATTGTCAGAAAAAAGGTTCTTATCAAGAAAAAAATTGATAATGCTTTAATCTGAATAAGTTATTAGTATTTGTTGGTTTGAAGCTTTACCTTTGAAGTTAAAAGCTATAGTGGGTAAGTAAATAATTATGTTATAAAATTATGAACTATCACTAATACTAGTAAAAATGGTTATAAGAAAAAGCAAAATATGTTGCTAAAGTACTTTTAATAAAAATAAGTATTTCACACCGTACTGGTCCGAGTCTCCTTTGTTAAATAGACCATCTGCCTTTGACAGGCAGCTTGTAAGAAGCGACCGAAGGTTGAATCGGTTATCAACAAACTGCTGGTATCGTAAGATTGGGTCTTCTGAGCGGATGAGCCTGCGTTAAGGTGTGAGGGTGACAGCGGTGCGTTCGTCGGAGATCAAGTCACCCGATATGTACAGAAGATGGTCAACGAGTAGTTTTAGTTTGTACGAGTCCGCCATAACCCGTCACTTCCCTCGAAAGTAGCCGGTATGCATGAGGATTTCCACTCGTTAAAAAAATGGTGCCTATTACTTTTACTATAAGGATATCCGTGTGCTGTGGTATCACGTAAAAGAAAATAAAAATATTAACGTTCAGTAATAATAGTTAAAATGATTGAAATAAAGAGCAAAATAAATAACGGAAACACTTAACCATATTAAAATATCACTAACAATAAAATGGACAAAAGAGAGGGCAAATTTTGTATCAGCAGGGAGGGATAGTGTGACGCCATTAAGATCTGAGATACGTGTTGGAGAAAGATTTAACGTTTCAATGCTTATGATGGTTATCTGTAATATTGCACTTTTTATGAGTTCGCAAATGTGTTTTTGAAAGCTATAACTGTCCTCATTTGAACATAATCAATCATGAATACAAAGGGTCATACTGAACGAATTTGAATATTACATACTTATATCCTCGCCTATTATCGCCTCTGTGATCTAGCGCTTCAGTTGTTGGACTTGACTGCATAAAGCCCTGGATTCGAATCCCAGGTCGGGCAACAAAAATAAAATTGGGTTTTTGAAATTTTCTAACAAAAAAAATGTTGCTCGGGATTGGATAAGTGCCCGGTTGGCAATAGGCTTAACACCTATCACATTATGGGACTTAGTGTCTTCGGCAAGTCGTGGGTGCTCTGGCTGTGCCTCTGCCTACCTCTTTAGGAATATGGCGGTAAAGATACCTTTTCTTTTAAAACGAAAAATAACCTGACTGACTGATTCATCATCGCCGAGAAAAACTATTAGTTACAGCCATGAAATTGACTCAGTAGGGTTATTTTATTGAGTCAGCACCCACTAAAGACGGATCTTTCGAAATTATTCCCCTAAGGGGGTTTAATTAGGGTTGAAAGTTTGCATAATAAACCGTCATTTTTAAGGTAAAAACATGAAACTTTATTTTTGGAAATTCTACCCCTAGGAGGGCGAAATATAGGTTTAAAGTTAGTCTTTATTAATCAGCTACAATCAGTAAACATATTAACGCAATCAAAGCCGCGGGTAACAGCTAGTTTGTAATAATATTAAACTATGAGACAGTAACACAAATAATACATCAAAATCACCATTCACTGGCGCAATCCCACGACCTGTTGTCTTTATTTATGGATAAATACTTTACAATCGAGCGCTTCGTAATATACATTTTCGATAGGATGTTTATTACTCCAGTACCGTTTCTAGTTCCACAGTATTTGTTGTGATACATATATCTGTATATCTTAACCTCGACGTTCCGTTTTAACCCCTTTTGTTACTGTCGAATATAGTTAAGATTTAAATTATATGTTGATTTTTATTAGTTTTGAATTTAGCTTAAATATTGTTATTGCATGTGTGCATATGTGCCCGATTGGCGATAGGCTTGCCATCTATCACATTGAGGGATATAGTGTGTTCGACTAGTCTTGGGTTTCTTTTATTTCTACCGCATTTATCCTACTTTCATTCTTTCGCTGACATATCCAACTCTCGTTTCCATAATGTTGGTTGAAACATTGAGAAATAAATCCCAGTTATATTCAATTAACTTCCTGATCTGACCAGCGCGCTGGCAGCGCTGAGATCGTTGAGGCGGCCACTTCCAAAACGGTACGTATATTCTTTCGCGCAAAAAAATAGAGCAAAAAACTCGTCGCCATTTTTTTGTACACGACGACCTTGCAGCCGAGTCTCAGATTGTAATGTTGAGTTAAGAGAGTGTGATAAATTGCTTTTAAAGAATGCCATTAAAATTTTAGCAAACATTAATATATTCTAGGTATTGATATTTCCTAGCTTTGTCGGCGTCGGGATGTGATGACCCCATCGTTGTTGGTAGTAATCTAATTACTTAGGCTAGTGATATATTTCATTTTTTGACGTGACGTCTTATAATTCGATGGAGCCGGCTATACACACCAAAAAACATGACTCACGCGGCGTTACCTCGCTCTGAGGCGTTCCATTTGAGGCTGGAAGTGCAAGCGAGAGCGCGGAATGAGCGACAAAGAGGCACAAAGGTGTCCGTTCTTATGACGTTGTCACGTTCCAAAACCGACTTCACAGACAACCGATTTTTTTAATGATTAATGTATTACCAACCTCGCGGTCTTATAACTTCACCGGGCTTTACAATATTTCGCTATTTTAGTCAGATATAAATATATGGCAAATTTTTATATAACAGTTCGCCGCGCCGTGACTAATAACACGTTACCTATTATTATGTTCCGATCTGGAGGCTATCCAGTAGATTGACTTGGCATCCCTACATAAGGTAACAACGCACTAGTAACATCCAAGATGAATTTAAGTGAGGTTTGCTTCATATCACTAGGCACCTGATTGTATGACTATTAATCTTGTCGGTAAGCCACCCTTTATTTAATCTTCACTTATATGTCCAGGTACGACTTTACACCCGCTTATTCCCGAGACTTACGTCATTTATTGCCTCTTCCTCCTTTCTTTCCACTTTTCAATGTTGCCCCATACACGATAAGTCGCAACATAAAAAGAAAACTGCTAAACACATGTTTTTTCTTTAATAAACGCTGTTTAAAGTTGAATTAAATAGGAGTTATTGGAAGGGTATCAAATTAAGACAGTATTTATTCAAACAGACTTTTTTTAGGTAAAGTAACAAATGTCCGCCGATTAGACCGGAGGTATAGGATTTACTTTTACTTTTATTCAAGAACACATCATCATGAATATTTATGGAACGAGTCAGACGTCATTCGATACCTATCAAGACTGTCGTATATTTTTCAATAACCTTCAAACCTGAAATTGGACGTTTTTAAACAGAAATGCTCCAACCCAAGTTGTGGGCGAAAAACACTAGTTTTAGTTCAAGTTTGTTATCAGAAAAATATATGACCGGTTATTGGTTTTTTAAGTGAAAACTTCTTTAGTGGCGTTGCGCACTTTTTTTTGGAATGGGAAAAAACTTCTAAACTCGCGTCAGGACACGTGATCTGATTCGTAAGACGGCGCAGGGCGCTTGCGCGAAAGTTCGTGTTGTCATGTTTGTGTACGATACTGCAACAAATGAATATTGTATTCTACCACATAAATGATAGTACTTTCATACTGATAATTAAAGCAATTCGTGCAATAGATTCTATACTTCTTATCGTCGGAGCTTGGTGGAATTCCATTCTTGATGTAATTTATTTAAAAACACTTGTACTTTCCACAATATATTTTATTATTTTTTATTTTTATAATTTAGCCAACCGGTTTCGCTATACAAGCATCATCAGGGCTATATAACAATACAATAAATAAAAAATAATAAAATATATTGTGGAAAGTACAAGTGTTTTTAAATAAATTACTTCAATTCGTGCAAAATTATTTTTGAACCATTCCAAAATATCAAAAATGCACAACGTTAATATTCTAGTTTTCACTTCAGCCGGCACTGCCGGAGTGCAACCCGACGTTTTTGGTTGGCGATAGGCCTATCACATGGAGGGTGAGAGATAGCAGAGAAAGCTCTTCGGCTAGTCGTGGATGCCATGGCTGTCCTTTGCCTACCTTTTCGGGGACATAGGCGTGAACACACTTATTTATATTAAGAATCATGTATATATAGACTGTACACTATACATGACTAGTATTGTATTGACTTCGTATTATGTTTAAATAGATTTTGATAAACTATGTGGAAATCTATTTCACAAAATATGCTAATGTTCGATAATCTTGTCTGACATAATTTAAATTTTTTTTATAACTTTTTATTTTTATTGTTATCAGGATTAGGTTCCTATGAATTTTAAGTACTCCGACTTGATTGAGATTCGAATATAATTATTTCTAAGACGGGACAACAGTTCAGTCACTTCTTTACAAATTTTAGTTTTCCTTCTACATAAAATTTTGTATCTATATGGATAAATATTTTTATCACTCTAGATTTTTGAAACAGCTATAGTTTAGTTTAAATCAACTCCAGAAAATTAAATTGGTTAATAAAAAAAGTTATAACTTAAAAAACTTTAAACTAACGCTGTGTGGGATGGATCCTTTCTGCTTATATACATCCAATTGATGCTTTGATAATATCAAGATCTTTTTATTACTCTATATTAATTAATCCTTTTCATTTTAAACAAATTGGGTTGTAGCTTTAATTTAAATTCAAATAGTATATTTATTACCAAATTTAATTGAAAGTATGTATGTCAATGTTTGGTATAACCCGTAAAATTTTGTTTTGATTTTAGTATATTGTATACCCTTGCTAATAATCATTTAGGTTATTTTTTAATGTATACTTGTGACAACAATGTATATGTTGACTACTCCAAAAAGTTATGTCTTTTTTTTTAGAGAGTTTTATTATAAAGGCAATTTACAAATAGACGAATTTCCTAAACAAAAAAACTTGTCTTAAATAATATTACCAACCCTTCTATGAATCAGAATCAGAATAATCTTTATTCGCTTGAACCATACAAGTGGTATTTGTGCGCGTCGACATTTTTATATAGTACCAACGGATCGGAATCGCGGCCTCACACTGAGAAAATCCGGCGAAAGAAACTCAGCGGGCTTGTTTTTTTCAATAACAATATTTACAGTACAAACTAGATTAAAAATACAATCTAATTTTAACTTCAATAAAAGGTACTTACAACAAATTACATTACAAATTGCAGTGGGAGATTGAAACCTCTATTCCCAAGCATGTACATCTTTCAAATACCGTATAATAGCCTTTTTGACATAGTTTTGCTTTTATACATTTTTAAACTTATTTAAAGGTAGATCTCTTATACCAATGGGCAGCTTATTGTGAAAACGTATAGAGTGACCGAAAAAGGATTTACGAATTTTATGAAATTATCATGTCAGAAATGGAAGAGATGACAAATTCCATTCAGAATAATTTTAAGAAAAAAATAATCTAAATACGTCTTTACTTTTATTACTGTTTCTGAATTGTTCCGGACTCCTTTTGCAGAATAGACCACCCGCCTTCCTGCCAGGCATCTCGTGGAAGGCAAGCATAGGGTTACCGTCACTAACACTGTGATATCCTACTAGGTGGTAGAGTTTCGCAGCGACTTGCCCGGATTGGTACCACCGCCTTACCTATTCCTGTCGCCATAACGTCAATGCTTGCTATTAAAGTGTACCCTTCGAGGTAAGGAAGCCGGTAAACTTAATTTTACTCGAGTCCTGGATGGCTTCAGGTTGGCAACGCACCATTACCACACTTTGGTGTCTCTAGGTAGCGTGAATTTCTTACCATCAGGAAATCCGTCTGCTTGTTTGCCTTCGAATATCATAAAAATAAAATTGTTTCAAAACTACATTTCTATAAATTTTACGACTTACGACGAAAGGTTACAGTTTCAAATCTTGTTTGGGGCGAATTTTTTTCTTTCTTTAAAATTTATAGAAATTTAACCCAAACACAGGCAAGTGCTAAAATACGTTACGGTAGTCTTTAAAATTAGTTGAAGCTAAACATACAAAGCATCCATTATAATACGATTTCAGTCTATAAGGCAAAACACGGAATTCTTATAGATTTCACATGTCTATCTGTCCGGTCATACCTATATGGCTGTCAGTTTATTCGCAAACTGTTAAGATGAAATTTGGTAAGCAGATGTATTTTATTATTTTTTAAATATAAAAATCAAGAGGGTGCCATACAATAAACTAGAATTTAAAAAAACATCACTACTATTATTACTGAAGAACATTCCTCCACTTTTTCAATTTTCTTAAAAAAGGAAAGTGTTCTTAATTAATTTGATTCTATGTGTTAGTTTGTTTGTTACGCAAATGCTTCGCCAATTATAAATTAATATATTTTGGTACTGCTTTGTAAGATAAATCAAGTTGTATAAGTGAACGCATATAAATTTTGTGGCAATTGGTTCAGCGTTTTTCGAGATACATTTAATAATATGTATTGAATTGTTAACATATAGAATATAATACTAACATTAAAATATTCATTTACATTTACGTGAAGCTTGTGCTTTAAGTACAATGACCAAGAAATGTCCTTCCCTGGAACATTTCTTCTTCTTCACTTTCACTTCACACACTATTGTTAAGCTTCCTTACCCTCCTAACCGGAACACAGCATGACGTTAAGGCAGCAGGAATAGATAAGGCGATGGTACCAATCCGGGTGCGTGGCTGCGAAACTCTACCACCTAGTAACAATGTACAATTCCTGCTGGATTCAGTAAACAGGTTTGATCTTGTAGCTGACTGATAATGCTGTACTAACAAGCAAAATTTATATTTTATTTTATATATTAATAGAAGCAAAATATTTTTTTATTAGAAATTAGCAAACAAGCACACGGGTCTTCTAACGATATGAGACATCCGCTTACTATATACACCATTGATGTTATAGGTGCGTCGCTATCCTTTGACCAGGGTATTGGCATAATTGTGTTTATCAACGAAAGGGTAGGCAGAGGCACAACCAAGACACCTACAACTAGCCGAAGATACTAAATCCCACAATATGATAGGTGGCAAGCCTATTGCCATCCGGACACATATCCAAATCCAGGCAACGTTATTTTTTAATGGAAATGTATACATTTTATAGAGAGAAATATACATTTTCTAATTTTTCGTTGCCCGACCCAGAAATCAAACCGGGGACGTCAAGAAGTCAAGTCCGACGCTGGACCGCTAGGCCACACAGGCTAGTATATCAGCAGTTCTACACTCGAGATCGAAATATGAAAGATTAATTATGGCAGCTGGGATAGATAAGGCGGTGGATCCCTACCCGGGCTATCTACCACCAGTTATCTTGTTAATGATGATTTATTAAAAAACTTACTGGCAACTGCTTGGATTTAAATAAATTGACTTATTATTAAAATAAAACAAGTTTAATGTTTTTTTCCTTAATATTATTACTAATATTGCAAGTAGATATTATATACATCGATTAAATATTTAAATTACAATGTGCATAAAATAATGTACACTAACAAGACAGGTGTATTTCTAACTAGATCACATATGTCGATATAAAACAGAAATAATTTGAATGAGGTTTTTTATATTCGTCATCTATCGCCCCTGTGGTCTAGCATGCATGAGGTCCCGGGTTCGATTCCCGGGTCGGACAACAAATCGAAAACTTGGTCTAATAAAAAAAAATGTTACCTGGCATTATATATGTACGCGGTAGGCGATAGTTTTGTCACGTATCACATTATGGGACTTAGTGTCTTCGGGCTAATCGTGGGTGCCTGGTTGTTCCTCTGCCTACCCTACGGGGATATGGGTGTGAAGATGATTACCTACTTATATTCGTCATCTATTAAAATATAAATTAACTAGTCAATTTGTAGATTAAGCGTCAATCAAACAGAATAAACCCTGTTAGAGTCGAACTTGGATGGAAAAGGGCACGAAATTCACCAGCAATCAGCAAGTTACATATAGGAATGAATTTAAATTTTCAAAGATCATATCATCACGCATGAAAAGACGAAACAATTTCAATTTTTTTTTTGTTGTAGCAATTAAGGTCACAAAGTTCGAACGAAAAAATGCAATATTCATAGTTAAGACAGCACGTTTGTCAAGTCAGCTAGTCGTCATTTAAATGTAAAAATTAACATGTCAATTTTTTTGTTCAGATACTAATATGTAATGCTAATATCTTATTTTGTACTAGCTGTTACTGGCGGCTTTGCTCGCGTGGTAGTTAATATGTTTACTGATTCATTTAGAATATTATTCTGATTAAGAACTTTTTATATAACTCATTAATAAGGACTTCCATACAAACATTCAACCCCTATTTCACCCTCTTAAAGGAATAATTTCCAGAAATGCTAAAATACGTATCTACTCTTTTTTAATAAGCAGCCCAAAAGTGAAATTTCATGTTTCTAACTTAAAAAACGACGGTCTTCCACACATATTTTCGACCCCTATTTCACTCCATTAGGGATGAAATTTCCGAAATTCTGTCCTTACTGGGTGTCTACTCAATAAAAAACTCTCATCACCAAATTTTATGGGTGTGATAGTTTTGCTCGGCGATGATGAATCAGTCAGTCAGGACATTTAATTTTTAAGTAAGTATAGAATTGCAGATATATTATTCTGCAGTCTTAAACTTGAATTTCTAAATTAAAAAAAAAACGCGTCCGGTGGTCTTTGTTCTCTGTGACTCATAGACATTGATTTTAATATAATAAATTGACAGATTCGGCCTCAAGTCGACAGAGTTGTTTTATCATTTAATCATCTCTTGTTAGTATACATTGTGTGCGATTTGATACGGTGCATCTAGTCAGTTTTGGTTCTCAAGGTTCTGCTTGGTTACTGTAGTTTGACAAGGCTACTATGATCTATAAGGCTAAATGTATAACGATGTGGTATTTTTATTCAACAATAAATTCCATTTTTATAATCCGTTAAATTATATAAAAATTATAAAGGACAGCGAAAACCTTGTTGGAAGATTGTTTATGTATATAAGTCCTATTATACTGACACTTTGATAAACTACTCCTCACTCAGATTCCACAATTCTAAACAATTGCTAGTGTAAATATGATGTACTTTTTGTGTATAACTTTTAATACGACTCCAAAAGCAGTTTCTATATATTATTAATATAACTTTTAAACAACTTCTAAAAAGGAGAAGGCTCTTAATTGTATTGCATGTTTTTTTTAAGTTTATTACGCGATCACTGGTTGAGTAGCCGGCTGATTTGGTTAATTCCTTTTTCTAAAAAGATAGGTATTGGTTCTGAGATGATTCCATTTTAGTTTTATCACGGTCTGACTTGCAGCTTTTAAGTTATACATACATACATAGTGCATAAATATATTTACTTATGTTGATGCCCTCTTTATTAATGATGAATTATATTTAGATATATAAAACTACTTGTAGGATGCTGATAAAATGTATATGGTGGTTCCGGAATTATTTGCTTTCTTCCAAAAAAAAAACTATCAAATTACGACGTTGTACTTAATGAAATAATTGTAGTCGGTTTTTGCACTTTTACTGTTTACTTGTGTAAATGTCTTTCTTTAATATGATTGTTACTCAATTACTGGACCAGTGACGACCAGATTTTGATAAATTTTCGAAAGGTAGGTCATAATTTGGAAGTGGTCCTATATTCATTGTATCTAGATCCGACCATATTCGAAAAATTTATGAATCTCGGCGACATTGATGTCATTGAAGTGCGTGAAAATGTATGCTAAGTAATGCTCAAGAAGCACTAGACGGAATTTGATAAAATTTAAACAGAAGCACCTCGGAGTCATGAATCTGGTCCTTACTGGTCGAGTGATTACATAGCAATCATATAAAAGATATACAGTTCCCCGTCCCCGTGTTGGTCCGGGCTCCTTTGCAGAATAGACCATCTGCCTTTCTTGCCAGGCAGCTCGTAAAAGGCGAGCATAGGCTTATCATCACTAACACCGTGACATCTGACTAGGTGGTAGAGTTTCGCAGCTACTCGCCCACCTTACCTATTCCTGCCGCCATAACGTCATGACGTGTTCCGGTCCGGAGGGTAAGGTAGTAAGTAGTGAACTTACTTTTGCTCGAGGCCTAACATCCTGACCTCAGGTTGGCAACGCACCATTACCATCTTTGGTGTCTCTAGGCGACGTGAATTTCTTACCATCAGGAAATCCGTCTGCTTGTTTGCCTTCCTATATCATAAAAAAAACAGTTATTAAAACAGACTTTACAAAGTTAAACTGGTAATGAAATGAAAAAAGGTAAACATAACTGTCCTTAAACTATTTTTGTATTGGTATCGTTGTTTTAAAATCTAACGAAAATTGAAATTGCTTAAAGTTAGATCGATTAGTGTAATTTGTCCAGGTATTTATTATTACTGTGTAAGGACCGCTGGCAAGTTCCTGGACTAAATTTGATAATGCATTAACACTAACATTAACACCGAAAAATGCATACATCTAACATTTTTTAACAAGAACGCCTGCCCCCGTCGGGAAATGAACCTGAGCCTCACGGACGGTTGGAGTGTAAACCCTCAAAAAACGTGGCTGTAATAATATGACATATTCTGTTTAAGGAACGAACGAAACGAAAAGTTTTTTTCATATAAAAGGTCAGCGAACAAGCACATGGCTCTGATGATGGTAATAGATAACCGTGGCCTAGAGATACCATAAAACATGTTCTAGGTGCGTCACTTACCTATTTCCGGGATGTTAGGTCTATTGTGCAAGTATACTTGCTA
>NJDD01001204.1:536522-563617 GCA_002245505.1 Calephelis nemesis | reverse complement strand
TCGTTTTCCGTCGGGAATTAATAGTGAATATCGTCTAAATGCTAGTAAGTCCGACATAACAGAATTGACGAGATTTTATCAGATTTTGATTAATATTCATACAACAAGTTTGTTAAAGCGTTTGATTAGCATGAGGGCGAGCAAATGGTGACAATTCTGCTGAGCACCAACTAAAGGTATATTTCAGCTAATATATTTTTTTATTTTTTTTAGTTAATTTAGTTACATTCTATCTTTTTTTTTTAAAAAAAAGAAAAGAGTTGGAATTATGAAGCTAAATTACTACTGGAGTTTACATTCTTAAGACTCCTAACACAAGGATCTGATGTCCATTTTTTGTATCTTTTTATGGTAATAAAACACAAACAAACAGACGGGTTTCCTGATGGTAAGAAATTCATGCCGCCTAGAGTCAAACAAGTTGGTAATCGTGCGTTGCCAACCTGAGGCCGGGATGTTAGGCCTCGAGCAAAAGTAAGTTTACCGGCTACCCTAAGTACCCACCAAACCAGAACACGTCAACGGCAAGCAACGGAAATAATTTCCAAATATTACTTACTTTCTCTAAATTTACCCAACTCTTTTTTACATACCTACTACAGCATTAGAATGTCCGTGGTCGTACTTCAATAGTATCTGTGAGCATCATTCCACGCGAGCCCACTTCTGCTCCGTTGTCAGTTCATGAGGGATCCAACGACAACAAAGTTTTCGAGCTTTCAATTCTTCGTGTTAAATTTTCTGAATTTGGCTCATACCAATCCCCAATAGTCCTCGAATTGTCTCATAGGTAATCTGGTGTTTTTTTTTCAATTAACTGCTTAACAGTACCCACATTATTTAGAACACGAGCGGCACGGTCTTGCGGAGAAAGAGAACTTTTAAAATCATAAAAAATCATAACTCTAAAATTTTTTCGACTTAATTCCATTTTCGTTGCGTACGTAGAACTTTAATGTGTAATAAGAAAACAATTGACAAATTGTTTCCCGCCAATTGTTTTTTTTGTTACTAAGAAGGTTGCAACGTTTTAAAAATATAACATTCGAAATTCAAACAATTCCGATTAGCTAAGAAGTGCAAAACTTTGAATGTGCCGCATGTATTAATAAAACGGCTACCGCTTGCTTTGTCATAATCGTCTTCATATAATAGCAATAAACTTTCCAGTAGTACATTCTATCACCTCGCTGATTAAGTAATAAAAAAATGTACTTCACCAATAGACACGATTGCCGAAACAAAAAGAGTGAAGCCAAGTAGCGCGGCGGCGTGCGGCTCGCGGCCCCGGGTCAGAGGTTAAGCGATACTTTATTTTGAATAATTTATATGTCTCTGCGATAGATGGCGTGCCCTCCGTACTGTTTATGGTAATGCGGGATATCGCGCATTGCAAATTCGCTGAATGTGTCGCCAGCGCAACGAACCGTTTACGATAAGCGCTCTAAGGAACGTTTTGGCGGTAAAATAAGCACGTTTCTGACAAATATTTCATGGATTCATAGGAAATGTTCTATGTTCGTACAAAATGTACTTAGGAATATTGCTTTACCATTCGAAATATACTAGTACCAATGTTTTATTTTTTAACCGAGTCAAAAAAGGTCAATTTGATTAAGTTTCTTTCTATTACTATGCTCACCATTTACTACCTACCTGGCAGGAAGGCAGATGGTCTATTCTGCAAAAGGAGCAACGGGAGAAATTACATTTATCAAATTGTTAGTAATTGTTAGATAGCTTGTAACTGTATTATTCGAAAAAAATAAAACTACATTTTTTTATGATACTGGAAGGCTAACAAACAGACGGATTTTGTGATGCTAATTAATTCACGCCGCTTAGAGACACTAAAGGTAGTAATGGTGCGTTGCCAACCTAAAGCCTGGATGTTGGCCTCGAGCAAAAGTAAGTTTACCGGCTACCTTACCCTGCAAACCGGTACACGTCATGGCGTTATGGCAGCAAGAATAGGTAAGGCGGTGGTATCAATCCGGGTGAGTCGCTGCGAAACTCTACCACCTAGTCAGATGTTACAGTGTTAGTGTCGGTAAGCCGATGCTCGCGTTTTACGAGCTGCCTGGATAGAAGGCAGATGGTCTATTTTACAAAAGAGCCCGGACCAACATGGGATAAATATGATGAGATATCAGGAATAAAACAAATACATACATACATAGGTATCTTCACGCCAAATCCCTTACGGGGTAGGCAGAGAGTAAGTGGGAATAAAATGAAATATATTTGTTTGCTGGATCCGTATGATAGAAGTTGTCACAAAAAAATTGTTTATACCAACATACTTTACCACATAGTTATGTGCAAGTATATAAAATTTATAGAATATTTTTACTTAGAATTATAGACAAAAATCATGTTTAAATATTTGAAACATTTATGAAAAATTGATTAGGTTTAACTCTTACTACCATAAACGACTACCGTTTTCAAATCCAGCCAGTTAGAAGAGGAAACTGCAAAACAAACTCCCCGGCAACTTGGATGAACCCTATCTACCTTGAACTGCCACCATTTCTAAACCTAGCCATTCAAGAGAAGAAACGACGAAGCAAACTCCTTAACAACAAAGATATATTGATTTAGGGGGTCATTGGCTAGAATCGTGCACGTCGCGATGACTGCCAGTCCATTGGACTGCAATTCTGGCCCGAAAAAGTACGGCAGAGCGGGTTAGGGCGTTCCTTGGAGGCGACGCGTACCGATCCGCCCTCGTCGGTACGAAAAGAGGCAGATGCGGCGATGGGGGCCGCCACCCATCACGCCAGGCCCGTGCAGGCGAATCGAGGAGTGGAGAGTGCCAAATAGGCACGTGGAACATGAGAGGGGAAATGGAAGCGAAGATGAATGAGTTGATTGTTGTAATGGATGAGAGATGCCTGGATTTACTGTGTGTAACGGAGATTAAGCGAAAGGGTAGTGATACTTTTGATCTCCCCGGTGGTAGATTTGCTCTCTGGTCTGGTGTATCACAGAGCGATCACGCCAGCGCTGAAATAGGTATCATTTTATCTTCTCGCTTAGCCTCAGGCCTGAAAGAGTATGGTCTGGTTGGTCCGACACTGCTCTGGGTCCGTATTAAGCTAGGTGTCACGCGAGTTGTTGTGGTAGCAACCTATGCTCCGGTCAACTCGTCGTTGACTCATGACCTGGAAAAGTTTTGGGATTCTGTAAGGGATGTTTGGATATGGTTGAAGGAAATGAAAAAGTGATTATGTGTGGTGACTTGAATGGTTGGGTGGGGACACGACGGGGCGGTTACGTGGCCGTTCTTGGACCCTATGGTGATAAGAGTTTGAATGATGCTGGTAAGCATATTGTAGATTTATGTGTGGAAAGAAATCTTCTTGTGTCTAACACAATGTTTCAGCATAAGGACATACATACGTATACATGGAGAAGGAATGATCAAATGAGTATGATAGATTTGATTTTGGTTGATAGTCGCCTCCGGAAGTGTTTAATGGACACGAGAGCCTTCAGAGGCTTAATACGGACCACTACTTGGTTACTAGCCGGTTTAGGGGTCTGTTTAAGAAGTGGAGGCACTGGCGAGTACGTGTTCCATTTGGAGGGCTTGAAAGGATTAAGAGTGAAAAGTTGCAAGACCCGAGTGTAGGAAGCATGTATGAGAGTCAAGTCCAAGACAGGCTGAATAGTGTGTGCCTACCGGACTTAAACGTGGATGATTGTTGGAATGTTTTGAAAGAGAGCATGGTTGATGTTGCGAAAGAGGTATGTGGGAGTGCAAAGATGCACAAGTCTATGAATGGTGATGCATGGTGGGATGAGGAGGTAAAAGCCTCCGTTGAAAGGAAGAAGAAAGATTGGCTAGACTATGTAGCATGTTTGCAGTCGAATGACAGTATGAAAGATATGAAGAAAGAAATGTAACGTTGTTGCAAGAATATCACCAAACACTTAGTGAAAAAGAAGCGTGAAATGGAAAGTATGAAAATAGAAGAGAGGTCGGCTAACAACTTATAGATGAAAACCAAACTCTTTTGGAGGGAGGTAAAGAAGTCTCGGAGTAGTTCGTCTGCCTCCAGAATGAATAGAATTAAGTCTAAGAGTGGTGATACTAACGTAAACGGTGGAGTGAATATTATGGAGATATGTATGAAGGTGCCCAAGATGCTGCCGCTGGGTCCGAGTACTCAAATGACTCGGAAATAGCGGAGGCATCTGACGGCATTATGATGGAAGAAGTTGAATGGACGATAAGAAGTATGAAATATGGTAAGGCTGCGGGAGTAGATATGGTTACAGCTGAGATGATCAAACTGTGTGGTCCTGCCGTCCGGGACTCTTTCTGGGTTCTTTGTAACAAATGTTGGAAGACCGGCAGAGTACCTGAAGACTGGCGACGTGCGGTCATCGTGCCCTTGTATAAAGGCAAGGGTTCACGCATGGACTGTACAAGTTACAGGGCCATTAGTTTGATCAGCTTAGCATCAAAAGTGTATGGAAAAATAGTTGAAAGGAGGATGCAAGGGATGTCTGATGAAACATTGTGGGAGGCTCAAGGCGGTTTCAGGTCTGGAAGAGGATGTACGGATCAAGTGTTTTCGCTCCGCAACATTGTAGAGAAGCATCTGGCTGTGGGTCAGAGGGTTTTCTGCGGTTTTGTGGATCTCGAAAAAGCGTTTGATAGGGTTGTACGTAAGGAACTTTGGGACATTTTGTCAGGTTATGGGATAGATGGGTACCTGCTGCGTGCGGTGCAGTCAATGTATTTAGACTGTAAAGCATGCGTGCGGGTCGATGGCAACATATCGTCTTGGTTTGATGTTAATATTGGCTTCAAGCAGGGTTGTGTGTTGTCAGCACGCTTGTTTATCTTGTATTTGGACAAATGTCTGCAGAGGTTAAGATCATTGAATGTGGGAATGCGTATGGGTGACCCAGTTGTGAACTGCCTGCTTTATGCAGATGATCTGCAAAATCTGATCTGAGCTGCAAAACACTGGTCACAGTTATGGAAGAAGATTGTTAAGAAAGGGGCTTACATTTGAATGCGATGAAAACCAAAATAATGGTATTTGAAAGAGATGTAGCCAGAACGGATGTAAGAGTTTTGGTTGATGATGTAGTGCTGGAACAAGTAAATAAAATTGTATATCTTGGTTGTGCTTTGAGCAGGGATGGAAGGTACACCGCGGATGTAGAGAGGAGAGTGAGTGCAGGGAATAGTGTGAATGGAGCGTTGGGTAAGCTATTCCAAAGCGAGGTTTTGAGTCAAAAAGCTAGACTCGCTTTGCGTAATTCTGTGCTTATCCCAACGTTATTGTATGGAAGCCAGAGTTGGGTATGTCAGAAAGATCAAGAAAGTAGGATAAATGCGGTCGAAATGAGTGGGATTGTAAGAAAGTGTTGGTGTTAAAATGCGAAAGGGCATGCTCCGCTGGTTCAATCATGTGGAAAGAATGACAGATGAAATATTGACAGAGCAGATATACAATGCGAATGTGGATGGATGTAGGTACCCGGGGAGACCAAGGCTGACATTTCACGATCAGATCAATCGGATATTATCCGAGGGTGGTGTCAAGAGTCTCCGAAACCGGCGTGTTTGTATGAAAAGGGTAATGAATGTGAAGGAAGCATGACAGGTTTGTCAGGATCGTGAGGTCTGGCACTCGATACTCTCTGCCTACCCCGTAAGGGACTTGGCGTGAAGATATGTATGTATGTATATGTATATTTTGCATTTACTATGACAACGATATTAAGAAAAAAATATCAATTAAATTTTTCTGCAAAAAGTCGTTGATTATTATAGTAAGTTTTATCTAACAACTTATCAAATAGCTTCTTTCAAAATTTTTTAGAGGCAATTATTTAAGACTGTCAGAAATTTTGTTATATTTACGAATTGACTCACAATACATAATACTATTTTACGTATTATATTTAGTTTTTGGTTAGGCACAAGCAAAATCCACTATTTCTAAAATATTAAAACCCTAACATTTCAGCAATTGCTTTAAGCGAATGATGACTTTTTTTTCAAATTACTTTGTTAATAAACATAATCATTTATTTCAAACAAATGCTGAAGTATTAGGAATTACACACTTCAGAAATATTAAGAAACTACATGTACCTAATCAAAAACTTAATATTTATAAAAATAATGTATATTGCATGTACATTTGTATATATAACCAAAATCCTGATAGTATGAAACCATTTCGACTAAAAAGATTTCGAAAAAAGGTATTTAATTTGCTATCAGAGAAAACATAAAAGTGTAAAAGATTTTCTTGCTGTCAAGCATAGATAAATAACACATGTTTTTAATAAATTCAAATTAATTTAAGTAATGATCAAATAATCCTGGTTGCTTTCCGCATTTTGTTTCACAGTTTCTTTTCCTGACTGGCAAGGGATGTAAGGGGTGAAAGTATACAGTAGATAGGATTAAAATTAATCTCCCTTTACAATTATTTGTTAAATTATGAAGCTTACTAAACACATACATAAATAAAATGTCTATTAAAAATATACTTATTATTTAAACTAGTGATTTAAATGATCAAATGTATGTAAAAATTGAATTAAATATTTGCACACCATAATGTGGTAGAATATGATGTATGCTTAAATATTTTTGTAACAACTTTTTATATATTCGGCAAATAAATAATTATCATTTTCATTTCATTAGTTTTCATATAAGCAAGGAAAATGTAAAATTTTTAAAAGACTTGAAAATTGGTTTACATGAATGTAACTCATTAATACTACATACTGCTCTTTGCAGAGTGAGGCTATCTATCATACGGAAAACTAACAGCTATAAGATCCTGTTGTATTTAAACTTCACGTACAGCCAGCATAATAACTAAAGACTAAATAACTCAACTGGACTCAAATACAACAAATATAAATACAGGGGGCTCAGTTGTTTGTGGGTAAAGACACGCTCTATTCAGAGTAAAGCCAGAAGAGGCAGAGGGTTTTATTTAGGATTGCATTATAAGTTGGTCTTCAATTTGCTTGTGCTTCGATTTAAAAATAACTCAATGGTTAACTTATTTCCAATTATTTTAAAATCAAGCAATATGCAATTGATAATACAATTTTAATTTTACATGGAGCCAATACAAGCAGTACTACAATACTACATTGTATATAAACATATAAAAGTTTTCCTATACTAACTATATCTACTTTCTAATCAAATATAACCTAACATAATATGTTAACAATTGATGGAAGTTATAAACAAAGAAAGATATAAAAACTGGAGTTTGACGTGTAGCGTATTTTAAACAGTCGTTTAAAAGCCATATTCACGCATAGTATAATAAAAAATCATAAATTAATATTCATAGGCAAGGCATATTGTCAAAAAAACAAAATGTTGTAACCCGACGACACAATAAACATACTATTAATCTACACATTAAAATAGACTACGATAATAAGAATTTAAATTTACGTAATGTAAATCCGTTTTGTATCTATACGATCAATTTTTATTTAAATCAGCATATTGTTTAAGTATAATAGGCCTAATTTTGACTGTATTTTAACTTTCTACACGTGTAGAAATTTATACTAATTTGTAGAGTATGGCGATATATTACCGTATTATATAATTTAAATTACAAATGCCGTGACGATATTGTCCACGTAGTATATCGTAGAATTACCTAGATTTGTATCATCTTTATTTTTTATATGATAAGATAACATACACACGTTTTTGGCTCCTACTAGGCTAGGCTAGGCGAGTAAAAGATAAAACAAGACTACTGGTACTAGAGTTCCGTAATGCAATTTATCTGAGTAAGGATTCCTGCCGCTCTATGGCATCATGTTCCAGTCCGAAGTGTAGGGGTATGCACTATGCACCTACACCTTTTATGGTGTATATAGACTATTACTGTCTCTTACCATCAGGACAGATGTGTGTTTGTTCTCTATATTATAACATAAAAATACGTGGCTTTCGTGATAGTAATAGAAAACCGTCGCCTATATTTTCATTTATTACAAATTCACAATTTGTTTACATACCACATAAAGGCATTTTTAAAAACCACATGGGTTTAACATAATACATGGTTACATTGAAAGGAGCGGCCAAATTTTAATGTTAGGGGGTTAAGGCTTAAATGGTAATGCATTTTATTATAATACGTTTTATGTTATATAATAATAGTATTGCTAAATTGTAATATTTACTTTTTTAAACATTAATTTAAAACAGTCCGCAAAAATGCTTTATTTGTTGTCATTACGTCACCAGCCTGCGCATGCGACTGCGGTCGGTGTCAACCACTTTTATGCTATGTTTACGTTATAAACATGCATCTTGTAATTTTTGAGTCGGATAAATTTCGTAATATGACTTTTTTCGATAGAAATTTGATCGAAATTGGTATCGATTCTGAACTGTTTCTCAAAATTTGGCTGGTGCTTTAAATGTATATACAAGTCTACTCTACCAAATGGAATACGACATTGTTATTATTACAGCAGGACTTAGTAAAACGATGAATCTCTACCAGGGCCAGATGCTGCACAGCACTCTACAGCTAGTGGTCTTTTTAAACATTTAACCTATGCTCGTCTTACAGGCTGCCAGACGAGGAGGCAGATCTTTTCTACAAGGAATCTTCACCAACATGGAGATAAGTTCCTTTTTTATATATATGAGTGATCAGCAAAAAGCACAAGGGTCTCATAATGGTAAGATACAACCATGGTCAATATATAGACTGTATCGATGTCATAAGTGTTACGTGGTGATGAAGCAGTCAAAGCTGCAAAAGCCCATTTCTATTACAATATTTGAGATTCCATCATCAGGTCTTGGTGGCAACGGGACAACTTCGTAAGTGTGCTCTTTCAAAAAAAAATGTTTAAAATCGGTTCCCAAATCACGAAGTAATCATTTGATAAATATTGAAAATATAGAAATCAAACACACCACAACCTCCTTCTTTTTTGAAGGTCGCTTAAAATCATTAGATGCTACCTACGACTATGTATTGATGATGCATTGTTAAGTAAAAATGGGTGTTAATTAATTATGAATTATTATGGCATCTGAATTATTAGGGCGGTAGTACTGAACCGAACCACAAGAATCAAGACTTTCTATTCATTCTGTAAAATGCCCACTTTAGATATACATACATACATACATATCCATTCATCCATCATAATATTAATACGTAAATCAAAAACTTTGGACCCCTTTTACTAAAATTGCGTTGACGGAGGAGTATGAAATTTTCATTTAACGAAAGGAGAATTGCAAAACCCTAACATTTTTCAATGATAGTGCTTATTAATGCACTTTGCATTAAATCAAAAAATAAAACATTACACATACTACTGTTAATTTGACACACGCAAACAAGTAAGTAGGTATATTAATGATGACCATAAAAGATCACAAATGGCGCACAAACAATATTCATTAAGTTTTGAAACTAATTAGATAGTTGATCTTGATAAATGACGATGGCGTTCTTATCAAATTTCTGCCAATGGGCGACTACTTGCATATAAAAACGAATCCCCATTTTACGATATCATGGAATCACGCTTAAACGAGTGGAGCTTTTTTGCTAATTCTTTTTTAATTATGTTAGTAATTGTCAGGAAAAGTTTCTAATGAAAAGAAAAACTGAGAAAGTTGCAGAGAAAATGGAAAAGCAATACTTTAATACATACAAACTGTTAGCTGTTAATGTCAAACAAAAAGTTTGCCATTTCGGCTAGTTTTAAATATAACTGAAGTAAGTTGGCTTAAGAGTTAGTAGAGACGGACACAAACGTAAACTCCCCAAAAGTCGATTACCTGTCACCTGCACCACGCACCTGCAAATAAATATAATAATCCCACTAATTTATTATTAGCCGTCATTGCAAACCCCATGTTGCAAGCACATACATATGTTTATCGAAACTGGTTAAACTATTGCAAATAAGTACTTATTTAAGCCAGAGCTGCCACTTTTTAGTTTTGTCTACCAAAAAAGGCCCCAAATCAAAAGTTTGCCAGCCTTGGTTTTACCTTAACCAACAATTATTGTTGTTTAAAACTTTTACTATTTTATTCGGGCTGTAAAATATTATTATCAGGTATTTTTAATCAGTTTTATTAGGTATTATTAGGTGGTATAGGTATTATACAACACTTCTGCGTGTTTATGCGTTGTCTTTAGATCTTATGTAAAATTCATTTAATTACAGTTTTTTTTTAAATAATATACTATCGTGAGTAGGTACGTCTAAAGCAACAGTATTTCTGTTTAATGTGTTGTTACTGATGTTGCTTCCCAAATAAATCGGTATGTCCTATAATTTTCGCGAGATCAAGAGAATGGACGCAGTTTTTACCTGATTAGTGAACTTGGTGGTATTTTGAAATCTTATTCAGTTTAATTGCACAAGTGAAGTGTTTGTGAGAAAATTAGGGTAACGTGTGGTTTCTCGACGCCGAAATCTCACTTTAGATAATAAAGCCTAAATATCACCCTGACATGACTGATTATGACGACAAATGACTATTTCAAATAATAAACCCCGATTTGGCGAAATCATGTAATAACTTGCTAATACAAATTAATTAAACTTGGCATGGCTTACCCTCATACACATGCCAAAAACAAAAAACTGTGCCTTGTCCAAAAGAGCAAACGTTTCACTTGATAGTCCATAACCAACTTCGCCCCCAACGACTGCAACCACTTGTGTTGCATGTCTTATTAATTCTTTACTGGAATTTTAGAAATAAGTCACATCCACAAATATTATAAATTCGAAAGTTTGTATGTTTGTTTGTTACTCATTCATGAAAAAACTGCTGAACCGATTTTCATGAAATTTGACACGCACTGGGGGTAACATAGATTCACATCGGGGATATTTTTTACCCCAAAAAAGTTTGATGTGGGATCTTCAACCACGCAGGCAACGCCACGGGCAACAGCTAGTATTTAACAATATATACAAAATGAAAATAACAACTAAAATTCTTAAAAATGTAAACTGAATAAATTCAACCTTGTAAACTGACTTTATAATGAAATTCAGGGATCCGGTGCTTGAAATCAGAACAATTGTTTTTTAAACAAAAATAATTAAAATGTAAAAAGTTCACGAGCAGCTCGGTACAGGTCGGACGTGGTATGATTGTTAAAATTCACTTTTGAGAAATGTCCATTAATCAAATTTAATGGAGTTATTATCGCATTGGAACTTTCAAAAAATATTTATTGCGCCCATAAATCAGTCACAAGAGGCCGTAACGACCAATGGCCGAGGTTTCTAGGACGGGACGAGATGCCTGGATTGACTACATTACATTCGAATCGTTTGCATCTCAGTCTTGTTTGAAATGGAATGCACTAATTATCGATATAAGTATTTTGCCCATCCCTTTACTGATTTTAATGAAGTTATTTAACGGAAATGACTGTTAATTATTAAAGCAACTGCAAGTTATTTTTTTATTTAACTTAATTAAAATTATTTGTGGTTTGCATTGAAAACGAATTCACTCTTTAAAAAGCTGCATATTTTAATTAAATATATTACAAAATGAAATACATGTCACATAGTACATTTGTATATGAAAAATGAAAATGAAAAGTATATTTATTTGTAGTAAAACATTGTTACAAAAAAATATTTTTGAGATATCCTTTTAAGTAGAATGCTATAGAGTGCAGTATATCAATTTGCCCAAATAAGGATCTACCGCCTAACCTATTCCTTCCGACATGACTCGCTCATGTTCCGGTACGGAGGGTAGGGTAAACGAAAGACTTGCACTATAACATCGAAGCAGCAGGAGAGCGACACACATGTAACATCTATGGCTATAGACAATGCTTGTCTCTTACCATCAGGAGACACGTGCGCTTAGTCGCCGACCTCTCACATACAAAAAAATATTCTAACACTGAGGATACAAATTTGTCTTGAGCCTGGTCACAGGATTTAAAACATATTCTCTACTCATTAGGCCCTGTTTGCACTTAACATACTTAATTGACCACATTGCTTAATATTATTAAAACACAAAAATGTAATCAGTTATAATATCTACACCATTAAATTAAATATAAATATTTTATAAAATATTTTATGTAATAATTATTTTATGTTAATAAAAATACAGAAAAAACACCCTTAAATATTTTAGTATTACTTAAAATTTTGCTTGAAACTGCTAGAAAAATGGATATTAAAAAAAATTATTACGCCAGATGTCTTTATGGTAACATCGCCGTTTAATCATTTTTTAAACTTTTCGTCGTTTATATTTTGCGATTACTGGTTAGGAACCTATGTACCTTTATTTGAACAAACCTTTATATAATTCACCGAATAATCAGAGGACGGACACCTTATTTTACATATTATTAATATTAATTCTTAATTTAATTATAAAGAAAAATGAATAAAGTATATTCACGGTTATGTCCCCGAAGAGTTGGAGAGGCACCCAAGACTAGCCAAATATACTAAGTACCGAAATGTGATTGGTGGCAAGCTTATCGCCAACCGGGCACACGCATCTTGAACAACGATTTTTTTTCTTGGTAAATCAAAAAACAGATTTTCTTTTTGTTGCCCCACACGGAGACCGAACAAAGCACCTATGAAGTTCACATTTTAAGAAAGGTTTTAGTATAAAAATAAAGTATCAAAGTGTGCGTAGCAAAGTCGATTCGAATTATAAATTATTACATTAATTGTTTTATTTAAGACTGGTACACTTATGATTTCCTATCCTCTATGTCACAGCCGTCTTAGGGCTGATTTCACCATCACATTTGATCATGTGGAAAAATCGCCTATGTGTTCTAGGGATCCGGCGTCGTGCTTGACTTCTTGAGGTCTTGAGTTCGGTCCCCTGGTCGGCCAACAAAAAAAGATTAGAAAATATGTATTTTAAATTTTCTAGTAAAAATAACGTTTCCCGGTTGGCCGATGTACTTGCTATTTGCTTGTATATTTAATGTGCTAAAAAAAATATTTATTTTTGCGCCAGAGAGGCAGCGCTGAAACGGCCGCGCGGAACCCAATTTTTAATGTTAAATTAAAATTATTAATAATGGAGCTACATCTCCGGGAGTCTACATCATACTGAAATTTTCTCCTCTTTTAGGTTCTTTTTTTTTATTTAAATTATTATTAATATTTTTCGAGTTACAGCTACAAAACGGAGACACCCTTTTTTCCACTTCTTTTTTTTGTTATAACATTTGTAATTTTTTAGAGCAGGATTATTCCAAAATTCCAATTACTCAGATTTTTTTTCGAATACAAATTACTAACAACCATATTTTTACGATTACAACAACTATTTTTCGCAGGAAACTTACTTCTCGACCAGACTATTGATATTAAAATGAGAAAGGGCCATGCTCCGATGGATCGAAAGAATGACAGATGAAAGATTGACAAAGCAGATATACTATGCAAATGTGGATAGATGTAAGGTACCCTGGTAGACTTAGGTTGACATTCCACGATCAAATCGTTCGGGTGTTAGCCAAAGGTGGTGTCAAGAGTCTCCAAAACCGGCATGTTTGTGTGAAAATCGTAATGAATGTGGAAGAAACAAGGCTGGTCTTCCAGGACCGTGAGGTTTGGAACTCGACACTCTCTGCCTACTCCGTTAGAGACTTGGTATGCAGATATGTATAATGTCATCTTAAATCTGGGAATATTTTAGTCTATGTTTATTAATATAATAATAGTAAGACTCTAATTGAAAAAACATAGCAATCAAAACATTATTCATTCTAGTAATTACAGTAATTTAAAAAAAATGCACAATCTAATATCTATAATAATCCATAACTTACAAGCAGCCGAAAATGTATTCATTAACTTTGAGCAACCTTGTATCGCAATTACTAATCTATAATTATCATAAAATATAGCGATTAACATATTTAGATAGAGAATATGTTCGCAGAAAACTATTTATGTACTAAGTACCTATTATATAGTATATATACTATACAGGTACCACAATATATACTGTGATCTTCGAAATTTGTACTTTACTTAATTTTCAAACAAATAAAATAGTTTTAAATAAATAACAAAGCTCTTGAACCATTTCCATATAAACTGTATAACATTGTTATTTTTAATTTATAACCGTTTACCTCGTTTACTTTAGTTTATATTTGTGTTATTTCTTTTTTCGTTATTTTTGGTATGTTTAATCTCTTATCCTACTAAACTTAGTTTTATACAGTTTCCTTAGACAAAAAGTTTGTCTGGTAGAATTTGCTTTGTTTGACGATAAGTCCGCCTTTTGGATACTACAAACTACGAGTATAAAGTTATGCTGTTGATGATACTTTTGTATTTGTATTTACTTTGTTGTAAGTCTTTTATTGTGCATAACAAAGAGTTCATTCATTTATTCATTCATTCGAAATCACACCATACAAAGTAATAATATGTAGAAGAGTAACAAACATAATCATTTACAAAAAATATAATTCGAATACATACCTAATACAATTAAACAATAGTACGTATTAAATCGCCTCTGTGGTCTATCGGTACGGTTGTTGGACTTGACTTTATGAGGCCTTAATTCAATCACCGGTTCGGACAAAAAAAAAGTATGTATTTTGTCAATTTTCTAATACAAACAGCCTTGCCCAGGATTGGGTATGTCCACGGTTGGCGGTAGGTTTTCCAGGACCTATTGTCTCCTGCTAGTCGTGCGTGCCCTATTTGTATCTCTGCCTGCCGCAAGAATACGGGCGTGAAGACACGTTTTTATGAATATCATTTTTTTTGTTTAGAAGGATAGGGAAATACATCTTCATCTAGTTATATCGTGTCCTTGAAAATGCTCATTATTGAATACAATTTCTAGCTGTCATAAACATAATTTAGTAGAATTGTGTGCGGAACTTTGGCACATTATAATAGACAACACGATTTGCACATAAATAATATTTTAATAACTGTATTAGCATAAAAACGTATGCAAATATAAATTATACTCAAACAATTAATTAATTCTATTTTGACACATCCGAATAATTACAAAAGCGCTAGGAGATGGTGATTTTCTCAGGTCGTTCATTTATAAAGTTGCCTAACATTGCATATACTGGTATAGAAATGTAATATGGAAATTAGTAATTAAAGGGCGGGAAAACATGCGCCGGCATCGCACTGCTCACTATACTAACTGCGGAGCCTCTCAGGTTATAAATTGAAACAAGTTCTAATAATGGAGATAGTATAGTGCGAAAATCTGGTAAAACAAAGTCAAACTCTTTCAAATCTGTTATATGAGGGATAATATGAGGGAGGAACTTGAAGACATGACTTGACGAATTATGACGAATTATGTGTAATATGAATATATATAATTATAATAATTTTGTTGACGAATTATGCTCTGCCAGTTAAAACTTTTTCAATTGAAAATTTATGATAGTCAAATATGATCTACGTTTAATAAATAATTATTCTCATTTGCAGTTTTCAAAGCTGTTATTAATTTTAGCTTTTATTTAACTCTTTTATGCGCGAACACATCACACCAATTCCATTTTCAAAACGTAGCAATAGTGCCAAAAGGGAAGCTGTTCTGTGTCTGTTGCCATAATTTAATATTAACATGAACAGAAACAATTACCAATGAGAGGGCGGTTGCAGTAGAGTATAACAATATGTTGGTCTAAATAGCTATTTCTATACATTGCAATTGCTACACCATCCTCAAGATGCTGCTTGCAGGCGAAGAAAGGGAGAGTGGCCTCGCAATATTTACAACGTTGATTTATCGGCGATAAGATAATGGGTGAATAACGAGCTGCGGCCCTCAAAATATTCTTTATTCAGAAAGCTAACAATATGACAAGATACTTTTAACAGATAATAATGTTGATGAACAAAGCCCCGCCATGGCGCACGTCGACCGTGGGAATTATATTCGGCGCATGATTGCGATGTTTTGCAATGGCTAATCATTTCTGATCTATACAAACTATTTTATTGGTTATAATGTTTAAATTATAACATTTACTAACATCTCAAAGCCCAATTCTTGTGCCTTTCACTACTTTTGGCTGTTACAATTATATGTTTATTTGGGCGTTTTAATTCGGTTTTAGACACGACATATTTTTATGATGTTCTTTCAGCGTCGCAAAAATACAACAACCGCATCAACTTTGATCGCTAGAATCTAATAAGAGATCCACACGGATAAAGGCACTGGTTGTAAACATTGATTTGCATTCGTGTAGAACACAGGTTTACTATTAATTTTGATTTGTTTCAAAGATTTTCCCAAGGTCACCTTGTGGAAGGCGTGATTGGGGCGTGATTACAGCCGTCTGGATGTTGCTTAAGTGATGTGTCATCGACCAAATCTATTTCACTTAGATTAACCTTTGTATTTCGCCGCCACAGCACGTGCCGCTCCTTGTCTAGGATTCCGTCACGCCAGAAAGCCGCGGCCAGTGTACACCCACAAGTGAATTTATCGCTGACTAATTGTCAGTTTACATCGAAATGCTGTTATTATGATGATCGATTACGTTTGATGACTCCTTGAAAATGTTTTTTCGTCCACAGAAGGACGGCTAGTGAAATATTAGGTGAACTAAATACAAAAAAGATTAATTTGCACTGCTTTGGTGCAACAAACGCGTACTAGTCACTTTTATATAAGATTTAAATTCATAGTAAAATTGTAGTATTTATCACATTCGCCTGAACTTCGAGTGTATTCATTTAAAATCTTTTAAATTATTGTAATTATAAGAAAAAGCTATAGGTGCTCCAAATTGCACCGAAGAAGCAAACAACTTACATGAGTATAATATTATGTGCGTACTTATTTAACTAATTGTGAATTCACTGTTTTTCTTTTCAATTGTTTTCTTACGGCTCTAATCTGTGATATGTTTAAACTGGATGTTTTTAATTTTATTACGTTATAGATCAGCGAACGAGCATCTTCTGATGGTAAGTGACATCCGTAGCATGTAGACAACGGATATATTACAGATACGTCGCCAAGCTGGGTCCCCACCATAAACGCTTATAGCATTATTATTTCCATCTTGCTAAATATCTGCCTTTATGGGCCACTTTATGATAAACGTCTGAAGGTTTTCTTTTTTTATGACAATTTATATGTTTGAAATAATACTTTTTTTATACCTTACGTGCAAGTATTATTACAAGAAGGTGTGTAATTACGAGTAATAGTAAGTATTAAAAATGGAATTATCGGTTTTAAAAAACATAATGCCTTAATCTATGGAGATGATTTGAGACATGATTTCATAATATTACATATACCGTCATGGTGAATATCATATTCATAACAATATTTGTGATGTAAGAATTGAGCGAGTGTATCTTTATATTTTTTGCATGTCACTAAGACGAAATGTGTGATCTTTTATAAATATCTACTTAAGTAAGTTTAATATGTTTCATGTCTGAGGCAAAAAAAAATTAAGTCTATCTAGACTCTCAAGACTCCCACCAAATTCTTTAGCCAGAGTACAAACTAGCCTGTAAGCCGACAATTTATTTATTCAATGTTATTATTAGCCGATCCGACGTTGTCCTGTCTTAACCATCGATTCTGTGGTTCAGCTTTTCAATGTTGGTCATGAGGTACCGTTTCTGATTCCGAGTCAAAAAACAAAACGGAAACATGTATTTTCAATTTTGTTATGAAAATAACGTTACCCGGGATTGGTTATGCAACCGGATTGGCAATAAGGCTTGTCATCTATTACGTTGTGGGACTTATTGTCTTCGGCTAGTCGTGGGTGGTTGTGCCTCTGCCTACCTCTTTGGGAATATGGGTGTGAACTCACTTTTTACTTACGTAACTTAATGACAGATGCTGTGTATACGAAAACCAAGCAACCACAAAAAAAGTGTGTCAAAAAATTGAAAAAGCGGTTGAATGAGGCTGAAATGTCAGATAAATTATGAATGTGCACGAGGATTATAATGCGCTCAGGTCAAAGAAAGTGTCTCAACTTGTAAGTTTGTTACGTCGCCGATTTGCAGGTCAGCGATCTTCGTCGCACATAAATATGTCGATACCTTGCTCCTGGTGTCACTTTGTTTGTTAATATACTGCCAATTATAATCAGAATGTTCAGTCGTCAATTTCTTAATCCATATATGGTTAGAAATTCTTGTTGTGTTTCTTTCAATAACAGTTTTGAATTTTAATATTAGGTTCACTTTACATACGAGTGTAAAGAGATAATAAATGAATGTTTTTTAGTGCATTTATTTATGTAAGTTTTTGTGTGGTTTCTGTTTGTTCAGTAACCTTGTTTGTTGGTCATCGATGACATCAGATATGTACAGGTCGGTTGAACTTGTCTAAAAAAACTTTTATGACAGTTGTTCAGACAGTGTGCACCTGAAGTTATGGGGGCCATGTTTTTTAGCAATTTCCCTACCAATTGTATCTCCTAAATAAAAAATGTGCCAGTATTGGTGTTCATGTAGTATTGGTGTACACCGTGACATCTGACTAGGAGACTCGCCCGGATTGGTACCACTGACTTACCTATTCCTGCTGCCATAACGTTAGTGCTTGTTGTTGAAGTATTCCAGTCGGAGGATAAGTTAGTAGTAACTTACTTTGGCTCGAGGCCTAACATCCCGGCTTCAGGTTGGCAACGCATCATTACCACCTTCGGTGTCTCTAGGCGACGTGAATTTCCTACCATCTGGAAATCCGTCTGCTTGTTTGCTATCCAAACTTATATAAGAATCATAACATTTGTAAGAAGAGAAACTTCTTTAAGGCAATATTTTTTGTAGGAGAATGGAAGTTTTAAATAAAAAAACTTTACATATCGCGCGTTGAGCTTGAGCTCGAGATCTTCAAGCTAGTTCACAGCGAGGTCGCCGGCCTGCCTAACATGTACCGGCCGGCGAAACAAAAACCAATAAGAGCGCACTATGACATTCGGTGATAACATACAGTAGGCTTTTTGTGGAGAGTAATTGAAGGTCAATGAGCGTAACAGAGAAATGTGACGGCATAATTCTCCCATACGTCGACAAAGAAGTTTTGCATAAAAAAATGTATCTATTGATGGAACAAATGGAAATATTAGCGCAAAGAACTTAGGAATAAAATTACAAATATTGCATACTACATCTTCTAATGATGACATAATTTATTAAATTTGCAACAAAATAAATAATGAAAATCATAATATTTAGAGCCATGATTACGAAATTACGAAATGGATTGGTTATTTTGAAATTATTGCAAAAATGAGATTAACACTAAAAATCAAATGCACTTTTATATCTTAATTATAAATATTGCAAATGCGAATAATATTAAGATAATCTTAATTAAGCGGCTAGTATAAAATACTGCGGGACGAATAGCTTGCAACAGCAGCTCTAATATAACCAACCTATTTTGCATATTACAATTAATGTCTTAATGTATGGTTGAAGCACAGTCAGCCTGCGGCTACGTTGATAGTACTTGTATAAATAATTTGGGCGTTGTTAACTTATAATTATAAACTAGCCTTTATGATGGTGTTTGTTTAATAAATGGTTCTGTCTTTCATCATCTGACAAATTAGAAAACTGGAGAGTTGTGATGAATTGACGAAGCTTACCCCGCGGCTTTCTTTTAATCAAAGATATCTCTAGTCCACCTGTCACATTAAACATGGATAAACGGAGGAGTAAAATTAAGTTGATGGTATAGTCTGTAACACATTGTAATAATGACTATTTTACGATGTTAAGCGTTGGCGTACATCGAGTTTATTAATAAGACCACTAGAGTCCACTCAGTACACTTGCACGGGATTGTGGTTATTGTGATAAAATGAGAATAAACGTAATAGGTATAGCCCGGCTTTTCATTTCCGAAACTGATTGAAATTTATAAGATACTGCCCCATTCGTATTTTGCTGGGACTTGCCTAAAGGAATCCAATCCTTTAAGTCACAATTACATGGATTGGCAAGAGCAAGCATGAAAATAACAGTCAACAGTTGAAAAAAATGAACCACCAAGGCAAAGGGCAACGCTTCAATGCCTTTTAACTGTTTCCCTTTGAAACTAAGGGACAACCAGTCGAGACGCATAAAACTTGTGTAAGTAAAGAAAACTTTTGAAACAACAAGGCTACGAAAACTGACCACAAAGGGATGAAGTTGGAATAAAATAATTTTTTTAATATTTAAAAAGTCTAGGGTTAAAAAATACTGGTATGCAATTTATCTATTATTCAAACCTCATCATAACTAGTATCACGTCATTTTATAATAAATTCGATTTCGTTCGTACTAATAACACACATACATAAATATCTTTACGCCAAGTCCCTTACATGGTAGGCAGAGGGTATGAAATCCTAAACCTCACAATTCTGGCTAGTGGGTTACGTTCTTTGTGATCCTGTCTTCCTCATTTCATTACATTCATTACCCTCTTCATACAAATACGCCCGTTTTGGAGACTCTTGACACCAACTATAAATAATATTTAATATGAATAAAATAGTGGCTAACTCTGGCTTAGTATGTAAGAAGTCATTATTTTCAAGTCTTTAACCTAGAAGAGGTAGGCAGATCTGCCACAGAAGGCACCCGTGATAAGCCAAAAGTACTTTAGTCATACAATGTGATAGGAGGCAAATCTATCGTTAACTGAACATTTGAAGACGTCATTTTTATATATATTTTTTAAAATAAAAACAACGTTACCTGCCCTGAGAATCAAACCCAGGAAATCAAACATCGGACCACCTAACACAATAGATTTTTTTATCAAACTACATAATGAGCTACTTCAAAGAAAGAGTGCCTAAATAAGAGGTCTATTAGTTATATTTTTTATTCTTTTATTCACCTTTTGCAGATTATTTGATCATAATACTAAACCATTATGTACGAATTAATATGAACTCTCTATAAAACCAACATTAACCACCTGCCAGCGTGCTATAACTATTACCTTCTTTATCTACTCCAAAATATTTACCAAAAATAAATATATAAATATCCCTGGACAAGACAAACAAATTGAATGTAACCCTAACCTAATGGGCGTTAATCAACGATTCTGATACATAGAAATAAACACCCAAACCCGAAAATACAGATATCTAAACGTTCATCACACAAATGCCTGCCCCGTCGAGGATCGAACCCGATCAAGTGTACACTAGCCACTCGACCAACAAGGCGGCATTATATCCATAAAGCAACAAGTGTGTTAGTAAAATTTAAGTTAAATATAGTAAAATGTAATTGAAACTTAAATAATCCTACTACTCCCGTTCCTCGTGATTTCACCAAAATTTAGAAAAGAACTAAGTAGCTGGCAAACGTTGTTTGTGATTTTTGTAAAAAAGTTTGAGTTGAGTCACTCTTTTCACTTAGGGGTATGAAAAATATTCTCAGACCTACTCAATATGCACGAAAATCGGTCGAACCGTTTCGGAGGAGTTCAAACACGCACGCCGTGTCACGAAAATTTTACATATTAGATATTAGTCTCAGACTGTTCTAATGGACTTGACATATTAGGTAAGCAAGACAGAACAAAGTAAAGAAGTGAGAAAAAGAAAGCGAACTTTGATTTTCCACGACTAAAAAAGAAACAATCAGATTCGAAGTAAAGGTTATTAAGTATCTATTTTAAAGTAAGGAATTCCACTTGGACTTTCGGATTCATAGGCTTTTATTTTTTCTGTGTATTTAACATACATACATATATTCACGCCAAGTCTTACGGGGTAGGCCGAGAGTATCGAGTGACAGACCTCACGATCCTGACAAACCTGTCTTGCTTCCTTCACATTCATTACCCTTTTCATACAAACACGCCGGTTTCGGAGACTCTTGACACCACCCTCGGATAATATCCGATTGATCTGATCGTGAAATGTCAGCCTTGGTCTCCCCGGGTACCTACATCCATCCACATTCGCATTGTATATCTGCTTTGTCAATCTTTCATCTCTGTATTTAAATTTGATTTTATTACTTACTAAAGCCCGTCACGGTCTTACGCGGATGGACAAACTTCTCATTTAAACCATCATCTTGAAATACTCAAACTTTAAAAAAAAACAACAACAAAATTCGTTGTGTAGTTTCTAAGATCTAAGCACACATAGGGACAGACAGCGGAAATCGACTTTGTTTTAAACTATGTTGTGATTATAGTTATAATTAGAATAGTAAAACTAAAGGGTAAAATACTTTTTAGCAAACTTTAAATCTCGTTGGTCAAGTGTCTGGCGTACACGCCTAATTGCATCGATCACCCGCGAAGCTCGGGTTCGATTCCCAACGGGAGTAGGCATTTGTGTGATGAAATTTTCGGGTCTTGGTGTTTATAAATTTATTCTGGTATCTGTTTAAGTATTTTTATGTATTGCTGTCGTTGACTTACACCTATAGCACAGGCATATAATTTGCTTATTTAGGGGTTAGACTCAATTTGTGTGACTAGTCCAAGGTATACCTATTTATTAATTTATTTCAAAGGATATTAAGCTACATTGAAAACTTTATACAAGAACTTTAAAGTTCAAAAATTTACAAAAAAAAATAAGTATTTAATTTATTTTATATTAAAAATGATAGCATGACTTTTTTAATTATCTTTACATTTCAACATCTTACAAATACAGTGGAATATTTGTAAATTGTAATATCATGTCGTATGTTTTTACTAATCTAGTATTAACATTTTTAAAGATAACAGTGAAATGTCTTAATACTCACAGTTTTAATTTAGACATAGAAAAAAATGTTTAAAACTACATATCTTAAGTATTAAATGTGTGTGTCTAATAAGTCCAGTGTAATTAAAAAGAGTGATTAAAAAAACTCTGAAATTCAGCGGCGAGTAAAAATTCTTATCTGAGTACTTTCAATGACAAATGCAATAAACACTAGAAGCAGCAATAGCAATTGCAATCGCAGTAGCAGCAGCAGTATGTAAAAATGTATTAAAAGAAAAAAAGCAGTATTACTTACGTAAATCTATCAGAATTATCCGACAGTATTTCAATTCGACTCAGGCTAATTCAAGTAAATAACATAGTCACTAAATATATTAATAAATAAGGTATAAACATAATAATAAAGGTATGAACGTTTAACCGTATATATTACAATTTCATTAAGTTGTTCCCAAGAAAAATCGAAACAAATAAATTTTGTAAATGCAAAGAATTGGAAAAACAAATTCACAAAAAACCGAATTAATTCTAATTCACAAATACTAAAATACCATAACTGCTAGATAATAAAAAAACACTTTTTTGTAGCTAACCGACAAAAACCACCAGTAAAAGAAAACTGGACTATTGGATGCTGGCAAGATACATATCACATTTAAAAAAATCTAAACTAAAAAAAACATTGTAGGGTGTAATCGATATTAGATTAAATAAAGGAGAAAAAACACGAGATTCGATTTGTATGTTTGAAACTCAATTTCCCTGTAAAATAATAAATCTATACTTGTAATAAATTTTGTAGAGTGAGTTCTATATATAAGAGATATTTAAAAAAGTGAGTGCGCCTGCACCAATTTCCATAAAAGACATTTAAAAAATAGGTGCAGGCGACTAAAACTAAACAGCAAGCTACATTTCTAGCATTATTAGACTGTCTGTCAGTCTGTATTCTGACCGCAATTCACGCCGGTACGTCTTTTACAAATTGTTCCGTTTTTTTTTATTATAAGTTTTGTAGTTTATAAATATTAGTACCATTGTTACCACATAAATTTAAATTCGGAATGAGAGAAACATTTGAAGATTATTAAATCTTATTATACATACATATCTTCAAGTTGTGTACCCCTGCTAGGTAGGCAACGAGTATCGAGTGCCAAATTAACGAACTTCTCCGTGTCAGCTAGTATATCGATCGATATATATATATATATCGATTTTATGGTCTAGCGGTTCAGTTGTTGGACTTGACTACCTGAAGTCCCGGGTTCGAATGCCGTGTCGGGCAACAAAAAGAAAATTGGGTTTTTCCAATTTTCTTATCAAAAAAAATGTTGCTCGGGATTGGATATGTGCCCGGTTGGCGATAGGCTTGCCACCTATCACATTGTGAGACTTACGGTCAATGTTAATAATGTATCTTAATCTAATGGATTTCAAGCAATCTAGATAGCTGCGTATCCGCCGGCCTATCCCATATCTAATTGCCATATTTATCCTGTTCACAGATATGTTATTGCCAAGCGATAACATAAAAATGGATCAATATATCAATCTTGGACAGCGAGTTTTGGATTAGGATTGATTATTAATATTGGCCGTTAGTGCCCTGGCGGAGCCTCTGCCTACTTACTTCGGGGATAGGTCGTGAAGATACTTTTTTTTAAATATCGATCAATTTTACTTCTCAAGCGTCGATATAGATCTTACACCCAAGTGGATCCGGAGTACATAGCTAGTCTCGCTAAAATTCCAATAAACAAATATTGGCGCGACTGTCTAGCTTTAAAATACAATTCCTCTTATGAGTTAATTATGTAAAAATAGTAAACCAGTTTAGAAACATGGCGCTCCACTACTGCGTATTGTAAACGTTACTGACCCAGTGATTTATTTTGCGTGAATAATAAAAAAAACACATTCCAGATAGAGAACTAGATTACTGCCGGAGCTTAATTTGAATAAGCGACGTTGCTCAAGTACTTGTATTATACTTTTTGATCCATCAATAAAAAATTCATTGGAATCATGACAATCTAAAAATTACCATAAATGGAATTATAAATTATTGTAATGTGTATCAGTCAGAGCGGTATTTATATCGTTACAAAAATGCTAATGTTATGGCCGAAAATAAAAGTTTGGCAATGGCTACGTCTACCGAATGATTAACTCGCCGCTCACAAACGGGTACCTTGATTTATGTATATCTGTGTTTCATTACATAACTAGAATTCATTAAAACACGGTAATATTTGAGTATGATGTCAGATTAGGCTATTGAATAATTTCTTTTAGGGTCTTACCTTTTTTTTGTTATTTTAATTATTACTTACTTTGCCTTTTTTTACTTTGAACTAAATTAACTATTTTTATGCGATAAGACAGCGAACGGCTTTCCTGTTGTTAAGAGATAACCATAGCCTGTAACCATAGCCTGTAGAGATAACCATAACCACACAGACACCACAGATTTTGTTAGGTGCGTTGCTGTCCTGTGGTCAAGGTGTTAGACCAATTGTGCACGCTCTACCGGTTACTCTACTCTTCAGACCGGAACATGACACTGTCATTATGGTTACAAAAATAGGTAAGGCGGTGGATCCCCATCCGGGAAAGTTGCTGCACAGCACTCTATAGTCTTTTGGTAATGACCCATTAAATTTTACTCACTCCTTACTAGATGCCCTGCAAGAAGGCAGATCGTCTATTCACAGAGGCAACCAGAGCCAGACAATATGACATATGTTTTGAAGTAAATAAGCATGTAAGAGGAAAAAATTGTGTACGCATAACGTTCTACAAAAAAGGCAGCTGACTTACTATATTGACATACGACGTAACATACGAGTGGTATTCATGTCTCTCTCTAATAATAAATACAAGAATGCTTAAATAAGGAACAACGATTGACACATTAGGATAAGGTTGCTTTAGTCCTACCACGCCACGGCCTAAGTCGTACCCTAGCAATAATTCGTACGATATTTGTAACCATCTAGTGTGGTTAACCTGAACTGGGCCCTTACCATGAGTTTACGGCTTTTCAAGTTTACTACACTCGCTACGGTCGCTGTCAATTAAATGTATGAAAACTTTAAACAGCGCCTCTAGTGGTAACTAAGAGGAACACATTTTTAGACCAAAATTGTCATAGATTTCGACACGTAACTTACCGTACGTAATCTATACAAACTCATGGTAGAGGTTCAGAGCAAGAATACTGTTGCAAACGGACGGCCAGCCGACTTCGTGTAACAATAATATTTAAAAACAAAGTTTTGTTAATAGTTTTTATTTTTCCGGCAGTTATTTATATTTTTAAATCATTTATTAATCTCATTATAATATACTCAGAGGGGCTTAAATACACTTAACGCAATAAATTTATGATTTTCTTAATAAATTTGCCAAAAACAATATTAAAAACCTACCTTAAAAATACCATATAACTAACAAATAACTATTCAAATAAACCACCTCGAAGCATTCCTGGTGCAAAAGTACCTACCCATGACACTAGCGGCATTACGAGTACCACGTTGGACAGCGCGAGTCTTTGCACCAAGAATGAGCCGGAGCGGGTGTCATGCCCGTTATCTCGGAGCCTGTGCCTCAATTCTTAAATGAAGCACTTAGCTTCATGGCACATTGTTCCCATTGTCTCTACTGCAATAGGAATAAACAAATAGGTATTTTTCAGAGCTGCATATTTTTGTTTTTTTTAAATGCTGCATAGTTAGTTTTTTTAGGTTAGTTTGTTTGTACGTTGTGTTTGTCAAAAAACGGATATTTACGGTTTTAACTTGTTAAAAACTATTTGTAATACTTATCAGAAACTCGTATAGCCACACTCAAACATTAAAAAATTTAAAAGTTGTAACTAAAATTTTGGTTTTGCTATCTTTCAAAAAAGAATGATCAAATCGTGACGTGGTACCTACCCGGTGAAATAGTTGGAGTAGGTTTTTGCAGTTTTACTGCACTTGATTATTTCGACTAGGCTTAGTTTTCATACTGTTCCATATTTACACTGTGACTTAACTTCTAGATCGTTATTGCGCGATGTGTTCTTAAATCTCTGCAACATATCTGAAATTTCTTCTAAAGTAATTGGTAAAAGGGTTTAGGAAAGTGATTTATTAATTAGGCAACGTACTGGGCAACTTGACTCGACAGAGTTTGAATAAATCATAGTTGCCAAAGGAACATGGCGGAGATAAGCGCGACGATGATATACGAGTAGTGTCCGTGTCGTTTAGCGAACAAGAAGACAACGTGACATATCGCAAACTGTGTACCGGTGAACTTTGCGCCACCACCTGCAAG
>NJDD01001204.1:506968-530978 GCA_002245505.1 Calephelis nemesis | reverse complement strand
AGATGTTGTCTTTTTTTGAAGTTTTGAAAACAGTTTTGTGATTACCGACTTAAAGTTTTAGCTACGAACACGTAAACAACCAATAAATATAAAAAATAATTCCGAGGTAAACTATGGCATCGCATTTAAAAATTACAGAAGGTTAAATATTGACTGTTTATGTTCTTCATTAATTGGTAGTATGGAAAAACTAAGTACAAAAAACTGTCATTAGTGAGATCTGATAAAATTTTGAGTGATAGATAATATATATTTAAAGATATCATATTTAAACACTAATTTATTTGTATAATATTAAAAAATCAGTTATTTTTGAGTACTCGGAATTAGAAAACGTAAAGTTGCAACGAGTCGAAAACGATGTATTTGCATCGGAATAAGATCAAGGGAGTAGTAAATCTCGTGGTATTAGCAGACGTTAAGTACAGAGTGTTCTCTTAAGTATGGTACGTATGTACAGCATCGAATTGAGCATTCAGATGCCATTTTTTTAAATGAAATATGTCCTATTAATGTCAATCAATGTTATTGCCAATTATTTCCTATAATTGTGAAGTGTTTCACACTAATTGTGTATGTTTAAGTTAGTAAATTACTTATTGATAGCAAAAACTACGCTTCTTGCACGTGGATCTTAAATACTAGGAGGTAATATTATCTTATAAAAAGAAACAATTTTTATTTTTATATAAATATTCTTTTTAATGATTGAATTAGCGCCATAATGAGAATCTCGGATTAAGATAATATTGTTAATGTTGATTTAATCATTTCTTTATATTGTTGTTGACAAAAGGGGTAAATATTTATTAGTTTTTAAAATGTTCAATTAAACTAGTTTATGGTTAATACTAGTAAAAATTGTAAATTATAATACTTGATAGCTGAACACCCACTATATGCATAGCAAAAAGTTGCTTTTGCTACTACTACTAAGACTGATTTAAAATCCGAAGATAATAATAAATAGACTTGATTATTAAACACCATGTATCATTTCTACCCACCTTCTTTCCTTCATATTTTGTACTAATTAGTACTAATTCGAAATTAGAAACAAAATGGATCGGAATTAAGATTTTTATATCGGAATTAGCTGCCACTGACTTCTTCTCAATTTACATTTATTTAAATTTTTTTAACAAACATTTACTGTCAAACTGTGAGTATATTTCGAAAATAGAGTAAATAATACTTCGGACAAAAATAGTCAACTTTACAGTAAAGTATAATAAATACTTAATTTTAATTGTTCTTTCGAGTGTTGGTAAAAATATCACGGAATTAGCTGCGTTTACCTTATTTTAAAGTGGAGAAACTTATCAAGCCTTAACGAATTTTCTTAAGAAATCAACAAAACTGATACACTCCACGACATCCTAGCGAAAACTATTTTTATTGCAGTGTTGCAATTCACTAAATCGCTTATACAACTAACCAGTGTTGTCACCAAATAAATTGGGTATAATTTAAGAAAAAAACTAACTTAATTTACCACCTACATTTTGTAACAGTTGCATTAGTAGCTTCAAGTGCCAATCACTGTATGGGTGCCAGCATTCTTACTGCTTCCCCTATTGTGGTTAATTGACATATTTTAGTGGTCGCACTAAATAAAATAAATCACAATTTTGTAAAAATGTCAATTTAACGACTGATTAAAAGAAATTAGACATCTCTGAGTGCGATCTTAAGAGTTTAATAATAAGGTGAAACCTGCAAATAAAAATCACTCATAAATAATATAAAACAGATAGCTTAGTTATTAGTACAATAAACAATTGGCAACATTCTTGCACAATTAACATTAAATCTTCACATATGCGCGAACATTAAATAAAATCTTAACGACTGCTTAAATTCAACTATTTCGGATAACAATTCAATTAAAGTGTCAATTTAAATAACAAAAGCAAAACTTATTTACGAGGCAATTTGTTGAAGCAAGGTGTTGCAAGAATGTCAATTTCTCCCCAGAATCAGGTCAATCTGATATATAAAGGCGCTATTGAAAAACGGAGTCGATGGTAATAATCGCATGCGTAAGCTCTTGCGGCAATTTGGACAACACTAGCATCATTGTACGGTCGCAGATCATACGTTTCTGAAGGAATGACCAATAAATCTGTTCCTTCAATAAAGATATCGATCAAAATTACAGGGCTCTGTTGATTTAACAAATATGAAGGAATCGGGCCGGTAGAGCTCGCAGGGTGGCCGACTCTTCTTTGAAATGGTAATTCGGTGGCTTTTAATATTAATTTATTATGCCCATGAAAGTGGATTTGTTGTTTTACTAATTGCAGCATTGAACTGAGCTTTACAGAAATTTATGTTCCTCAAATACCATCTACATATAAAAATACGTGTCACTTTGTTTGTCCGCAATGGACTTCTAAACTACTTAACCGATTTCTATCAAATTTGCACACCGTGTAAAGTTTGACCCAACTTGAAAGATAGGATAGCTTACATCTCAATTTATAACCAAAAATTTACTATCCGAGCGAAGTCGGGACAGGCAGCTAGTCTATATCTATGTATAAAGAAAGTGGTGTTAGTTACACTATTCATAACTCCAGAACAGCTTAACCGATTTGGCTGAAAATTGATGGGGAGGTAGCTTAGAACCTGGTGAAGGACATAATATACATTTTGTGCCGTTCAACAGCTAAGGAACTAGGAAAAACAATATTTTTGTTTTTAACACAAACTGACAAACGGAACGAAGTTCGCCGGAACAGCCAGTATAAATAAAAACGCTGTCTCATTTTCACCAATTGCTAACCTGTGGGTTTAATTAAAGGTGTATAGCTTCTGTGAACTGAGCTGCTATGTCAACTCTTTTTGAATACTTCATCGACTGAATTATCAAAAGAACATAATATTTATTTTTGACCTACTTGAAAAAGACGAGTTTCTCAATTCGACTGTATGTTATTTTCTGTGTTACGATGCATTGGCCAAATACAAACCGATTTTGGAGACTATTTTTTTAAAAGTTGGTTAATAATTTCTAGATGATCCCGACTGGTAGTTATCAAGATCCGCGGAGTGGTTTTTCAGTTACAGGAATTAGACTTTGTTTGTGTTGGCGAAATCACATTAACATTTTTTTGTATAATTAAATGTAACTCACATATTTGAGTATACTAAAGGACGTTAACAACATTTAATTTTGTCATAACCTGACAAGTGGTTTTTTAATTATATTTACCTAAAAGTGCATACATTTTTCGCTTATATTGACGACCTCATCATAGCTGTCGTTTCTTGCAGTTTTATTTTTCTAAATTATAAAACACCGCCCCCGTGGTGGCCCGAGCTCATTTGCAGAATGGACCATTTTCCTTCTTGTCAGGCACCGTTACATCTGACTGGGTGGTAGAATTTCGCAGCGACTCGCCCGGATTGGTACCACCGCTTTATCTATTTCTGCTGCCACAACGTTAGTACTTACCGTTGACGTGTTCAATATCAAAATTGTGAATAAGGTTATATCTACTTTTGCTCGAGGCTTAACATCTCGGCCTCAGGTTGGCAACGCACAATTACCACCTTTAATGTCTCTAGGCGGCGCAAATTTCTTACCACCAGAAAATCCGTCTGGTTATTTGCCTTCCAACATCATAAAAATAAAACTACCTACTTATAAATCGCTTCTGTACTCAAGCAGTCCGGTATAGGACTTAGATGGGACTTCGACTCAGAGTCAGGCAACAAAAAAAAACTGTTTTTTAATTACAATTGTTTACAATTATTTAATAAAATAATTGCAACTGGGTTGGATGTGTACCCGATTGGCGATAGGCTTAGCAAGTGCCCTGATTGTGCTCGAATGTGCCCAGTTGTTTGCCCTGGCTATATCTCCGCCTACCTCTTTGGTGATATAGGCGCGAAGATACAATTGTTAAACGGTAAAAACGATAGATATTATCAATAAAAACGGTCACCGTGTGGCAACGCAGTGATTGTAAAAAGCGGTGACCCGATATCGCCAGTAATGCCGTTGGTGCTAAAGCTAATTATCTACTTAATTGAATAATAGCTCTGATAATGTCGAAAGGTCACAGGTTTGTAAAATTAACCTCTTAAAGTGTTTCATGTTTTATTTTATAAACTTTAAATTGTAATTATATACGTGTAAGTTTTTGGGGTTCCGCGTAAATATATGTAAAAGTTAATTTTAAATTATATGATTTCCAATTAAGCGCATTTTTATTATTTTTGCAACTTATTAGCGTAAAAATCAGTCAGTTTGTACCTACAGGTAGGGTTCTAACGTTTTACCCATTCCTGTTGTCATATATCATATGGTACGGAGGATAGGGTAGATTTCCACAATTAACCTAACACCTTGGTCGTAAGTCAGCGACGCACCTATACATCTATAGTGACTTTAGGCCACCGTGTTTATAGAGCTGTGTACTTGTTCGATTACTAGAACAAAATAATAAGGTATAAGGATTCTAAAACTATTACAAGTACAAGCCGGTACTTATTGATTGCACGAAACATACTTTAACTACTTCATTTCTCCACCACACAACTTCACTAAAGAATCTTCAAGCACAGACTTTATCAAACTTGGTAGAACTTGCTCAAAAGAATGAACTATTGAGATAGAGATATGAGAGATTGTCTGATTTAGTGATAGGAAATTCACAGTAAACAATATTGTGTAAGAGACAAAACTAACAAATTTAATTTTAAAATGTAAATTTTCAATTACCTCCGATAAAAACAGCATGTGCGTTCGTATGTATGTAGTACATTAGCTAAGAACCTCATCGATCACGTCAGCTTTCAAACAAAAAAGACTAGATCGATTTCGATGCAACCGTTGAAAAGTTAAGGTGCCACAGAACACGCAGACACATCAAACTTATAACGAACCTCTTTTTCCAACAGGGGTTAAAAGGTAGAAACAAAATAGCAGTAGGCCACCCCGATAGGTTGGACTCGTTCAAAAGTTAAGATGCCACAGAACATGCAGACACATCAAACGTATAACGAACCTCTTTTTCCGACAGGGGTTAAAAGGTAGAAACAAAATAGCAGTAGGCCACCCCGATAGGTTGGACCCGTTCAAAAGTTAAGATGCCACAGAACATCCAGACACATGAAACTTAAAATAAACCTCTTTTTCCGTCAGGGGTTATATAGTAAAAACAAAATAGCAGTAGGCCACCCCGATAGGTTGGACCCGTTCAAAAATTAAGCCACAGAACACGCAGACACATCAAACGTATAACGAACCTCTTTTTCCGTTGAGGGTAAAAAAGTAGAAACGAAATAGCAGTAGGCCACCCCGATAGGTTGGACTCTTTCAAAAGTTAAGATGCCACAGAACACGCAGACACATCAAACGTATAACGAACCTCTTTTTCCGACAGGGGTTAAAAGGTAGAAACGAAATAGCAGTATGCCACCCCGATAGGTTGAATTGCTCTTGATAAAAACTTGACACGTTCCTCATTAACGCTTTGCGTAAGGTTGAAAGCGGCCCTTGGTCCCTGCCAGAGACGCAAATTACTTTGGCACCGTTTGACGGCAGGAAATTTCATTACCACGAGCACATATCATTATTATCTCAGCAGCAATCTACATATTTTACTTGGTAATAAATGCGCAGTTTCACTTTCCGACACTGGTTTTCGAAAATGACCCGGCTTTGCAACTTCAGGGCGTGATACAGATTTAAGTGAATTTCTTTTTGACCTCTCGACCAAGGCCCGTAATTATGAAAGCTGGGTGACATGTAATTTTGTAATAATAACGCAAAGTGACATTTACTTGATGTAGGTGAAATTGGATGTTAATATCCTAGTAAATACCTTAAATATTTTTAAATTAATTACCTGCGGTGAATGCCTTATTTAGCCATTTTACAAGTTTCTCACTTTTTAATTACCAAAAAACCTTATTTTAAGAAAGTGATAATGTCAAATTTAAACATTGCAAAGTGTATTCCACACATGATACATTGTTACGTCAGTAAAGAATAATGAAAGAAAATTTAGTAATAGTATTAAATTTAAAAAAAAAACTTTGATGTAACGCTCGCTAACCGCATTTGTAACTGAGATCATAGAATAATATGTATAGACTGAGATCTGGAACGAGTGAGATCTCATTCGTCCGTCACCCAGTTAAATTATCTAATTAGTACGGAGGCTGATATAATTCAATTCGAATAATACCTGAACTAATAAATTGAATTTGAAAGAAAGCGTATGTGTAGTTTTAAAATGATGCAGGACATGTTCCGCTGGCTCGGTCATGTGGAAAGAATGACTGATGAAAGATTGACAAACTAGATATATAATGGAATTGAGGATAGATCCAGGTAACCGGAAGACCTAGGTTGACATTCCAAGATCAAATCGCTCGGGTTTTTTACGAGGGTGTTTGTTTGAAAAGTCTCTGAAACCAGCCTATTTTTATGAAAAGGGTGATGATTGTGCAGAAAGTCCACTTGATGCTCTCTGTCTACCCTGTAAGGGACTTGGCGTGAAGATATTTTTGTATAAATTAAAGAATATTAATTACCAATATATTCTATTTTTCGTCCCACTTCCTATTCAAGTTGAGGATCTGGTGTCACTAGAACGCTCTTTCCTGCACCAGAAAGCTGCTGTCTGGGTTTTCTCTATCGTTAAATTACTTGTATTCTGCTTCACGTCACTCTGCATTTTTGTACAACAAATGAACCAATTTTTATTGTTTAGTAATTGCAAGTGAAAACAATTTTTGTTAGGTTTTTAGGGTTACATTATTAATTACTCTTTATTGTACACAACCGACTATTTACCGACTCTAACTTCACAAATTCTACATAATATCAGTAAAAATGTATGGCTTCGCAGTTTCACTATCGCTACCTTCGTGGAGATAATGCAAATAAATATTTACTTAATAATAATATTTACTAAATATGTAGTTCCAGCTTCTAAATAGTTTCTGTAAGTATAATTTGTGAAGTTACGGCTGTTAGAATTAGGCCGTGATTGGCTTCGCAGATTTATATTGTACCTATCACAAAAATAAATTGACCAAATCTATAAAATGCTAATTCTGAAGTGCATGAAATTTAAAATGGATCGGTCTGCTCTAGAATTGCCACATCTTCAAGGGTTATGTAACGTTTATGATTTATTGTCTTCAAAATGGTTTCATATATTGAAACAACAGGTATTATATATATTTCATGGCAAACGTCAGAAATGAGGTAAATTCAGAACTATAGGCCACTTTAGCTAGGCTACCTGCGTTTTGTTAATTTTTATTGTATACAAAATAACCTGTCGACCTTCGTATAGCCTAGCATTAATAGCTGCTAACAGTTTGTATGGATTTAAGCATTGTTTTTCCCTTTGCCCTGCAATTTCCCTGTTGTTTCTTTTCTTACGAATTTTCTCTTGACAATAACTAACACACCAAAAAAAGGATTTACAAAATTGGTCCATCCGTTCAGGCGTGATGCGATGAACACGCAAATGGGGATTCAATTTCATATGTATAGATTGTGATTTAATAATTAAAATTGTTCATTAATTACCTGGGTTGAGGAAATCCATCGTATTATCTTCCCCTATCATCTTAATCAGAGAGTTTGGTTTGTAACGGTCCGAAGGTTATGGTAGTCTAAGCCTTGCACAGTACGCCTAGTAACCCGTCTACTGGTCAACGATGCACCTATAACATCTAAAGTGTCTAAAGATCTGGCTTTCTCTTATTATCCAGATTTTAGAGAGCTCGTACTTACTTGCTATCTTATGAAAAAAAATTTAACGCGCGCTCACGTCATGACGAATTTTGATGACGTAATATGACGGTAGTTAATATCCTTTTTACCTGAATTATTTGTAAGATATTCATATTTATTTACAAAAAAGTAATAACACAAGTCGTTGGGACAATAAAGCCGGTTGCAGACGGTTGTAAACTTGCCTTCTAACAAAGGCAACATTGAAGGAAACTTATGATTTTACATTCCAATCTTTCTCATATAAAAAACAGTTATAAAAACAGTTTTTTCAAAAATTTCTGTTCGTTAATCTCAAGTCTATTTGTCAAACGAGTCGTAAAACTGAAGCAAAAATGAACCGATTTCTTTAAGTCCAGGGAAGGTTTAAAAGATAAATATAGGAAATAAAGAGGAAACCGCGAGAAAACTAAGAAAACCAACATTTTAGGTTTACTCATACAAACAGAATGGATGGAACGAAGTTCGCCGGGATATACGGACCAACCAATGTTTACAACCAGTGTTTACAACCGTCTATAAAACATTTATTCAGTCCCTTATTAATGACAAGACCGAAGAAAACATTGACATGCGAATAAAACCCGGTACCACCAGATGTAACTAATAAGGTTAATCAGCAGATAAATTGATTTGGGCTTCCTCAATTTGTTTTGGAGATTCCTATGGCTGGTCCGTTACTTCATGTTACAAAAAGATATTACGATTGATGATGCTCAAAACCGGTTGCTCTTCCATAACATGTTACATTGTCACAAATAAATCTCGTTTTTAAGATATGCGTGAGCACACGTGCGTGTGTGGGAGTATTGAGTAAAACGAGGAGTGTTTGCCAATCTGCTGTCACTTTTGATAAATAATAGAACAGTTTGCTCTTGTTCTTACTACTGGTTAAAATACGCTAGAATGGTCTAGCGGTCGGGCTTGACTTTTTGTGGTTCGAGCCTCAGAAAAGCTCTCCTTAGTACTGGTTAAAAAATCACTTTTGTGGTCTGGCGGTCCGGCGTCAGACTTGTTTTTTGAGGTTCGGGCCACAGAAAAGTGCATCTTATTACTAGTTAAAAATCGCTACTGTGGTCCAGCGGTCTGGAGTCGTACCTGACTTCTTAAGGTTCGGGCAACAAAAAAGTTCTCCTACTAGTTAAAAATCGCTACTGTGGTCTAGTGGTCCGGTGTCAGACTTGACTTCTTGAGGTTAGGGCACAAAAAATCTGTCTTTTCCTATAATAGAAATAACGTTTTATTGGATATTGCTGTTATTTATTTAGCTAAGTGCCCGATTGGCGAAAGGCTTGCCACCTATCACATTGTGGGGTTTCGTGTCTTCGGTTAGTCATGGATGCACTGGTTGTGCCTCTGCCTGCCTCTTTAGAAATATATAGGCGTGAAGATACTTAATTGGTTGAAAAAGTACACAATCTTATAACCGTTCAAATTTATGGTATAGTTTAGATTAGGACGATTAAGTTTTCCCTATCACATTGCCTCTATGGCGGCTTTAGTGTCATCGGCTAGTCGTGGGTGCCCTGTTTTACCTCTGCTTAAATGTTCTTAGATACGAGCGTGAAGATACATTCTTCATAAATTGCATTTCATTCTGTTAAAAAATGTAAGTAAATGTCTAAGTTAGTTTCCACACTTGTATTATTTGCGATCTGAATTTTAATAATAATAATAAATCATCTTTATTTCACATAAACCTACAAGAGGCACTTTTGACGGGTCTATATAATAATAAATCTAACACCGGATCGGAACGCGGCCGCACACTGAGAAGATCCGGCAAGAAACTCAGCAGGCTTGTCTTTTTTTTTCTTACTTTAAAATTGATTTACAATAATTTATGTAATGATACAATATATTTTATAAGAGATTGGCATGAGGAGCAACTAATCCCAAGCAGTCTTATCTGTTAAATATTCAGCAATGTTATAATAACCTTTTTGATTTAATTTACATTTAACACATTTCTTAAATTTATTAATTGGAAGTTCTTTCATATAAGTGGGAAGTTTATTGTAGAACTGTATACATAGGCCCATGAAAGAATTGCTTACTCTGTGGATAGAAACCCTTTGTATAAAGAACGTGTATTTAAGTGGTTGTTATTAGTCAAATTTAATAAAGGTTATAAACTTGACAAAAGACAGTTTAACTATTTTAATAGCTTTCATCACCTTAACGACAGACCCGCCCAAACAGACATCACACCTTAAATAATTTAACAAGTTGGATCTTATCAAACACTTCGCACGTACCAACGGAGTGATTAAGCATATCATTATTCCGCCTGTAGACTATAATTATCTGTTTAACTTAAAAAAAGAAACTTTAAATCTACAGTTGCATTTTTCTGGTTAATTAAGTTAATATAAATACCAGTGTAATAAATTGAATTCGATAATTGTAGTCCAATTACAGGGAAAATACGTAGTAATGTAGTAAACAGAGTTTGTTTGTCCTTTCTTTCTTTACTTCGTAATAGAGCGATGCTAAGGTATGTTTCTTGTGGTCGAAAATATTCGGAAGGTTAATATAACATAAAATACTTTTTATCCCTAGATGGCTGAGCTTCGCAGCGACTCTTCCGGATTGATACAACACTGCTTGCCGTAGACATATTCTGGTTCAAATGATAAGGTTTCTGATAAACTTGCTTTCGCTCGAGGCCTAATATCTCGGCCTCAGTTTGCAACATGGTGCGTTTGATGACTCTAGGCGGCGTGAATTTCTTACCAACAGGAAATCCGTCTGCTTTTTTGTCTTCCTATATTATAAAAATGTGAATACAAATATTTATTGAAGAAAGTCATATTAGTTACACTGGTGATAACTCAAGAACGGCTGAACCCATTCGGCTGAAGATTGATGAGAAGGTAGTTTAGACGAATATAGAACTTTTTTAGAGTAAACAAGGACAAGTCACATTTTTATAATTGCCATCCAAACTGTGGTACAAAGTTCACCGGAACAGCCAGTTTTCCTTACAAGCAAATATCTTTGGATAAATTTTAATAGTATTTAAACCTTTTTTTATTTTTTTAAATGAACTAATTCAAACAATTAGTTTCACCTAATTAATAATCAATTCAATCGAATCCAAAAAAAAATACTTGAAATTGTAGTCAAAGATACTATTGCATAGAAGTAAACTTATAAATTTATTTTGTCTGCACACACATCTAGCGGCACATAAATCTTCACGCCAGTCCCCTTACGGGGTAGCCAGAAAGTATCGAACGCTAAATCTCACGACCCTGGCAAACCTGACTGTCTTCCACATTCATTACCCTTTTCATACGAACACGCTGGTTTCGGAGACTCTTGAAACTACCCTTGGATAATAGCCAAGCGATTTGTGAAATGATCGTGAAATGTCAACCTTGGTCTCCCCTGGTCCCTACATCCATCTACATTCGCTAATCGGTATTGGATTCAAAGTTGAGTAAAACATAATAACTACTAATAGTTGTCAAGAGGACTGTATCCACGGTCCAAAAGCGGACGATAACAGCTGCAATGATGATTACTGTCACAACAGCAAATTAAATATTTAGTGAGGGTTGCTGTCACATAAAATGGCAGTTTAACCTTTAACTCTACCTATTTGTAATAAAACACTCATTAAAAACCCTATAACGATAACTTTGTGGCTTTTTGATATAAATATATTTTATTTTAACTCAAGCATATTTAGATTACGCATATAGATATGGATTATTTGTATGCTGATTTTGAAATATCTGCCGTATAGGGCGCAGCTGTCTTTACTGCCTTACCGCGTGAGCAATTCCGAATCGCCATTACCAACTCGCCGAAATATTGAGCCCAGATACGATAAAGTCCAGTCAGTTATAGTCAAAGAGCTTACGAATAGTTAACGAACATATAACAAACGATTAATGTTTTTAGCAATATATTTGGAACGTTTCGAGTACAAAAAATTAAAAACAAATTAAATACATCACTTAAGAGATATTCAATGAACACAATCAGAAAGCACATAACCCAAACAAATTTTGGTTTTTTCAATTTAAATGTTTTTTGAATTCAATAACTAGTGAATTGTTGTCAATGCAATAAAGGACTGCTGACAAATAATAGTATAGTATTATATATATTAATAGTAGTGTTGTATAAGTGGAAAGAAATACATTTTGATAACAGATAGATGGTATGGTATGTTGGCAACCTAAGGCTAAAACAGTAAGACCCTTTTGCAAGTAAATTTATCAACAACTCTACTCTCCAGACTGAAACAATGATGAAGTTATTTATACAAAGGCCTTAATATGTTAGCCTCAAGTTGACAATACGCTGTAATATCTTTTGTTTTTTTTTTTTTTGTAATAATGCAAGGCAGAAAAGCTGACAGATTTCCTGATGCTAAGAAGCTTACATCGCCTAGAGACACCAAAAGTGGTAATGGTGCGTTGCCAAACTGAGGCCGGGATGTTAGGTCTCGAACAAAAGTAAGTTTACCAGCTACCTTGCCCTCCAAACCGCAACATGTCAACGACAAGCGTTGGACGTTATGGCGGCAGGAATAGGTAAGGCGGTGGTATCAGTCCAGGCGAGTCGCTGCAAAACTCTACCGCCTAGTAGGATGTCACTGTGAAAGTGGCGTTAAGCCTATGCTCGCCTTTTACGTGCTGCCTGGCAGGAAGGCAGATGGTCTTTTTTGCAAAGGAGCCCGGACCAACACGGGGGAATATAGGTGACGTGTACATTTTAACATTAGGAATTTCATTTGGCTGTTTCCCACAAAACTGCTAAAAAATCTATAACATTTTATTCGACGTAAAGACGCAAGCTCTTGGTGTATAAAACGCCCGAAAGATCAGTTGGAGCGAAACGTCAACACGAGGTTGATGGTGCGGCTAAGGATTCGAAAAAATGACAGTTCAGTTCAGAAACCTGTATCGCAAATCGATTAAGCTCTTTCTGTTCTCACGATTGCATGACGAACTTTAATTACTGGATGGTGTCAATTCGAAAATATGTACAGTTACTGTTTAACATTTTTACAAATTATAGTAATTTCGCTCTAACCGATTGGAGGTACTTACTTGTGCTGTAGGGGCTGTAGTATAATGACTAAATTGGGTTTTTTTAACACTGTTGTGCTTTTAAACACTGTTGTTTATCGCCTCTGTGGTCTGATGGTCCAGTTGCTTAATTTAACTCGATCGGGCCGGCCAACTAAAAGTAAATGTGCTTCTTCATTTTTTCTAATAAAAATAACATTGCCAGAGATTGGACATGTACCCTGTTGGGCATAGATTTGCGACCTATCAAATTATCGGACTTTTTGCGTCTTCAGCTAATCGTGGGCGCCGTGGTCGTGCATCTATCTTCCACTTAGAGAAAACGGGAAGATACTTTTTTTTAATTTTGTTTTTTTCCAACAACATTTACTAATAATAATGAGTTTCATTAAAACTATCTTTATTTTACGAAATAATATAATTAGTTTCAAACACCATAGCGATAGATAGAATTTTTAACCGTGCGCAAGGCAGTTCGTAAGAGACGAGCACGGGTCAAATAATACGCCATTACCAACAATACCACTGTGAAGTAGTATGCAGCAGTTTTCCTGGTAGGAATCCACCGCCGCCATAAAGCTTGGAAGGTAAGGTAGCTTGTAGGATAAGGTAGCTATTATTCCGCCCATTCCAGGCGCCATAAAGACTGGAGGGTAAAGTAACTTGTAGATTTGCACAATAGGCTATCCATCCCAGGTGTAGGACAACGACGCACCTGTAACATCTTTGGTGTCTGAATACCACGGTTTTCTCTTACCATCAAGCTATTACCATGCTTTTTGCTGACCAATAACATCACATAAAAAAAATTCAACAATTATACATAGTACTAGACAACGGTAAGACTGATATGTGATAGGATATGGATAGGATAGGCTCCTATTAATATTAAATGTTGCCATAAATATTAATAGTTTACAGTTTCCTATAGTTTTATCGTGATCGCCATGCTTGCAACAATAAAATATTACCAAACTAAGTCATCTAAGTCTGATAACTTATTATACCTCTTTAGCGAAAGTTTAAACTGCTTATGAAAGAGCATTTACTGTTGATAGGTATCTGAATACCTATTTATTTAGTTTTTTATGTGCTCACCTAATATTTTTAAGTAATTTATATCCCTGAAGAGTGGGCAGAGGTGCAATCAGGACACCCACGACTAGCCGAAGATAAGCCCCTTTATGTGACAGGTGCCAAACTTTTCGTCTATCCGGCAGCGGTTTCCAATTAGTTTCATCTTAGTACCACTATAAAAACAGTTAAAAGTTACTTCTGCTTATCTTTATGAGAAGATATTAACTATTTAAACATCACCTTATAAACTGCCATTTAAAAGAACCTTATGATAAGTCTAATAACATGCACAGAAACCAAGTTGTCTTTCTGGTTGAACTTCAATTCACGTAATATTGGATTTTGGAATTCATTAGGTCATTTTAAGTGGTCTTGAACATAATACTGACGAATTATTAACGTACAGTTAATAATGAGCAATATTATTTTTATTGATTTTATTTGTAACTAAATGTTATTAGATTCTATACTTCTTATCGTCGGTGCTTGGTGGAATTCCATTTTTAATGCAATTTGTTTAGAAACACTTGTACTTTCCACAATATATTTCATTATTTTTTATTTTTATAATTTAGCCAACCGGTTTCGCTATACAAGCAACATCAGGACTATATGACAACTAAAACCTGATGATGCTTGTATAGCGAAACCGGTTGGCTAAATTATAAAAATAAAAAATAATAAAATATGTTATGGAAAGTACAAGTGTTTCTAAATAAATTTCATCAAATGTTATTAGTCTGCTAGTACTGTGTTTAAAAGTACCTAAAATGTACCTAAAACGAAAACTGATTTCAATTTCCAATTCGCATGATATTAAGATTTAAGAGTAACGCCATAGTTCATTCGTTGAACTGATATGAATAAGACATATTTTCAAACTACCCGCTTCTGTTTCACATTAACAGCTACTAACAGTTTGTATGGATTAAAATATTGTATTTCCCATTTTCCCGACACTTTTCCCGATTTTGCTTATCATGAACATCTTCTCCTGAAAATAGAACAACAAAAAAAAGCAACAAAATTAGTACTTACATCAATTCAGTCGAGAGGATTGATTTTTATACCTTCACAAACTTTCATATCATGTATCAGCTGAATGGTATTCATTTACAGTAGAAGTACAGGTACAACGGTGCCAGTTCGCCCGTTCCTGTCGCTGACGATATCGCCAATTCCATCTCACGCCCCGTTGCCACGTTTCTCACCTCCTGCCGCCGACTTCGAACCAGCCCGCTCCGATGTTTTATCACCCAATCGCTCTACTCATCTATTACAACTACTCACCTACTGAAATAAAATGTCACTGACCTACTCTTTTTATAGGGCTTGGGAGCTAATAAATATTGTCATCTGAATTGGTTATCTTCTGTAGATTCTTGTATTTCGATTTCGAGCAAATTGGAAATTGGAATCGGATATGTTATTTTAGGTACTTTTAAACACAATACTAGCGAAATATTACCACTTAGCTAATAAAAGTTTCTTCATGCCCATATCCCCGAAGAAGTAGGCAGACACACAATCAGGGCGCCCACGACTAGCTGAAGACACTAGATACCACAATGTGATAAGTGGCAAGCCTATCGCTAATTATATTATATATATAATATTATTTTTTATTAGAAAATCGAAGAAAATACATTTTGTTTTGTTGTACGACCTCGAGAACAAAGTCTGGGTACCCCATGTATTCATATCTGACACCTAGACCACTAGACCACAGAGGCATTTACTTATATACATATCTTCAGAGAGTATCGAGTGCCATACCTCAGATTTGGCAGAGGCATTTAGCCTTATTTATCTGTAGACCGCTACTTGAAGGCAGAGAGTAATAGATATAATACATCTAATGTACATATTGTTACTGATTATATATATATCCATAAACAACAAATTATTTTATCGCATACGTTAAATTGTTTTATAACTAAATATTCTGATTATTCACTAGTACTGTATTGAGAGTAACTAAACTAAAAAACTAACTAACTTTCCCCCGTGTTGGTCCGGGCTACTTTGCAGAATAGACCATCTGCCTTTCTTGCCAGGCAGCTCGTAAAAGGCGAGCATAGGCTTATCGTCGCTAACATCGTGACATCTGACTAGGTGGTAGAGTTTCGCAGCGACTCGCTCGGATTGGTACCACCGCCTTACCTATTCCTGCCGCCATAACGTCATGACGTGTTCCGGTCCGGAGGGTAAGGTAGCCGGTAAACTTACTTTTGCTCGAGGCCTAACATCCTGACCTCAGGTTGGCAACGCATCATTAACATCTTTGGTTTCTCTAGGCGGCGTGAATTTCTTACCATCAGGAAATCCGCCTGCTTGTTTGCCTTCCTATAACATAAAAAAAAATGACATATCCGATGCCAATGCAAAAGTATCAAATCAAGATTCCAAAATAACCCTACCGATTATGGTAAATCTGTAAAGAATCAAAAACAAAACGACTGTTAAAAACCATGCTAGGTTTTACAGACAGATTACATAGCACACATTTTATTTCGGTATCTTCTCTTTTAAGACATTGATAATGTAAATATCTTACCGCGAAATCGATAGCAAAGTAGCTTGTGTCTGAAAGCCGGAACGTATTATTTCTACCCACCTTAAATTACTATATGCTCGTTAATAGATAAGACATCTGATGTACATATTACTACAGGGCCCTTACCATGAGTTGACGGCTTGTCAAGTTTACTACACTCGCTACCGTCGCTGTCAATTATATGTATGAAAACTTTAAACAGCGCCTCTAGTGGTAACTAAGAGAAACACATTTTTAGACCAAAATTGTCATAGATTTCGACACGTAACTTACCGTACGTAATCTATACATACTCATGGTAGAGGCTCTGAACGATTATTTTATACACGATAAACATAGCCTCTCTGCCTTCAAGTAGCGGTCCACAGATAAATATTTGATAAATGTCATCAGGAAGGATGATTGATTTAAATGATACAAAAATTTAACATAATTATGTTTAATTATATTCATAGCCGATCTTAACATCGCATCTCTATAAATACAGCATTTCATTTATATGTAACTAATTAAGATTAACATACTTTTAGGTTAATTGCCCATGTTCATTGCACAGAGCAACACCTAAAGGATTAATTTAAATTCAATATGGTCGTGTCTGAAGTACAGATATAGATATATTGTCGAAGTTAGCTACTGGGAATCTGGCATTTAATTTGAAGCAATATCTAAGCTGATCAGTCAAGTAGAAATATCTCGAGGCTAATCCGTTTTATTGGTCTTAGCTTAACCAGATTTTTCTAGGTCTAGACAGTGTCTAGATCTAGGATTGGGCAAGGAATTAAAGATCAAACTTTCACTGACTAATTGTTTATAATGATATAACGAGCTACAGATAACTAAATGTCAACATGTCTGCCCACGTTTCGTCTAATATCGTTCGTTATGTTGCATATTTATATCAAGGTGAGTGTTTTTATGTGGCTGTCAAAATGTGAATATATTAGCACGTAAAAATCGAGTGATTAAATGTTTATGAGATAAAAATGCACTTACGGCTTCCATTAGTAATTATTTTATGAAAACTGCATATAGCCGTTGCTGTATCCGTCCTGGTGTTCCGCCGTTTTACTAAATCCTATTAATCATACTTTCTTGAAAACTTCCTAGTCCCTTATTTGTTCCTCGTTGGAAGAGAAAATAACGTACAAACCTACTACCACACTTTCTCTGCGAAACACAATATGCGAAATACAAGAGGTTCAATTTTAAGTCCAACAGGGTCAGCTAATTGTTTGCCAACATAAATATGTTTCTGTATTTCGGTTTTCAGTTTTAAAATAGTATCTTTTTATATATTACAGCAGTATAACCGCCTTGTTGGTCAAGGAGTTAGCCTAATGTTGACAAACTACGAAGCTCGACTTCATTTCCCGAAAGGGGCAGGCGTTTATATGACAAACATTTAGATATATTAATTTCTGGGTCTTTTTTTATGTTATAGGAAGGCAACAAGCAGACGGATTTCCCGATGGTAAGAAATGCCGTCGCCTATAGACACCAAATGTGGTAATGGTGCGTTGCCAACCTGAGGCTAGGATGGTTAGCCTCCTGCGTAAGTAAGTAAACCGGCTACCCTACCCTCCAACCGAACCACGACAATGAAGAGCATTGTCATTTTACGGAAGGAATAGGTAAGGCGGTGGTGCCTGTATGTCCGGGCGAGTCGTTGCAGGACTCTGCCACCTAATAAAGCCAGAAGCTATCAGTGAAGTATAATCAAATATCCAACAAGTCTAGACTTTTACAGTACGAGTATATTCACGCCCGCATCCCTGACAAAGTAGGTACAGGCATCGACGACAAGCAGAAGTCACTAAGTCTCACAATGTAAACCTGTCGCCAGCCGGGCACATATCCAACCCCTGGCAACGTTGTTTATTTATACTTAAAAAATAACATGTCCTAACTAACTGATTCATCATCGCAAACACTGTTAGAGTTACAGCCATGAAATTTGGTGATTAGGGTCGTTTTTAGAAGAGAGTGAAATGGAGGTTGAAAGTTTGAATAGAAGATTGTAATTTTTTTTTTAAGTTAGAAACATGAAACTTTATTTTTGGGCTACTAATTAAAAATAAATAGGTACACATTTCAGCGTTTTTTCAAATTCTACCCCATTAGGGGGTGAAATAGGGGTTGAAAGTTTGTATGAAATTCCATATTAACAGCTACAATCAGCACTTAGGTATATTAACTGCATACGCAAGCAAAGCTGCGGGTAACAGCTAGTAATAAATAAAAAAACACACATTTGATCTTTATTTACCGATTCGGAAATTGACCCCGGGACTTCATAAAATCGAGTCCAACATGGATCGCTACCAAGGAAGCCATACTTTTACTTTGTAATAAATAAATGTTTGCATTCATTGGAAATAACTGTTAATCAATACAAATGTGAGTTGGTTTGTTTGTCTTATTTTTTTGGTTACAACGTTATGGTTAAACTTTGTTATGTTAAACATTAGTATTCGGAGATAGCCAGGTGGTAGGATGGTAACTTAGGCTACTTTTAAACCCGACATCTGTAAGGGTCCCAAAGAAAGAGCTATAAAAGGCGTGTGTATCCGCAGTTTAATCCTAGTGTAGCCCTTCTCAAAGTGGGAAAGGCTTCCTTATGGTCGCTGGAAGTCTAAAGAAACAGTAAGGAAACCTAAAAAATATGATTTTATTGAACACCTGGTGAGAACAATATGCTATTATTAAGGTTTTCGACGAAAAAAAAACTGGGAGGGGGCGCAACAAAATTACTCATTTTCAAAGTGGGCGTTTCATAAGTTTGGGAACCTCTGTCATGTGCATAAATGAGAATAGTAACCTATAAATTCTTATATATATATATTCTATAATTTATTTTTACTGCGGCATCTTCGGATATAGCTGAATTTCGTAATATCATTACCGATGGTCACGTTTCCAGTATATCTAAGATAGAATCATGTTATTTCGATATACCTTGTATTTATTTGTGTCAATGAGGAATTTGTATGTGTACAAACTATAACTTAATGGTAAATGCTATTTGCATTAAGTTAAACGAGACACTAGCTTCCACTCGCGGCTCTGCCTGCTAACTAAACTTGGATAATATGGCATTAGATGTTAATCATTAGAGTGGTTATGGGGCTATTTACAAATACGAAAATAGTGTGTGTGTATGTGTTGAGAAAGAGAGAGAGATAGACAAACTTATATAAAAAAAGTATCTTTACGCCCATATCCACGAAATTTTGATTGGGTGCATTACGTTTTTCACGTTGCCCTGATTCAGGAGCTTTCAATTTCGCAGCTTAAGAACGACTAATAAATTCGTCAATAATTATGAAAATTTTCTTCTGAAAACTAAGTTTGAAGATTTCAACAGAAATCCCGAAAGAAACTATTTTTTTAATCATGAAAAAATAGCAGCATACTAATTTTATTAATAACATATTGTAAAAAATGTAGTAATACATTACTCAAAAAATTATAGTGAAAAAAATAAATGTAAGGTTTGATTTCTTTATATTCCAATAGGGCCCCAAGTTTGGGCGCCCAAGAGCCCCAGCATACTCTAAGACGGCTCTGACTTTGGTATCACAAGGATGATAGCTTATAGTCCTGGCTGCCGGGAAGTTTATTTCGCCGTTTCTTCTCCTGACTGGCTAGGTTTGCAAACGGTGGTAGTTTACGGTAGACAGGGTTAAATTTATTTACATTTTAAAATTGTTTGTGATTAATTCAAATTTTTATAAACATAAAACATTTTTTTATGAATATTATGTAATGCAAAACATTATGTACATCAATTAATGTTTAATTCTATAAGTATTAAATTTGAACACCACAATGTAGTAGAATATGTCGGAATGCTTAAATAATTTTAACAACTTTTTAACTCATATTCCGCAAATAAATATTTTTTTTTCATATTATTTCATTAAAATTATGTACATTCTACTATCCCACTAATGAAATTCAGTTACTTAATGATATTGGTCATCACAAAGTTACACCAATAGATTAAATGATGTACTAGCTGGTCTAGCAAACTTTGTTCCACCTGCTCATTAAAGAGGAAATAATTACTACGTTTTACTAATAATGACGAGTACTAACAGTATAAACTGGATTTTTTTTATATTTTTTGCACTTCTTTCATCTATCTCACCATTTAAACCATCCTTAAATTTCAACAAATATTTCCAGACCTTTTCGAACTTCAACGGGACTAACAACCAGCACTTAATTTTCGAAGGTATTAAAGATATTGCAAGAGAAGCTGAACCAACAAGTGTAGTTTTATCCTATTTATGAATACTGACTTTTTAAATATTTAATATGAACCTTCTTCTGCCAATAACTAACAAAACAAAAAAGCTAATAGCAAAATTGATCCATCCATTCTAGCGTGTTGCGATGGCCAAGGTTGAGACAGGATATGTTTATATATTTGTTATGTGTTTTTTTTTGCAATGTTTGATAAAGGTGTTTTTAAAAGTTGTAATAATTTTTTAAAATCGTATGTGCTTGTGAAAAATTAATATAATGTATTTTAAATGTTGACGTATTTCAAGTGTAACGCATGTACCTACGAAATAAAGACGTTGAATTGAATGATTCCCCATTTCCCTTGGTCATCGCATCATTTTTATGTATAACCTAAGAAAAAAACGACGCATATAACTAACCAATCCAAAATGCATATTTGATATTAAAAATGCCAATAAACAATAACAATTTCTCACCATCAACCCGCCGTTCTCTTAGATTAAAAATGATACTTATTAAAGGTGCAAACATTAAGTAGAAGTTGACATTGAATTGGAAATAATTCACAAGTCCACGGGGACTTGTAATACTTTTCACAATTATACACCAGCTGATTTTAAACACACCGTTGAACTTGTTCAAGCAATCTACATACGAATGATAAACCTACCTGTCAATACTACAAATGTTTGACTGCTATTAATACTCACCACACCTTATATTACGAGATTACTGATAATGCAGTCTTAATTTCTATCTTTAGCCACTAACTATAAATTTCTCGCGATTCAGGTGTTGCTTTGACATAAACTCCTGATAAACTTACAGGATTAAGTTTTAATTATAATCACATGGCTTTTCAGGTGCATTGGAAGAGACATTGCTATGTCCACACGTGTGCGCTTTCATCTTCGTTAAAACGTAAATTTTTTAGATGTCAAAATTCGATTTGTCTGGCGTCAAATGGTATGGCTCTACACGACGATAAAATAAATCGTAAAAGATAAATAATAAAAAAAACAAAAAAATGCGATGGTCATTAAATGTTTAAGTAGAGTTAAACAGTCTATTATTAAAAAAAACAGACACGAAAGTCTAAATCCGCTTCTCAAACCGTATAGTAGTACTTTTTAAATTATGCGCTTCAGCTATATTCGTCAATCTTTGGAAATCTGAATGTATTTTAAATATGTCTATATATAGAGTTGTTATTACATAATTAATCATTTAGCTTTAATTTAGATTAGGTCTGCAAATTTAAAATAAAAGTATAAAGTTATTATAATTTAAATAGTAGTAGTGTACCTTGTTTATCTATTCGTGTCATATTTTTTAATCCTACAATAGTTTTAACGTTTGATAATTTTCGTTAAATTTTATCCTCCACTATTTTTTTTATAAAGTGCATGAAATATTGCGTGTGAATCCATCGATGATGGATCAGACTGCGCCAGCGTCATGCACTGTGGTCACTACTTGTTCCAAGGTTTGCGCTTGCGCTATAGCCATGTCCATGTTTGTTCAAGCTTATGTTAATGAATTAAGAAGATGCATGTTCAAAGAGAAACCGCACAGGTGTGGACATACCCATTTACACCTGTCTTTAATTACTAATTTTATTTAATAATTTATTGTTGGGGCTTATTTCCATTGTCAGTTTGTGGTAACTTCGCTTGAAAACCCTAAACTCTTTATATTTTCTAAATAATACTTGTATACACTTTATTTCACACTTAATATTACACTTAAGCTTCCTGGTTTTACTTTTTACAGCATTATCAGGGCTTTAAATGCAGATTTAATAAAATTCAAGTAAAATTCACTTTATTTTTGTAGCAAAGTACCCATTTAGTTGCTACTAAGAGACAGTAGATAAATAAAAAAAAACCTGATGCGAACAAACTACAATGAAGGGATACCAGCATCTAGTGTTTTCCCCAAAATGGGGATCAATAATCATTATAAATAAAATAAAATTGTATTCCCAGTTCTAAAAAACTAAAAACTAGACTTAAAATAAAATTATGTATAGTTATTTCGAATACCAAAAAAAGAAACTATAATTCCACCAAGTACAGACTCTGAAGAGTATAAATTCTATTTATATCTCCTACTGCCAAATCATGAACTACCAATCTGTGAATAGGGGAATAACCTTTAAAATGATGACAAGTAGCGACGTCATCGGCTCAAGATAGACATTAGTTAAGACTGCGTACTGTCTAGTTATGACGCATGCGCAATGATCAAATTTCCAATTAGTCTTACAATTGGGAAATTAAAATGTATCTGCAACATAGATCACAAGACAGTGTAACAGACATTTTTTTGCCAAGTCATGGAACAAGCGCACGGCTCTACTGATGGAAAAATTTATATAGGACCTATAAACACCATAGATGTTGTAGGTGCGTTGCAGTCCTATGGCCGAGGTTGTACAGGTTTACTGGCTTACCTACACTCCAAACCGGAACATGACTGTCTTTACGGCAGTAGTGGATTCTTATCCGGCAAGCTGCTGTGCTCTCCCACCAGTGGTCTTGTTATATCTTACTATCTTATATCAATCGTAAGATCTGCCTGTCGGTTAGATACATGTTATTTTTTTTAAGATGATATTAGAAGGCAAACGAGCAGACAGATTTCCTGATTAGCGAAACCAAACGTTTTAGTGGTGCGTGGCCAAACTAGGGCCAGAGTTTTAGGCCTCGAGCAAAAGTGCGGTCACTGGCTACCTTATCTTTCGAACCGGCAGGTGTAGGTAAGGCGGTGGTACCAATCACGGTGAGTCGCTGCGAAACTCTTCCACCTTGTCAGATGACACGTTGTGACTGTCAGTAAACCTATGGTCGCTGTTTACGAGCTGCCTGTCAGGAAGGTATATGGTCAATTCTCCACAGTAGACCCCGCTTAACAACTGGAAAGAATTTGAAAGACAGCAACAATGATTTCCCAGATTAAAAACCTGTTAAACGAAAGCGAGAGTTAAAATTATAAACACAAGAATACACCTGGCTTTTATTATTATTCGTTTACAACAGTTTTATATCTAATACAAATTATCATACAATTTATTATCATATTAGTTTTAACTATTTATTGACGTAATGTTTAAACAGTACAGTAAGCAACGCAGTTATTTAAACCTCTTACAAATACTTTGTATTATAGATATGACCCCTTTACAATACAAAGTATATATCTGAGGTACTTGCTGTACCAATAATGTCTAGTCAAAGACTTTTGAAAAATCTCTTGAATTAATACTAGCTCTTACCCACATCTTCGCTCATTAGTATTATTCAT
>NJDD01001204.1:483207-503377 GCA_002245505.1 Calephelis nemesis | reverse complement strand
ATTCAGTCATCCTGCTAAATATTGCAAATAATTTCAAATTTCAAAATTGCTATTCCCACATATTTTTAACTGATTTGAAAAAATGGCTAGTCATAAATTCAAATTCTTTTATGCTTTTTGTATATTTGTTAGGCGATTACTCCACCAATAATAAAAATAAATGGTTATTTTTTTGAGAAGGTAGTTCATGATTCCAAGGTGGTCTCATGTAAATTTTGATCATGTAGATCCTGTCCCATATCATTTAGAAATCCACTATTTGCATCATGATCAAATATATATCGGACCACCAGATACGTAGCTTTANNATGTATCTAAAAATAATAATGATATTTTAAAGTTTTTTAAGTTATGCTGAAATCAAGTTCTAAGTACTACCAGATTAACAGGTGATGATAAAACTGGTTTCCAACTCTCGAAATACATTAATTAATTGCAATTTCCTAAGTTTATTACCTAGATGATTATTTATTACTTAATGTAATGTAAGCAGAACCTATTCAGCCTTTTTGAAATGTTACGAAACATGTTTAGAATATATTAAGTGACAACCCTATCTATTTAAATTCGGAATTGAAAACTGTATTTTACATAGAGATGTGGGAACAAGATTATTTGAAAGATATGTTTTATCTGAAATTTATCTAACAATTGTCAAACATTTCAATTATAGGACACAGTGATATATGTGCGTGGAAATCATTCGTGTATATAAAAGATTTCAACGAGATTGCGTGACCCTACCTTGTTTTGAATATTTAATGTTTCAATAGTATGTGGTCTAGCGTTCGGTGTTGGACTTGACCTCCTAAGGACTCGGGTGCAATCATCAGGTCGGGCAATGAAAAATAGAAAATTGTGTATTTTCAATGTTTTAATAAAGATAACGTTGCCCCGGGCTTGGATATTTTCTCGGTTGGCGATAGGCTTGCCACCTATCACATTGTGGGACTTAGTGTCTTCGGCTAGTCGTGGGTGTCCTGATTGTGCTTCTGCCTTTCTCATCTTTTCGAGGATATGGGTGTGAAGATACTTTTTTACATAAAAATAGTTAGTAAACATTTAATATTTGCTAGTTTTGGAATTTCTTTAGAAAGTATATAGTATGGATATAGGATGGTTGATACAGTAAAAAAGGTATACTGCTCCAATCATACAGTGGAGAGTCTTTAAACAGACATTGTGATTTTTTAAATCAATAACTGGTGGAAAATCTTTTTTATTAATATAAACATTAACTTTCTCTTTATATCACTCTATCCATTGAAAAAACCGAGTCAAAATCTATTACGTAGTTTTAAAAATTTGGGCATACATAAATATGTATTTATGTATGCCCAAATTTATATATATATATATATATTTAACTATGTTATGTTGCTGATGCTGTCACTGATGTGGTGCTGCAGGGTATGGAACTTTATATTCCGTTCTCTTCAGTGCCTGTTGGTGGCAAATCCCAGCCTTGGTTTACCTTCGGGAACAAGAGCATTTTGGTCTCTCGCCAAGGCTGTCCAAGGAAATTTCGCGAAGCCATCTTTACCATCTCTACACCGGAGTGATGCCTCGCTGGCCCATGATGCCAAAGAGAAAGCTGAACTTCTAGGCTCCCTCTTTGCTTCCAACTCGACTTTAGATGACCATGGAAACACGCCGCTGACCATCCCGCGGTGTGAAGTGTCTATGCCAGAAATAAAGTTTCTTCTGAGTTCAGTGCGTAGAACACTTATTTTATTGGACGTCAACAAGTCGAGTGGGCCCGATGGTATCTCTCAAAGTGTGTGCTCCTGAGCTGGCACCGGTTTTAACGCGACTCTTCCGGCTCTCCTATTCATCAGGCATTGTACCAAATTCATGAAAGACCGCTGTAGTACACCCGATCCCTAAAAAAGGTGACCGCTCGGATCCGTCCAATTACCGACCTATAGCTATTACTTCCTTGTATTCCAAAGTTATGGAATCCATAACAAACTGCCAGCTCTTAAGGTACCTAGAGTAGCACCAGCTGTTAAATGACCGTCAGTACGGTTTCCGTCGTGGTCGTTCAGCCGGTGATCTTTTGGTTTACTTAACACACCGATGGGCTCAAGCAGTCGAAAGCAAGGGAGAAGCATTGGCTGTCAGTTTTTACATAGCGAAAGCCTTCGATCGGGTGTGGCACAAGGTGCTTTTATCGAAGAATCATACTTACGGTCTTCCTGAGAAATTATGTACATGGATCACTAGTTTTTTGACGGGGCGTAGCATCAAGGTTGTTGTCGACGGTGTGTGCTAGGAGTCCAAACCTGTCAATGCTGGTGTTCCCCAAGGCTATGTGATTCCTCCTACTTTGTTTCTTCTGCATATCAATGACATGTTGCAAATTAGTGACACTCATTGCTATGCAGACGACGCTACTGGGGAAGCCTTATACTTTGGCCGACATAATATATCGCGGGAACATGTCATCGAGAGCCGGAACCAACTTGTGTATAAAATTGACAATCTTTTGTCTGAAATTTCGTTGTGGGGCCAGCAGAATCTGGTGCAATTTAACCCTAATAAGACACAAGTTTGCGCGTTTTGCATCTCCTCGATTTGATAGCGTTTCCCTTTCTGCCACAGCCTGCATTGGTATACTCGGCGTTGACATTTCGAGTAATGTTCAATTTCATGGTCATCTGGAGGAGAAGGCTAAAATAGCCTCTAAGAAACTTGGTGTGCTCAGTAAGGCGAGATAGTATTTCAAGCCGACCCATCGCTTGCAACTATATAAAGCGCAAATTCGGCCTCATATGGAGTACTGTTCTCAACTCTGGGCAAGGGCTCCACAGTACCAGCTACTTCCATTTGACCGCATTCAACGTAGAGCAATTCGAATTGTCAATGACTGGGCAATTACCAATCGGCTTGATTCCTTGGCGTTGCGTAGAGATGTTGGGTTATTCAGTGTCTCTACCGCATCTATCATGGGGAATGCTCTGAGGAGTTGTTTGGTTTAATTCCAGCAACTGATTTTCACCTTCAGACATCGCGTCAGAGCTTAAGGTATCATGCCCATCATCTCGATGCGTGGCGATCTACAACTGTGCGATTCCGAAAACATTTTTTACCCCGTATAACACCTTTGTGGAATCAGTTACCGAGGGCGGTATTCCCAAACAGTTATGACTTAGGGACCTTCAAGAAAAGAGCAGACTCATTCCTTAAACGTCGCCAACGCATCTGTGACACTCCTGGTGTTGCAGATGTCCGTGGGCGGAGGTGATCACTTTCCATCAGGTGACCCACTTGCTCGTTTGCCTCCTCTTCTTAAAAAAAAACTAACTTCATGAAAAAGAGGAGGTTCTCAATTCGACTGCATATTTTTTTGGAAGTATGTTTATTAGGAGATTTATTTGGCAATAGCTAAAGATTTTAATGGTTCTTTTTTAGAAAGACAGGTAGTAATTTCGAGATAACCCCGTACTAATTTAAAAACAGTCGTCGTCGTCAAGATAAGTGAAAATTAATGCATTATTAAATGTAACTCAAAAGGTACTTGTTGGATGTTGATAAATATATATGTGGGACCACTTCAGAACCATTTCCTATCTTTCGAAAAAGGACTATCACATCGTGACGCGGTGCCTGATAAAATATATGGAGTCGGTTTTGCAGTTGCGCTTTATTATTAAATACTAGATTTCCAGTGATTAGGTAAAACTTAGTTTTCCCTCCAAAAAATATTTCTCATTTGTGATAATATATGTACATGGGTGCTTTGCATATAAACTACGATTACATATTTGCAAAACCAGACACTATTAAGTGAATTTAAACATGCCGTCGAATAAATGTGCTTCCTACTTTGTAACTTGATAGTTAAATTTATTTATTTGGTATGCAAAAATTTATAAGCAACGTAAGAGACTATACGAGTGATATTTACTGGAATTATAGTATCTTCACACCCTTATCCCGAGGAGTTAGGCAGAAGGTACAATCAGAACACCCACGACTAGCCTAAGACACTAAGTTCTAAAATGTGATAGGTGACAAGCCTATCGCCAATCATGCATAATATATTTAATTCCGGGCAATACAATTTTTCTAGAAAATTGAAACTATACTCCTTATATTTACCGGATCATGGTATTTTCACTCTCATATCCCCGGAGAGGTAGGCAGAGGCACATCCAGGTCACCCACGACTAGCCGAAGACACTCAGTCCCACAATGTGATAGGTGGCTCCCACGTCGGTAAAAGTTGTAAAATTGAAAAAAACACTTTCACCTTCTTTGTCTTGTCTGACCGGGGAATTAATTGTACCCAGGACTTCGTGAAGTCAAGTCCTACACCAGACCGCTAGATCACAATGGCAACCACAGTAACAATAAAATATTAAACTACTTGTCATTGTCTTCGTATCTACGTCTTCAGGTTTGGTAGCTGTCCCTCGGGTACCCGTTTAGTTTTTGAGATAATAGTTGAAAATTATAATTAACATAAAAAAGACAAATCAACAAAATACTTTTGTATTGTTATGTTAATTCTCTTAAAACAAAGAACATTAAACCAATTTTATTAATGGATTTTAAACATAATAAAACGATGCCAACTTAATGTTGGGATAGAATCTATACTTGCTATCGTCGGCACTTGGTGGAATTCCATTGTATACACACTTTGATGTGAAACTTTTTTATCATTTCATCTTTAGTAACATAAAGTATTAAATAAAGTGTATAGTGGAAAAGTACAAGCGTTCACATAAAAAAAGTGTGTATAAAATTGAGATGATATGTCTCTTGGGTTTTTAACTACCTGGCCCACTACAATAAAACACGGTAATGTTGAACACTGACGTAATGACGACAGGAATAGGAAAGATAATACTACTCTGGGCAGGTTTTTCGTAGATTTAAAATAACCTTGATTTCAAATTAAATGAGTTTCCTAAAATGGCCGCTGTTGCCAATCGACTACCTGTATTGAAAACCGTTTTCCTTCTATTCAATTATTAACGAGAAAATCATAAAATTCCTAAACGACATGTGATTGTAACAATTCAAAAATTAGCAAAAAATATATTATAGTTTTGTGATATTGGAAAAAAAAACAAGCAGACGGATTTCCTACTAGTAAAATAATCACCTGTAGAATGATCATGTGCGTTGCCAACCTGAGGACGGGATGTTGGGCCTCATACAAGAGTAGTTGCACCGGCTACCTTATCCAAGTGCTAACGTTTTGGCGTCAGGAATAGATAAGGCGGTGGTACCAATCTGGGCGAGCCCATGCAAAACTGTACCACCTAGTCAGATCTCACGGTGTAAGTAAAAGTTATCCTACGCTCGCCATTTACGAACTGCATGATAGGAAGGCAAATGGTCTATTCTGCAAAGGTGCCTTTTGTATGATATCGGAAGGCAAACAAGCAGACGGATTTAATGATGGTAAAAAATTCCCGTCGCCTAGAGACACCAAAGGTGGTAATGGTGCATTGCCAACCTGAGGTTTGGATGATAGGCCTCGAGCACAAGTAGGTTTACCGGCTACCTTACCCTCCGAAGCGGAACACGTCATGACGTTATGGGAGCAGGAATAGGTAAGGCAGTACCTAGAGGTATTCTAACACATCTAAAAAATATTATCTTCACACCCATGTCCCCGAAGGGGTAACCACATGCTCAACCAGCTACCCAAGACTAGCCAGAGACATTAAAAGTCTCAAAATGTGATAGGTGGCAAGCCTATCGCCAACCGGGCACATATCCAATCCCGGGCAACGTAATTTTTATTAGAAATATAAAAATATTCATTTTCTAATTCTTTTGTTGCCCGACCCGGAGATCGAACCCGGGACCTCAAGGAGTCAATTCCGACAGCGGACCGCTAGACCACAAAGGTGATATAGCACTTCGAAACACTAATAAGCAAAAAATATATCAAACTTGGTTTGTTACTCTTCATAGAAAAGCATACCGGATTCTATCATACGCATTTAATAAATAATGAGTGAGCGTGGGTAGTACGCCATTGTACCTCGATCTTCGATTTGTAGATTGGTACACTGTAATTCCGGTGACATTGAATGCTTCTCGGAATTAGCTTCGGATTAGATAAGGCCGGATCATACGGATAGATGTTTCATTATATTTTAACCGACACTAAATAGGAGGTCATCGAGTCGTTGGTGAGAGTACGAATTTTGTGTATCCTTATAGGAGATTATTCTTTTTTCTTTAGTTTTTGTCTCAAGCGTTAGCAGTTGGCAATTCAAGTGGAAATTCGTATTAAAATCGGGATTTAAATGATTCAATATTAGTCAAAAGTCCATAAAGAAAATAATTTCAGGGTTTTGAGTAAAGCAGTAGCCTCATTACTCAAGCTCATTCAATGAAGTTTGGCGGCGACAAAGAAATACATGATACAATAATTTCTTCATAATTATTTAATTCCTTCATTTTCGGTTAACAAAAGTTGTACAAAATGCTTCTAAAGCTGACTTTTTTCTATCATCATAAACACCTAATTCAATAATCACGAAAAATGTGAGGCCATTTTTTCTTTCTGTTTTGAAAAAACTCAGCGATTTCTCGGCCAATAAACTATGAATTTCAAATTATTTTTCTGAAAGTAGTTCGTGTTTCAGCGGAGGCTCAAGCAATCACAATTTTTTTTGTCAAGATCCGAAAAGTAAGTAATTTTGGCGTCATGACGTATATTTGTTATGAACATCTATATGACATGGAGCTATGTAATGCAATTGGAGAGGATTATTAAAAAAACTTCTAAAAAAAAGAGGTTATATGTTCCATTCCTATTTAGCGGTGTGAAAATAACGATATAGGTGAGATCTCCTTTAATTCTACCAACCAGTTTTACCCTCTTAGTAACTACCTCACTATCCTTTAGTGGAATATACTAAAAATCAAAATTACCCCTGTTGTCTACTGAAGCAGTATTGATTTCACCAAGTGTCAGGTTTAATCCTCGGGTCAAGCAGCAATGTCACCCGGGATTGAATATGTATCCTGTTGGTAATAAGCTTGCCACTTATCACATTGTGGGACTTAGTGTCTTTGGCTAGTATAGTTGACCTGGTTGTGCCTCTGCAAATTTATCGTGAATGCGGGCGTGAAGATATATTTTTATCAAGGTCTTGGGATTATTCCACTAGCAGATGCCAGTTTTATTACTAGAGATATAGTTTGCTTCGATTTATTTAATTCAAAGCTGTGTTACAAAATCGTTTAGTGCCATTGGTGAGAGAAATAAAAAATATATTGTATTTTACAGATGCTTATCAACGCATTCATAAAAATAAGTTTTTATTTACAAATTATACAATATCGGACATTAAGTAATCCGAATATAAAAGTTCCAATTCTGAAAATATAAATAAATAATATGATCTTGACGCATAAAGATAGCGATAAAGTGTACTCTTCATACGTAAGCGTTATTAAAAAATCAATGGTTTTTTTTAACCGACCGTATTATTTTTATATATTTTTTGAAATAGTAAATCATGATACCGAATTGGTCTCATATTACTGTAACCATTATCAAAGTATGATCTGGTTTTTAAGTTTAAGTATAACTTAAAAACCATATAATTAGTTAATAAATTTTCATATAATATGTTGTTTATATTTTTTTCTACACGATGTTTAACAAGTGTATGTGGAACCATCTTAGAATCGTTTGTCGTTTTTCTAAAAAAATATTACCAAATCGTGACGAGCTAATGAAATAATTGGAGTGCTATTTTTGAAATTTTATTGCTTTTAAATAATAATACATGAGTACATCAAACATTTGGATTAAGATTTGATCCGTAGCAAAGTGATTCATTGACACGGGGTTCGAATCCGGGATCTTATGAAGTCCGACAATCTGACCGCTAGGCCACAGAGGCAATCAAATCATCAGTAAAATGGAGATGGTTTTGCTCTTTATGGAGTGTCAATACAGATGAAATAACTAACCAAACGCCGAGAGTTTTGTTATGCAATAGTTATAATAAGTAAAACATAAAGTAAAAGTATCTTCAACCCTGAAGAAGTAGGTCGGTGATAGGTGGCAAGCCTATAGCCAACAGGACACATATCCAAGTATTTATATTTTTTCGTATCGTATTTTTATTAGACCCGACCCGGGGATTGAACCCGGGACCCGGTCAAGCCCGACGCGCGACCGCTAGACCACAGAGACGGTTTACACGTAAAGCTTTTTGTATTTTTATATAACTGTGTCTTCATCACATACGAATTTAATCAATGGTTTGTCTAACGTGATGGCATACGCATCTATGCCCATGGCTGTTTGTGGGTACATAATTAATTTCGGAGCCCAGTTTGCGGTGAGCGGTTACCGAAGTACGGATTTCGGCTGAGAATCGCCCCGGGCGTGCGTGGCGCGATCACTTATACGCTACAATAGATATTCACTTCACTTGTTAAAGTAGTATCTATGAGTAGATAATAAAAGTTAATTTTCACTAGCCCATGCCCGTGGCTTCACCCGCACTGAACCATTTTTTTGTGGAAAGCAAACAAGCAGGCGGATTTCCTGATGGTAAGAAATTCACGCTGCCTATAGACACCAAAGGCGGTAATGGTGCGTTGCCAACCTAAGGCCGGGACGTTAGGCCTCGAGCAAAAGTAAGTTTACCGGCTACCTTACCCTCTAAACAGGAACACGTCAACTGCAATCATTGGACGTTATGGTGGCAGGAATAGGTAAGGCGGTGGTACCTATCCGGGCAAGTCGCTGCGAAAACTTTCACCTAGTAGGATGTCACGGTGTTAGTGACAGTAAGCCTATGCTCGCCTTTTGCGAGCTGCTTGGCAGGAAGGCAGATGGTCTATTCTGCAAAGAAGCCCGGACTAACACGGGGAAAGTAACAAACCAACTAGTAAATTAGTATATTCATGCTCGTATCGCTGAAGACAGAGACAGAAATGAAACTGCTTCTTCGGCTAACCAAGACCACAGATAATTTTTTTTTAGTTGTAGTCATTGATACTTGAGAGGAGTAATGATGTAAGAAGTATTTTTCTAGGTGCCACCATACCGGTGGAATGTCGAACAACTTTTTGCTTGTACCGATTTTTGAAGATTTTTTGGGCTTTAAATACATACAAATTACATTTCATTAAAAATCGGTCCAGCACTTTAGCCTTAAAAGCATACTGAACACACAGACCTTCGTATTTTGATATTAGAATATAATTATGGATATTGTAATAATATAGATTTTTACAGTTCCTAGAATTAATATACTAAAAATTTTGATACTTCGTTAGTAGTACCAATTTTTGAAGATTTTTTTGGTCGGTTTAAAAAAAATCTCTATTCTATTTATTGTGTTCAAGAGTGCCCGAAATGCCATACTCGAGTTCAATTACCAATATTGCATGACTTGAGCTTCAAGAGTACTGATCAGAAAATGGCAGTGACATCATGACGGCAGGAATAATTATTTATGGTATTTATTGATATTGGAAGGCAGAAAAGGGGGCGGATTTCCTGATGGTAAGAAATTCACGCGTATGACCATGCTGAGTCGCCAACCTGAGGCCGGGATGTTAGGCCCTCTATCAAAAGTAAGTTTTCCGGCTACCTTATCCTACAAACCGATACACGTCAACAGAAAACGCTGACGTTATGGCGGCAGGAATAGTTAAGCTAAACTCTACCACCTAGTCAGACGTCATGGTGTTAGCATAATATGATCGCCTTTTACAAACTGCCTCGTAAGAGGGTAGATGATCCATTCAGCAAAGGAGCTCGACTAACATTGAGAGACATAACGAAAGGATAGAAAGTAAGGCAAAGTAGGGAGCCACCTACCCGAGCAAGTTACAGATAAATATCTCTGGACAAGTTACACAAATTAAATCTAACCCCAAAGTAAGCAGTCGTGGGGGCCCTGGTTGTGCCTCTGCCTACCCTTTCGGGGATATGGGCGTGAAGATACTTTTTGTTTCAGTTTATTCATTTCAAATATTCCCACGGAACAATACACTTTCATAGAGCTTAAGTAATGTTAAAGTGAATAGATTTATCTGATAAAAAAATTAAAGTTCAACATTCGTGTTCTTTTATTCAAAAATCGAACAGATCATGTCAAAACAATGTCGTGTTTTTGTGAATGTTACGAAATAACGGATAGCTGTTGTGTAAAAAAAAAGATTCTATTTGATTGCAAATTAAAGGGGTTTTGGATTGTTGTAATCATGCCTTTCAACAAAGCTGACCTTGGGGGAAATGGGTACTTCGAAATAAGAATTTGTAAAGCTGACCTTGGGGGAAATGGGTACTTCAAAATAATAATTTGTAAGACATAATGCTTTTAAATGACAACAAGAGTTAAAAAAGCGGTATATAGGTACATTAATTTTATTAATATTCTAAAAATGAGATTTAATTTTGTAAATCTACAAGAGAAGTTAAATAAAGCACTTAATTCAACGAATAACAAGAAGGTAAATATAGTATTGATGCACGTTATTATAATTTAAAGTTACCGTTTAAGGATCTTTTTAGAAAGAAAGAAAGAAAATATATTTATTTGCGGAATATGCGTGTTGAAGTTGTTACAAAATTATTTAAGCTTTCCAACATATTCTACCACATTGTGTATAAAATAACTAATTATATACACAATGTTTTAATATTCATAAGAACAAATAGTTTTATTCTTATTATAATTTGAGTTATAACTTACAAATAATTTTAAAATGTTAATAATTTTAGCCTTGTCTACCGTAAACTACCACCGTTTCCAAACCTAGCCAGTCGGGAGAAGAAACGGCGAAACAAACTCCCCTGGCAGCCAATAGTATAATCTATCGTCCTTGTAGTACCATCGTTTCCAAAACATAGCCCGCTTTCTGAAATTATAACAAATTATTATTATTTTAATTATTATTAATTAATTTAATTATTATAATATATTTCAATTATTATTATTTTAATTATTATTACTGTATTTAAATATGGCACTTACAAGGATTTCTTAATTTGAAAGCACTAAATAGTGATCAGGACGTAGTGTTGGACGAACCGGTGGACTGATGATGTGGTCAAAGTCTCAAGAAGTCGCTGGTTGAGGGCCGTAACCTATGGCGCTCTTTGGGGGAGGCCTATATCCAGCAGTTAACGTTATCTAGCTGATGATGATGATGATGAAATAGTAAGTGCATCTTTACATATTCGAAAAGCGGGATATTTCGCGTCCCATGCACACTTCAAGCGAGATGCCTCTTTAAAGGCCTTATAAACGGGATGTCCTGAAAATAGCAAGACGTTTGGTAGCCCTACCTGAAGCCATTACATCTGTGGTTGTCATGATTTCAGTTTAAATTTCGAAGGTAAACCAGAAATCTTACATAAATAGCTTAAATTCCAGTATCTGGTTGGCAAAGCACTAAATAACCTTATTTGGTGTCCATACCGAGGTTCGTATTTCTTATCACGGGAAATCCGTCTTGTTATTGCTCTTCCACAGCCTTTTTAATATTTATATAGAAGTAGTTGTTTTTTGCATTGAAGGTAAACAAGTAAATGGAAAATATACGTTTCGTATAGTCATCAAAGATTATTGTTGTGCGTTGCCAACTCGTAGCTGGGGTGCTAATCCTCAAGTGTACGTAATCCTCCGCTGGTATGGTCATATGAAAAGAATGACAGAGGAAGGATTGACAAAGCGAATGTAAATGAATGCAGATACTCGGAAAGACCTAGGTTGGCAATCCACGGTCAAATCATCTGAGGGTGGTATTTTTTATTTTTATCATATTCTATGATATTGGAAGGCAAACAAACAGACGGATTTCCTGATAGTAAGAAATTCACGATGCCTAGAGACACTAAATGTGGTAATAGTTCATTGCCAACCTGAGGCCGGGATTTTAGCCCTCGAACAAAAGTAAGTTCACCGACTACCTTACCCTCCGAACTGGAACNNNNGCAGGAATAGCTAAGGTCAATATCAATCCGGGCTAGTCGCTGCGAAACTCTACCACCTAGTCAGATGTCACGGTGTTAGTGACGGTAAACCTATGCTTGCCTTTTACGAGCTGCCTGGCAGGAAGTCATATGGTCTATTCTGCAAAAGAGCCTGCACCAACACTGGAAAAGAGTCAAGAGTCTCCGAAACCGGCGTGTTCATAAAAGAATTGTGACGTATGCTCTCGATAGTCTCTGCCTACAACGTCAGGGACTTGGCGTGAAGATGTGTGTATATATGTGTGCGTAAGTTTAACACTTTGATAACTGCCCAAACCGGATGTATCTATATCAAAAACAATAAATTAATATATTACAAAAGTAATAAATTTATGCTCAAGTTACGGATGTTCCACAATAACAATTCCAATTCTTTGAAAATATAAAAGTTTTATTGTCTTACAATAACTAGTTTTAAATGATTTATAGATTATGCATAAAATGGTTCACGATCATGTAAATTTGACAGTTGGTTGACAGCATCTGTCATATGTCAAATTCAAATATCTGTCGAACAATGTCAAAGCATTTTAATTTAAATAATATCATAGAGCTGTTTTTACTAGCACCCGTGATCAGAGATTAAACAGTAATGAAATTAAATTTGTATATGATTTGTTTTCAAAATAAAAATTGGCACTTATTACTACTACTTAGTAATGGTATTAGTAGTAGTCTACTACTATTAGCTTTGGCTAATCAAGGTTCAGCCACGGTATCAAGACTGAACCTCGTCCTAATTTTTAACTATACGGATATATTAATATACTTATGATACGATCAGTTAAAAAATACATACGGTCGAAATGAGAACGTTGCGGAAAATTGTGGTTTAACGCTCGCTGACCTCAGTAACAGTGAGATCTAAGAAAGAGCCGAGTTGAAAGAAAATATTGGTGTTAAAATAAGAAAGGGTATGCTCCGCTGGCTTGGTCATGTGAAAAGAATCACATATTAAAGATTGACAAAGCTAATGGCTATACTATGCGATGTGGATGGAGGTAGGTACCCGGGAAGATCTAGGTTGACATATCACGATTACACCGCTCGGGTTTTTTTTTCGAAGACGGCTTCAAGAGTCTCCGAAACCCTCATGTTTGTATGAAAAGGCTGATGGATGTGGAGGCAGTCCAGTAAGTCTGCAAGTGTCTAAATATTTGGCAATCGATGCTGTTTGCCCACCCCGTAAGAGAGACTTGGCATGAATATAAGTAAGTATGTAAGAAATTACGTCAAATCACATAAATTACAATAAACTTTCACAAACCCTAAGCTATTTCGATGTAATATTCTACGTACGATAGAAGTTTTGTTTAATTTTATAACCTTATATATCCAGCTGTAATTAAGGTAACGGTTGATTTGTGATAAACTCAACAACTTCTGAATAATTAGTTAACTGGTCAAGTAAAGATGTACATTTTCATGCTTAACTAGCGGCCCGCCCCGGCTTTGCACGGTTATAAAATATACATATAAACCTTCCGCTTCAATCTCTTTATATATTGAAAAAAACTGCATCAAAATCCGTTGGATAGTTTTTAAGAATTAAGCATACAAAGGAGATAGGGGCAGAGGAAGCAACTTTGTTTTATACTACGTAGTGATAGTTCAGGACTGTTTACTGGATGAAACAATTTTAATATTTACTTTTTAACTTTGGAAAAAGGAGGAGGTTGTATGTTCGACTTTTATATATTTTGTATTTAAAATTATCAATCTTCGTTATTGGTGAACCGATTTTAAAAATTCTTTTTGTTTGAAAAAGCGTTCTTCCAAGGTGGTGATATTGATATTGCCACTACATCTGGATCAACTGACAGAATGCCATGGAAATCGAGGAGCACATTTAACTTTTGTGTACTTTAATGATTTAAGTACTTGTTGAAATCTTTAAAGTAGGTTTTTGAACTTTAGATGAGCACAAATTACATGTAAATATTCCTGGACTAAAAAGTCCTGGAAAAATTACACAAATTCATGTAACTCCAAAGTAGGCAAGTTATATTATTATTAATCGCCTCTGATGTCTAGCGGTCCGGCGATGGACTTGACTGCTTGACGTCCCTGGTTCGATCCCCGGTTCGGGCAACAAAAAAATAGAAAATTTTATTTTTCAATTTTTTAATAAAAATTACGTTTCCCGGGATTCAATATGTGCCTGGTTGGCGATAGGCTTGCCACCTATCACATTGTGGGACTTAGTGTCTTCGGCTAGTCGTAGGTACTCTAGTTGTGCTTCTGCCTACTGTGTACTGTGTACCTGTTGACTATTGAGGCGGTAAAATGTAGGTTGGTAAATATAACTTATAAACTATCCACCCTATTTCCATGGCGTTTTCACACGCACATATTAACAGAACAAAAGAGACGCAGATATTAACAGAAAGTTTTGATACCTCTCGTCAATATTTAAAAGATAAATGCCCGGTTCCTTTTCAACGAAACGTAATCCATAAGTTGAACCTTTCGAAGTTAGCTCGAAAGTCACAAAGCGTCTGACTAGGTGGTAGAGTTTCGCAGCGACTCACCCGGATTGGTACCACCGCGTTACTTATTCCTGCCGCCATAACGTCATGACGTGACGTTACTCACGTTTTCCAAAAATGTTCAGGGTTATGTGTCAATAACGAGCAACCGTTATTAACAATCTTACTAATCGTTCAAAATACTACTATCCGTAATCAAAACGACTCGTTTCTTGAATATAAGGAGCGGACATAAATCAATAAGTTTAAAGCTGCAAATGTGATATACTTTTATAACTAATAGATTTACCATTCGTTTGTTTTAATTTAAAAATTAGAAAAAGCTAAAATATTTTTTTGAACTCGTGACGTGTGTAGTTGTGTGTACCTCTTTCACATCATAGCTCCTAAATGAAACGGTTGATTACAACGCATTTGTCTTATTCAAAAGCTAAAGTGTTCTAGATGGTTCTTAGCTACAATTTACGGACACGTTGTTATCATACGTGACGTAGAATTGCAAATTTCATAGCTATTTTAAATTGTGATTTTTTTAATCAAATTCTTACCTAAAGTCACAAAAAAGTCATCATCCCTACGCTTAATAGACGTTTTCAAACGTGTCACTTAAGGTAACACTTAATATTAAATGCCAAAATTGCAAGTAAATTTGAAAATAAGTGTACGTAATACCTCAAACATAAGAAAGTTGTTTGTATTAGTTATTAAGAAAAAAATGGCCAAGTGCGAGTCGAACGCGCCCATGAAGGGTTCCGAAGCAGCAAGTAATACAAGATAAAATTTGCACTGGCTATTTACGATTCATGACGTGTTAAAAGAACTACTAACTAGAACTCGTTTAAATCAAAAGTTTACATAGTGGGTAATGTACATGATATGCTTACACTTTTTAGTTTTATCAATCTCTTATTTCAGAATAAAATAGACACATTAAGAAGTGCTTCTAGTGCAAACCAGTCAGTCTAGAAAAAAACATTAGAAAAGAATAATTTTAAATACCCAACACGTATGGGTTTAAAAAAGAATTAGTTCCAACATGTCGAATTCCAAAATTTATTGTTTTTTTATTTTTGTGTTAAAATCTTAATGCGGTTAATAGAATACATCTAATGACCCAGTTTCAACAGCAAATTTCTTATAGTTTCGATAAATTTTAGCTGTGACATACAGACGGACAGACTTAATAAATCTTGGTTTCCGTTTTTTGACATTTGGCTACGGAACTCCAAAACATGTTAAGCCATAAAGCAAGCTTCCTGATTTGTAACTGTATTTTTCTAAATTATTTAATTACTCCGCACATAATGTTCTACGGATTTAGCGATTTTGTTCCACACGTGCTGTGTACACTATCTAGGGTGAAAGCTTCGCCTTAAGCAGTAAGAGAAATTTAAATATTGTTTCTAAAATGGTAGTCGGTATTGCATATGCTTTAATAATAGCTTGCCTATTTGTTGTTTAAGCAGTAGCTTAAAAGCTGTGCCATCACATTATGGGGCTTAGTGTCTTCGGCTAGTCGTGTGTGCCCTATTCTTCCTCTACCTACAAAGATATAGACAGAGGTACAATAATAAACCCACCTCTAGACGAAGATACTACGAAAAAGTCCTACAACGGGACCCACTAAAACACCCAGGACAATAACCACATATCTCGGGCTAAGTTGTTTTATTAAAAATCACTATTTTTCTTGCCCGACCTGGAAATCGAATCCTCATAAAGTCAAATCCAGTACCAGGCCACTAGACCACAGAATCTTTTTATTTATTTGTAGTTGTAAAACCCTGATGGCAATAAAAAGGGCTGCCAGTGGCTTTAATGAACTGTAGAAAAGTACAAGTTTCATTTAAAATTATGTATGCAACTGCTTTCCTGCAAAGCAACTTGCAAAATGCGAGTGTGTATTCGTTTGTCACTAAAACAGTTTTGTAACAGCTATCCTGGATTATCTATCTTACATTCCTTCCTTTATGGAGTCAGTGATTGAAACTGTTGTGTTTCTATATAAAAGGAAGCTTCATTGGTACAATTTCTGGGCTCTAGCACCTCCGATATTTGGCAACATGTGTTTTTAACCATCCAGAAAGTCGTCAGTTTCAGCGTTTTGACCTCTTCTTCCACAAAAAAGTAAAAGTTCCTTTAAGTGTATTTAACTATTTAACTTAGGTGAACTGGGATCAAGAAAGATCTAATTTAGCCGAAAAGGCCACATTAATTCGAGGAATATGAAAACAAACAATACTAAAAGCAGATAAAATATAAAGTTAAGTAAAGTTTTAGTAGTTACAAGCAGAAGAGTATTTTAGTATAATCATGATGAAGTTGATAAAAGACAAGTTTAAAAATCATGCAGCTGGATCTTGTACTACATATATATAATTTAATACAAATTAAATGTCTTTATTGTTATCACAAATTAATGCAACTCACATACAAACTTTAACGAAACTAAAAAAGACAATTAAGTTCGTAATAAAATAATTATCCGTACAGATGTGTTATGCAGTAAAAACTATGGATATGTATTCGTATCTAATTGTTTTCATTAAGTTTGTTTACTTGCAAAATACCTCTAGTCGGTCCGGATCCCCTCTGTGGATAAACCATCTGCCTCTCTGCCTAGCAACTCGTAAAAGGCGAGCATAGTTTAAATAGGTAATCAGTATCAGCCCACTGATAGTAGGTTTCTGTGCTTCAATTTTCCCGGATAGGGATACACTGCTTTATGTATTCCGACCGCTGTAAAGACAGTATTTAATACTGTTAAGACTGCAGATTACGGCTAAAGGTAAACATGCACAAAAAACCATAATGTCCTAAATTTACATGTCTTCTTTTTAAGTATCTTCACGCCCAGACCTCTGCAGAGGCAGGCACTACCAGAGCACCCACGATTAACGGATGACACTAAGTCCCACAATGTGATAGATGGCAAGCCTATCGCCTACCAGGCACATATCCAATCCAGATCTACATTTTTTTATTATAAAATTGAAAAAATTTTGTTCTTGTTGCCCGACCCGGAAATCGAACCCGCGACCTGATGCAGTCAAGTCCAATACTTGGACTTTTTTACAAAATCGAAAGTCATCAGAAATATTTTTTTGTGATAAAACAGTAAACAAGCACACGGCCCTCTTGGTGGTAACAGATTTACGCATTGAAGAGAACATGACACTGTCATTATGGTTGCAGGAATCCGTGGACGAGTTGGTGGCAGGAATCACTCGACCACCAAAGGGACTGATAGTGACCTTTAATTTATCTCGCTTCTTACAAGCTGCATGGTAGGAAAGCAGATGGACCACCGGAGACCCTAAATATCTAATCTGTACTTTGACTATTAATTGTTGGTTTTTTAGTCAAAAGTGCAAACGCAAAAGTTGAGAATGGCTTAAAGAAGTATAAAATTAGCTGTCAATTTCAGGCGATGCGAAGTTATCCGATTAGGCTAGGTCTGTACAAAAAATGTTAAGAGATATCGTGTGTCTAATTAAACTCAGGAACAGTGAAACACATCTCACTCTAACACGAAGATATTATTGTACTAAGTAATCACAATAAACTTTTTTGAGCCAGTCATCAATCTTCATTTCCGCGTAGCGCTGGCGCCAGGGGATTTATTTTATATGAGATCAAGTGAAAGTTTAGTCATTACGGACTCTATGACACAGCATTATTATGTCAATAATTCTATTATTAAAGTACTTTACCTGCTTATTACGGCTTTACAAATTAATAATATGATAAAAAGTATCTTTTTGCAAGCAATTGCATGGCAGGTAGTTCTTTTAATCTATTTTTAAAAAACTTTTTACATTATTGTACTTTTTCTGAGTAAAAAACAGTAATAGGTTATATGTTCGGCTCCTATATTTTTTCTGTATGTTAGTCGAATTCTCTGTAAAATAATATATTTTTTTAAGTTGTACTTCTTTTAGTCCGATTGGAAAACATGAAGAGAGTGATTTTTTATGAATAAATATTTTTTTTAAAAGTCCACTTTTAAAAGCAACTTTATGCCATAATGTATAAAAGTATTATTATATAATTGTTGCTAAATGTCCACTTATAAAAGCAACTTTAGCCATAAAGTATAAAAATTGAGTTTTTCAGAAGACAGTGATATTCAAATAATATTGTTTTATTCGTATGGTAGCCCAAGTACCTGTAAAGTACTTGCAAAGAACTTTTTGAAGTTCATTTAATTTGCATAAAGTTTTTTATACTTAGAAATACACAGTCATGTCAGAGCCATAACGCGATCCTGTATCCTCACATATACTCGTCGGGTGAGATTTGATGGCAACGAGGAAACAAATGATACACTCATTTTTACAAGATTACTTCACTTGCAAACTGTATGTAATCAAAATTGAACAAAAATTTATCTACCTACCTCTTTCTATAAAATTTAATTGAAATATGATTAATTTTACTTAATATTTGGACGAAATTCGTCAATTAAGAACAGTGTCCATCTTTTCTTTTGTATTTTTACGCCCATATCCCCACAGAGATAGGCAGAGGCACAACCAGGGCACCAACGAACAGCAGAATTAGGCACCACATACTATATTTGTACGTGTCGGTTGTCTCCTACAATCAGAAGAGACGTTTGCAGTTTACTAGTTCGATATTAAACTGCAAAGGTAGAGTCTCAGCTTGAAATTGATGACCAGACTAGTTTATATGTGAGAAACTAGGATTTTCAAATGAAAATTGCTAAAAAGAATTCTAACAAAAATAAATAAAATAATTCAGTTTTGTCAATTCTGGAAAATATATATTTCGACGTATCTGTGTTTATGTAATCTTAGCTTCAAAACTAGTGGACTCATTTAACCATTTTTATAAATTTTATTTTAATACCGACGTGATGGACATGGTTCTTGGCTACAATTAATGCTTTTGTCGGATGTTTTGTAACATTTTAAATTTTCCGAATATTTGTACGCATCTGTAGATGTTACGTGTTGTAAAGTATATTTACTATTGAAATAAAGTGTAAAAAGTTGCATGTAAAGTAATAAACACGCGGAATCATTAGTAAATGTTCTAATAAATCGTTTATACAACGGTTTCATTTGACCGCAATAAATGTTTCCTCATATTACACTTTTGGTAAACAAAATACAATTATTTGCAGTTGGCTCGTCTACCCGTCGCGCTATGTCTGCGGAGCGAGGCACGGGCCGGGCGCCTTTCACCGCGGGTCGTAGGTCAGGGCGCGCTCAGGTGCTCCGCCCTCGCCGCGAGCCCCCTGCACGTCCCAACACCCTGGCTCCGCTCTACTAACGGCCCACACGCAAGCACCTCGAGCGCTTTCCTCGCTGAATCTTACCCTAATGAATTGTAACATTATTTACGGTAAATAGCTTTCGTTTTATGTTAATATACTTTTACTGAAAATCGGAATTACTTTTATAAGTTCTTTGTATAAATCATTTAAACAGAGTATTTGAAAATTTACTGATTATTTAAACATTGAGAGTTTTCTACAATATTTTAAGGTTTTTTTTTGTCAATCATTATCTAAAGCAAACAAAAAAACATGTGCGGGTACTTATGTACGCGCGTGAGAAGTTCAACTTGATTAAGGCATTATTTAAAAAAATCTACTACGAAAAGTATCGCACTTGTATGGAACTAAAACACATGTGTGAATGTAGCAACATATTTCTAAAGCAGACAACTT
>NJDD01001204.1:468141-478154 GCA_002245505.1 Calephelis nemesis | reverse complement strand
CGGCAAGCTTTCGGAGGTTCCCACGGCTCCCCTCCACCTACCGCTGCGGTTACACAATGAAAGGTGAACGCGGATCTAAGCAATCGCTTAACCTCGCCCACTGTACCTTCATACTAGTTCACATTCGATGCGTCTTTAATATTCAAGGAAATTCTGCAATTCATTCGAGAAGGGCTTTTCTTGGAAGGATATCAAAGGCAATCTAATGTGGAAACTGCACTGAAATAAAATTACAGGCGTCAATACAAGTTCTACACCTTCGTATTAATTAATATTAGCTAATATCAGTTTGGCATTTTTTTTAATTATATATTTTTGGTAGGTACTAGGAAAATACGGAAACTTGGAGAAAGTTTTTTTTCTAATTGCAAGAAGTACAAGGTGCGCATATACATAGAATAAACATTTTATAAGTGCATTTAACAAGCTAATCCTGCTAATAAAGTTGGTAATCACTCCATTCTACATATTTAGGAAGTGTATTTTTTTAATTTTAAAGATAAATTAGCCTACACGTTCCCTAACGGGACGAAATGTAGGTATAATGGTGCTGAAAACTCACACAGAATGCTGGTTCAGCAATAACTTTATCAGTTGATCTACATTCACAATGACAATGATTGTAATTTTGTTGCGCACTCACTAACATAATTTTATGTTATCGCTATCTTCTTTCAACAATAGTAATAGAAAGAGACGAAACACGTTTATTGCTGTCAGATTATTCTGTACAAGACATTCTTACAGACTTGTAACATATTCAAATATTCCGTCTCATTTCTTTTTGCTAAATTGGAATATTTATTTTAATTGTAGATATACAATTAAAATAAATTTAGTTAGTGCTCAGCTGATTTGCTACCAATGACGAATAATTGTTAGATTTATGAAGGTTTTACATAGATAAGTAACGTACTCTAAGTACGTAGACAAAAAACTCATCTGTTTGCCGCTAGTACCTGATTATTCTATTGTTCCAAAAATACAATTGAAAATTAAACTTTTTCACAATCAACTTAATTTTAGTGCTGAATATTTGATTTATTATTCTCCAAAGATAATCTTTAAAATAAATCTCTGTCGAGAGGCACTTTCAGATAAAAACAACATCATTAGTTGCATTAAATGTTGCAAAATATCGTCTAAGCTATATTTAATTGACCTCACTTGTAACCATAGCTGAAAATTAAGAAATGATTATTTATTACTATAATATAAGGTTGTGTTAATTATAGCATTGGATAAATAACGTTATTTATCACAATTATTTTTAGATATCATTATACCAAATAATCACTATATTAATTTACTTTTAACTGACAAAGACGAGGTATTTTGTATGTATGTTTTTTTGTCGGGTTTGTTACAACTCTTATAAATGGAAATCTGCTGGACCAATATTCATGGTTTTTGGTTCGTTGGATTTGTCTCCGCCCCGAATAGCAGAATACACCTTAAAAACAAGAAAAAGTCGTTATGGTTAAACCGATTAGGCTGAAAATTGATGGATAGGTAGTTTAGAACCAGGATATATAAATAAGAAAAACGACATTTTACTTTTTCCCATACAAACTGAACGGGGGACGGAACGAAATTCGCCGGAATAGCTTGTCAGCTATATACGTGTAATATGTTTCTAAATGAGTTTGTGGCATTTGATTCTTAGTATTTTTTATATTGAAAAACAAAAAAAGTATCTGAACCAACTCATGGTAATACATAACAGTACGTATGTATTTAACTGTTTCCTTAAACGACATGATATTAAAGTGGAAGTCGTTTTTTTTCAGTTTTACCGTATCTAAATTTTGTTTGTCGAAATTCATACGAAACTAGGTGCTGCTCGCGGTATCTTTCGCATTTCAAATTAGCTCTCCACAATTACTTAAGTACTAATACAAGGTGGTAGAACGCTGTGCAGCAGCCCGTCCGGATTTTCGCTATCTCTTTATCTATGCCTGATACCATAGTTGTCTGTTCTTGTCACCGTCGTGTTTAATGCTGGAGGGAAGTCCGTAGACTTACACATTGGGCTTACGATTCCAGTCCCAAGATACAATGAGGTTTTGGTAAAATGTACGGTGCCTATAAAAACGTGTTTAGATGTACAAAACATTAATGAAGGTAAGAGCTTATAAGGAAGTTTTATTTCTAGTCTACAAACATGATCAATTTATATATACTTAATTTATAATAACAGGATTACAGAACATAAGTTACTAGAATATGCATAAAATGAAACTGATATACCCAAGTGTCCTCACGACGCTGGAGTTACTATACATTTAACGGGCTCTCCTACTGTAAGTAAAATTGTTAATATATACATAATATATTGATACGTTTACGAAAATTGCGCGGAAGCAGGAGCATAAAATTTGTCACACTTACAGTTTATGTGTAGGAAAAGTGCAGAACGCTAATATTTTTTTTCAATAATAATGCTTATAAAGTACATTAAATCAATAAATAAAACATTACCCACACTACCATGCTTTTGACACACACAAACAATTATATTGATGATAACGATAAAAGATCACAGATGAGTTACTAAAAAACAAAGTAGTTGGTCTTGTGAAATGAAGATGGCGTTCTTATTAACAAGATATTAAATTTTATTATAGTCTAGTTTCGACCAACGGGCGACCACTATTTTATATTAATACTCGTAAAACCGGTAACTGGTTCTCTAGAACTAAGTTTTAGTGTACACTCCTACAATGTTATAGTTGTTAGTTTTCCTTAAATAAATAAGTAGGCTTTAGTATAGATTTATGTAAGATTTTACCTTCAAATAACTATTTAAAATTCCTATTAATAAACTAAGGCAAGTTTTAAAAACAGATTAAAATTGATTAATTTTTAAGGCAGAGCTATCTCCGAGAAAAATAACCCAATTTATTTAAAATAAACGAGATATTATACCGATCGAAATTATTTAATTATGTATAAATAATAGAAATTATAAATTAAAAAGAAAAAAAACCACTAACATCGTAAAGTTAGCAGGTGTTTGTCTAAAATCCACAAAACTCAGTATTATTTGACTACAAAAATGTAAGAGTCGAACACTAATTACATTTTAAAATTTCAGTTTTCATTTTAAATCGTGTACTTCTGAGATAATTCTATTACTACAAGGAAGAGATATGGTGCTGGAGTCCAAGGGAAATGGAAAAAATAGTCATTTTTTGTGTAAATAGTCAATATAATGATTACTGAAATCGAAGTGTGCTTTCACCGCATTTAAATTGTAATAGTAAATATACCATACTTTTTCACTTTTTAGGTAAATACCTCGCTGACAGGACAACACTACAATATCTTTAAAGTCCATACGCCGCGGTCGTCTCTTACAGGGGTTCTACATGGATTAAAACTTTGGTTGTAAGCATTTGACCACCTCGTTGGTAGAGTGGCTAGCATACACGCCTAACTACACCGACCAATCGCGAGGCTCAGGTTCGACACCCGGCGGAAGCAGGCAACTATGTGATGAATATTTAGATGTCTGCATTTCTCCGGGTTTGGGTGTTTATTTTATTTATTCTGGTATCTATTCAAGTATTTCATAACCCAAGCATATAATTTGCTTTCTTAGGGTTATATGCAATTAGTCTAACTTGTCCAGAGATATGTGTTTAGTGAACATAGATTAAATCCAAACTTTAATATCTTTCAAAATATCCATCAAGGTCACCTTTGTGGAAGGCGTGTTTGGGCGTGATTACAACCGTCTGGATGACGCTTTACCAACGAGAGAGCAGTACTGTCCCATCACAAAACAAGTTTTTAAAGTCAAAACTTATCGTGCGTTATGATTTTAAACATGAAAGGCACAATGAAGGTTGTGTTTTGTTCCGTGTGAACACATATTATATGTTACGTACCGTAAATAACAACCAACAAACAATATTACCCTTTTCGTCCGTTCATCCGTACTAACGTGTTACGGCATAATTTTAGGTAAATCAGAAATTGCGCCGTCATTCGGAACATGTACTAAGCTTTACGGTAATGGATTGATCGTCTTTGCGGTCTAGGAATCTGGTTTTGTACTGGACTTCATGAGGTCTCGAGTTTGATACCCGGATCGGGCGTATAAAAAAAGAGTGTTTTTCAATTGTCTATTAAAAATAACGTTGCCCGGGATTATTTAAGGTTGACGATTGACTCGCCATCTATCACATTATGGGATTTAGTCTTCGGCTAATAGTGGGTGAATTGATTGTGCCTCTGCCTACCTATTCGGGATATGGGCGTGAAGACAGTTTTACTCTCAAGCGCAGATCAATCGATAACTCATAGTAGGTAATTAGTTGTATAAACGACAGACTTGCTCGTTCTTAACAAACTTGTGACGTCATACTTCATAGGCTTTTGAAGTAATACCTTCAAACACGTATTCTTAATGAGGTAGGCAGCAGTACAACTATTCCATTTTTCCTGTTTAAAAAAACTTTTAAGATGTTTATTACAAAGTCGGGTTATCTTTCATAAATGGAAATAATATTTAATTGAAATGTACGAGGAATATGATAAATAAAAATTATTTAAAAAACATCAAACTATACCCAATTTAACAAATAACTACTGAAATTTAACCCGGTCGCAAAGTTCGAAACATATCTTTTAGTTTTAATAATTTCATTATTTATCGTCGCTTTGGGTTAGCGGTTCGGCATTGTACTTGACTTCTTGATGTACCGGACTCGATTCTCGGGTCAAGCAACGAAAAAAATTAAAAATATAAAAAAGTATCTTCACGCCCATATAACCGAAGAGGTAGTCAGGGGCACAACCAGGGCATCCACGATAAACTGAATGTAATATTTAGTCCCGTATTGTGATAGGTGGTAAAGCTAACCCCAACCTGGCCGTGAATGCTGTTGTTTTTATTTCAAACGGAAAAAATAATTTTCAGTTGTGGAATCGGCTTGCTGACGTTTCGTCAACAAAATTTCGTCCACAGTGGACGAAACGACACCTTTTTATTTTATAATTTTTTGTTACTGATGATTCGTCCACTAATCAAAAAAGTTGTTTTATACAGTCAGATACAAAATGTAATAATTTTAATCGAAGCAATTTTAGATTCATCAGTATTCCTTTGTAATTGCATATAGCTAAGCAGTATAAATATTAAAATTTTAAATAGGATAAAAAATTAAATTAAAATGTTAAAAAACCGACACAAGAACTTAATTTCCCTTTGAAAAGTAAAAAATTGCAGACATTTATAGTTTAATCTCCCCCACTTTCATCCCCACAACATTTAAACGGCTCAACCGATTTTCATTAAACATATCTAAGAGCACTTGCACATAAGTTACCTTTAATACAAAAGAAACTTTATTGAAATCACTGCACCCGTTCGGGAGTTACGATGCCATAGACAGACACGTCAAACTCCTAAAAGAGGGGTGCTCTTTAACAAAATAAAACGATCTATTTTAATGTTTTTAACTTATAAGATATCTTTTTTAACATTTATAAGATCTTTTTACTATAAATAAATTAATACATCTAAATCATTTATGGCTCCATATTTAATAAAAAGAAGAGTGTTTGTACTCATGTACGCACGTAAAAAGTTATGCTTCTTTGGCGTAACAATCCAAAAATACCAAATAAAAAAGTTCGCAACTAACTTCAGGGTGTTGCTTTTTTCTGTCGGTAGCAACTAATTTCAGACTGTCACATTTATCTGTCGGTGTGTAAAAATTCACTCTCATCATTTTTTCCTAATCGCGCAAGGAGAAGTATAACTTCAAAAAAAATACATTTATGATAAAGTTATGCATAAATAAAATAATGTATAGGCATAAGTAATTAAAGTAGGTATTACAAAACCAGGGTAAAAAAGCTTAATAATGGACCCATAAATCATATATCACTATCAGCTAAATATACAATTTGAATGGCTTTCGTTTGAACTGATTATATCTGTAATTTTTATACTTTTTGAGGGAAATGACTTTTCTTAATAATAAGTAATACCAAAACAATATGACTGTTGTTACAGATATAGATATTTTATGTGATTATATTGTGGATTAGCAAAAACCAGTATTTTTAAACTGTTGATTTTTATGTCATGCATATTTAGCATAAAAAAAATTATGATTGTGTTTTGCTTTTTTTGCATAATAGTCAAATGTAACTTACATTGATACAAATTGCTTTTGGTCATGAAGCAAGTTTTAACCAAATCGCCGTAAATTGTTGTAATTATAAAGTCTTAAAATAATAGAATATTATGGTATCATAAAACTTTTCCATTTGACTATATTAAACTGCTTTTATAATTTGATAGTGGACGAATCGTCAGTGACAAAAATAATTAAATAAAAAGATGTCGTTTCGTCCACTGTGGACAAAAATTTTGTGGACGTGAGTTGGAGCCGTGAAATCAAATCCGAAACCTCATAAAGTTCAATACCAGATCATTAGACGACAAGGGTGATCATACGTAGCGTTTTTTAATTGACTGGTGCTCACCCAACGGCTTTGTCCAAGCATCTTGAATTTTATAAACAACTTCTTAAGTAAGTACAACTTCTTTTAAAAATATACCTACTGTACTAATCAAGACCAAATCCTTGACTGGCCTTTCAATTATTTTTGCAATTCTTTCTAAAGGTGGTCACAATTTTTTTTAACCCCCGACCGCAAACGAGGGCTGTTACAAATTTGAAGTGTGTGTATGTGTGTGTCTATCAGCTGTGGTTTATTATGGATGGACCGATTTCGTTGCGGATTTTTTGCTTGTAAATTGATATGATCTTATGCTCTTTTTTTAATTTCTTTATTTATGGTTTTGGTCATGAAACGACTATGCCAGCTAAGACTTTTTATTACAAATAGGTTTTTTTGGAGTTTATTGAAAATTGGAATATTTATTTGAATATTATAGTCTAAGATTATTATAACGAGATTTTTTATATAAATGTTATGTTTACAGTATCTTTTTGTATCGCGGCTTATGTTAATAAGCCGCGATGTTAATAACATTTTGTTGTTTTTAATAGTATCGGATATTTTGCTCTCACTATACTCTGCCTACCATATAAAGGAGGCGTGAAGATATGTATGTACGATTGTAAGTGCATGAGGCGGCCTTGTTTTATCTATTTATTTTGTTAAAGTTAAGTATCACGCCCATATCTAGGAAGGGGTAGGCAGAGGCATAACCAGGGCACCCAGGACTAGCTGAAAACACTGCGTTCCACAATGTGATAAATGGCAAGCTATCGCCAACCAGGCATGTATTCAATCCCGGGTAACGTTAACTTTATTAGAAAATTTAAAAACACATATTTTCTAACTTTTTTGTTGCCCGACGTAGTTCGAACCCGGGACCTCAAAAAGTCAAGTCCGATGCCAGACCGACGCCGACGTTAGACTACAGATGCGGTTTATTTAGTTTGTTATTTTTTGAACCCATATTTTTCTTGGCTTCCTACAAAATAAAGAACATGTGTTGCTGAGTAGAATGAGCACACTAGATACTTTATACCAGATGTTGATAGACCTAAGTGTTCTTATTTATTATACAGTCTGTACGAAATTTACTGACAACGAATCTCATCTTCTCCTTATACAGAAGAAGATATCCACCTCTGACCTCTACGTTAAATAAGTTATATATCAGTGTTGCAACACTGACTGCATCAATATTCTGCCAGAGACCTGACAACTGTCACAAAGTTTAATCTACCAAAATTTTATTTTCATGTTTTAAAAACGATAATATTTAATTTGATACACACGTACTAGTAACACTTATCTATTTTTAACTCTCGACACAAAAGAGGGGTGTTATAAGTTGTCTGTGTGTGTATTTCTGTGGCATCGTAACAATTTAGTTTTTTTTTTGTATTAAAGGTAACTTATGTGCGAGTGTTCTTAGACATGTTTGATGAAAATTGGTTGAGCCATTTAAAAGTTGTGGGGGTGAAAGTGGGGAGATTCACCGAGTGTCTGCAAATAAACTCGGATATTTTTTACTTTTTAAAGGGGTTATGTTCTAACTTCGGGTTTTTTTTTAAATTGTAAATTTTATTTAATTTATGATACCGTTTACTCAATCTTACAAAAAAATATCTGCACGCTAATAATCCCCAAGAGGTCAGCACACTTGCTCGCGGGGCCGCTTAAGTATAACAGTGCATCAAGTGCATCATCTAATGGTTTTTTTATGATAATGGAAGGCAAACAAGAAGACAGATTTTTTGACGGTAAGAAACTTACGCCGCCTAGAGACACCAAAGGTGGTAATGGTGCGCTGCCAACCTGAGGCCGGGATGTGAGGCCTCGAGCAAAATTAAGTTTACCGGCTACTTTACCCTCCGAACCGGAACACGTAATCAAGCAAGCATTGGACGTTATGGTGGCAGGAATAGGTAAGGCAGTCTGTTCTGCAGAGGAGTCCGGACCAACACGGTGAAAAAAGTTAATATCACTTTTCCAGTATTAAAAGTGTCTGACATTCTTGTATTTATAACTTTAAATCCCCGCTTTATTAATTATGTATTTGTAAAAGCGATAGAAAAATTAATATTCTATTGGATATATTTAATTATTGTTTTTAAAGTTTTATCATAATTAAACGTGTTATATGTAAATATGTATAATCAACATATATAAGAATATCATATATTTACATATAAACATGAAATAATAGATTGTTGTCCTATTCCAGTTGTCATTTTCCACTTTAGAGGCAGGTAGCTATGAGAGGTACATACATCTCACATACCAGAGTCTGGTTGGTAACGCAATATTTTTTTATGTTATTGAAAGGCGAAGAAGCACATGGATTTCCTGATGTTAGAAATACAAGCCGCATAGAACACCAAAGATGGTAATGGTGCGTTGCCAACCTGAGGCCGTGATGTTAGACCTCGAAAGTAAGTTTAACGACCTTATCCTCAAAACCAGAACACGAGCACTGGCGTCATAGCGGCAGGAATAGGTAAGGCGGTGGGACCAAACCTGGCGAATCGCTGCGAAACTCTACCACCTAGTCAGATTTCACGGTGTTAGTGACGGTAAGCCTATGATCACCTTTTACCTGCTGCCTGGCCGGAAGACAGATGGTCTATTCTGCAAAGGGGTCCAGACCAACATAGGGAAAAATAATCTTACACAACAGAGACAGTATTTATTATTACCACCAGCGCCCCGCCCCGGCTTTGCACGTGTGTAAAATATACATATAAACCTTCCTCTTCAGTCACTTGATCTATTAAAAAACCGCATCAAAATCCGTTGTCCCTTTGTATTTAAGCATACAAAGGGATGTAGTAATAAATAAATAGACCACTTGTACACTTTCCATCGGTACCACAATATCACGATTGTTAAAAATGAGCTACAAAAATTACTCCGTAATGTTTTATAATGCATTTCTCTGATTCGACGGATATACTTTTTGAACTCTATTTGTGCTTTTAACTGCGCTAAATATCGTTATTATGAATAGTGAAATGAGTTTCTTTGTTGCAAAATAGACATATAAAATATAAACGTATATTCACGCCCAAAAGTATATTCACGCCCATATCCCGCAAAGAGTAGACAGAGGCACAATCACCCACGACTAGACGAAAACACTATGTATCACAATGTGTTAGGTGGTAAGCCTATCGCTAACCGGGCACATATCTAATACCGAGCAACATTGTTTTATTAGAAAATTGGAAAAACCACCTTTTTGTTTTATTTCCCGAACCGGGATTTGAACCCGGGACCCCATGAAGTCAAGTCCAACACCTATATCACTATACCACAGAGGATATGGTTCTATAAGTAACCAACAAACATTTTTTGAAATACCCACAACTAAATTTAATAAATCTGTACATCTACTCGGTAGGTTTAGAGATTTTGGAAGATTTGTTATAAGTGTAACACTTAAAGCCACAGAATAAATATACTTTTGACTTTGATTTGACTTTAAATTTTCAAACTATTCCTATCCTATGTCCTCTCCTTGCGAAAGTTTG
>NJDD01001204.1:441411-468014 GCA_002245505.1 Calephelis nemesis | reverse complement strand
TTACCAGCATCATTCACTCTCTTATCACCATAGGGTCCAAGAACCATACTAAAAGGTAAATAAGATATATAGCCTACAGGATCTGACGCCCCTTTACATTTTGGCGCCCTGGGCGGTTGCCCAACCGCGCCCTACCCAAACGCCGTCCCTGCTGGCACACACATATAGGGTAACTTTGACTAACACATAAGGTAGTTTTTATCCCGAATGTTTCATGCGGACAGCGCCGGGGGCAACAGCTAGTTAAAATACAATTCAAGAAACAACCTGTGGTTAACCGATTTCTCTGAAAACAGTAAAACGATTTATTTGAGATTTATTTGAGATAAATGCAGGATTTCAGTTTACTATATTTTGTCCCCTACAACGCTTTCAATGTTTTTTAGGCCGCCTTGCATGTTGCTAGGTTTAATTTAATATAATTAAATCCCTTAATTAATAAAAATACCTTTAGTTAACTTTAGGTAAAAGGTGATCAAACCATGTATTGGAATTGGAACCATCAAGAACAAACAATTGACTGAATAAAACGTTCTTTAGTTTTGTTATTTCTGCTAAGAAAAATGTGAAGTACAAAAAAACTTACAAAGTATTTTTTTTTAAATTTGAATTGATTTTGTTTTGTTATGCTTTTAATCACTCTTATTTTCTTTGTGGGTACAGGATGTAGTAAGTCAAGAATGTCAGGTTTATCAAACACGTAGACATTGACGAAATCAAACTACGCACGCTAATTGTAAAAGTCATAAAAGAAGAAGAACAGGTGTTTATAAGGAAAGAGTAATGAAGGTAGAGGACGCTAGGATGGTCATGAAATTTTGCACTCTAACTCTCTGCATGTAAGGGACTTTGCATACAGATATGAAAATTAAACACACATACAAAAGGTTATGATTTCACAAACAGTGTATTTAAAACAGTATAAAAAAATACTTTCCAAAACCTAATTACAAAGTTGCGTATCAGTAATTACGTCCATCAACTATTCTTTTTAAAATGTCCATACGTAACAAGTGATCGTTATTGGAAAAGCGCGTATTGGTTAGTTAGCTGAGAAATCTTTTCATCACATCACAATAGGCACCCAGGGAAGTTAATTTTGTTCAATTAGAATTATTATCTGTCACATATTTCAAAACTGCATTACGATGGTCGCCGCGGGCGGGCAGACTAGTGATGGGCACTTTCGATACATCCGGCAGGTCGGCGAGGTCACGACCGTTCTTTTTGTCCGCACTAGCTGCACGCGACGTGGTTATGTTCGGATAATTATGCTGTCACCTCGTCACTTGATGGGTAATAGTGAAAGCGGACGATACCGGCCGTAATGATAGAGGAAAAATATACAATGTATAGTAAGCTGGACGTATAGCTTGTGCAGACATCAAGGGTTCTTGACGATTGTTATGTTATAGTTTTTTTGAATTGAACGTAAAATAAGCATTCGGTTTTAAATGGATGGACAGTTTAATGGACGGCGACAGCACATGCTCATGTGGTAATAGAGGATGGGAAACTAAAACCCTTGCATTTATAAGCTTGTGCAAAATCGGGAAATTACCTAAGACTAGGTGTCTCGTTTTAACGGAGGAACTTTAAAGATGATGGTGATGATAACTGAAACTAATGTACACACATAAGTAAATGGGTGGTGTCAAGCTTTCTTTATGTTATTGGAAGGCAAACAAACAGACGGATTTCCTGATAGTAAAAAAATTACGCTGCTTAGAGACACCAAAGGTGGTAATGGTGCGTTGCCAACCCGAGCCGAGGTGTTAGACCTCGAGCAAACAAAAGTTTACTACTGGCTACTTTATCCTTCGTAACGGAACACGTCAACATTGACGATATAAAGTCGAGAATAGATAAGGCGGTGGTACCAATCAAATGTCACCGTGTTAGTGACGGTAAGCCTATGCTCGCGCTTACGAGCTGCCTGGCACGAAAACGGATGATCTATTCTAGAACGGAACCCAGACCAACACCGGGTTTTTTTTAGTTTTCATGGAATTAAAAGGAAAACAATGATACGGTTTTCAGACGGAGGTAAAATATGTAGTAAAATGTAAGTAAAATATGTAGACAGCAGATACCACGTTCGGGGAAAAGGGAATACGCTGGTAAATGAAAGCTCGTGCATATGTAGGGTGTATCAAGCTAGAGGAGTCTGCAAAACTATGATCCGTGCGGTTACTCTTGAATCTTGATTTTAACCAAGGTATGCAAAATGGAATCGAATATATGTATGTCTTTTTGTACTTTTGAATACAATACTAGCAAAATGTTAATATTTTTTTCCAAAAAAATTAAACGGATCTCATAATTTATTATGTCAAATTCATTATTTTAGTAGTTTAGTTTGTTCAAGAGAATAAAATTTATAAAATGGTTGCCTGTAAAATGGGTTTTACGGGCGAAGATTTTACGTGACAACGTCTTTTTCTCGGTAGAATATTTATTGATATGAATATTATTAAAGAGTGGGAGAGAGACGCAAGCCGGCGGGCCTCTCTCTCGTTCGGTGACTCATCGTATCGTTACCGGGCGTTACACTTTTTCATGAGTGACTCCGAGCCGCCACCTAATTTAAGACGTTGTCACGTCAAAAAGTAAACGAATCCTTTGTAGTTAAAGTTAATTTGTCAAATTCGTTGTTTTTTTGTTTAAAGTAATTATCAATATTCAAATGATGAATATCCGATTCCAATTTTCAATATTTATGAATCGAGATTCAATTGTAAGACTGTTGTCCAAAACTGCCTTGATTTACAAGTCAACTTACAAGCGAATTTTTAATGCACTAACACAGTGTTAGTGTTAGACCGATCTAATCCAACAAGGTACACCTAAGCTTATAATGACCAAGTAATATTCGACACTACTGTGATCAACACAGTGCTCACAAATGCGAACAAAACTCTACATCGCAGTGTTAATTTTTTTACTGCCGTTAGCTACTTACAAATGCGCACTTAAAGACTTTCTAGACTATTGTAAAAACGCCTTCCAACAAAGATTAAAGTAAATGTTCCTTAGAAAAAACTTTGTTACCATCACCCAATTATTATTGAATTTGGATTAGATTAAATATACAGTCTAGACATATGCAAATTATAAACCGTGTAGTACACCTGTTAGTCTCATACTTGGCTGGGAAATTGTACTTCGTCAATCTCTTCTTAGTACACTGTTAGACTTGCCACCTTACCTCGTTATGATATCTATACTATAAATAAAAATACTAGCTGTTTGCCCGCGACTTCGTCAGCGAAGAATAGTTTCGATTTTCTTGCAAACTTTCATCACCTATTTCAGTTTTTAGGAAGATGGTTTTTGAAAAAAAAATGAAATGTTTTTGAACTCGAAATACTAAACAGACAGACTTCCGCATTTATAATATTAGTGCGAATAACTAATCAGCTGCCCTTTAAAATTTAAGATATATATTCGCATAATTTGTATCATGTCACATATAGTGGAATTCGAATCCCTAATGGTACCTTTTGTGTCCTAACCTGATTTATGGTTATTTTTCATCTATTCCGTGTTGATTTTTAAATAATACGCCATAATTATAAAGCTTACAATCGTAACTAATTAATAAGCATTTATAATCTCTTTTTAAATTTATTGGTGTATTAATTTCAATAAATAAATGAAATAACTATTAACAAACCTTTAAAACACTTAAGAATAATGTTTATCATGTGTATAGATAATAATACAATATCACTATAAAAAAATCATTTATTTTAAAATACTTGAAGTCGTAACCTTGAAATATTAACTCATATAATATATATTTGACACATGTTTTACGTGGGTTTACTTCCAGAAATGTTTTTTAAACATTCGTATAAATTGAAAAAATATATGGTCATGTGTTATCACTCGTATTTACGACTAGGCGTATTAACGGCGGTAGTTTATGGTAGAATGGCTGAAACTTAATCATAATACACTCTTTAGTTAGACAGTAAGTTATAATGTTGTTATAAATTTAGTTGTAACTAGGTTATGTTACAATAAACAAACATACATACATATCTTTACGTCTAGTTTTTCACATGGTAGGAGTACGGAGTACGTCAGTCACAGAGTACGGAGTGTCACATCTCACGATTCTTGCAGAGCTAAATGCCTTCCTCCACGTTCAGTAGCCTTTTCATACCATCGTGTTTAAATAAAAATTATTTAATACCTAAGTTTATAAAAATATATTTATTTGCGGAATATGAGTGTTACAAAGATGTTACAAAATTATTTAGGCATTTCTATATATTCTACCAACTTGTGGTGTGCAAATATTTTAATAGTTATTAATTAAATTAGTTATTTTAATTATTTACTTACTATTTGAACACTGTTTTTTGTATTGAGTACATGATTATTTATTACATAATACAAACAATTTTTAGAATATAAATTAATTTATCCCTATCTACCGTAAACTACAACACCGCTTACACCACAGTGTGCTAAAATATGGCAGTACTACAAATAGTTTGTCATAACTTAAACACATATCCTGCAAATAAGTAACTTTTAATTCATATATTTTATTAACGACTTAGTCCGGTTATTAAAACTGACCCTTTTATTTTCAAATTAAAAACTTCTTTTCGGCGTTGCGTACTTGTTTTGGAATGGGTAAAAACTTCTAAACTCGCGTCAAGACACGTGACCTGATCAAAAATTTACAAGACGGCGCAGGACGCTTGCGCGAATGTTCATGTTGTCATGTTTGAGTAAAATAGCGTAATAAATGAATATTGTTTTCTACCACATAAGTTATAGTACTTTCAAACTGATAATGAAAGCAATTCGTGCAAATTTATTTCCTAACCATTCCAAAATATCATAAAAAGCACAACGCACAACGCTAATATTGAAGTTTTCACTTCCGTCGGCACTCCCGGAGGGCAACCCGTCGTTTTTTTATTATTTTATTTTGGGTTTAGTCGTTTTGATGTACACACTTTCGCACAAAAGTAAAAGTGATTAAATAAATCAAAAACCACTTGCAATGTAGGCAAAGTAATATAATCACTTTGTGGATAGATTGAAGGCATGGATTGATTGTATCGACTTACCGTGATATTTGTCATTAAGGCAGATGGTGAGATAATAATGATTTTTGAATTTTTTTATTGTAAAAGGAGACAGAAAAGTATCTAGTTCTAGTACAAACTTCACCTTTATATAAATACTAGCTGCGCCCCGCGGTTTCACCCGCGTAAGTCCCAATCCCGCGGGAACTCCGGGATAAAAAGTAGCCTATATGTTATTCTGGGTCTTCAGCTACCTACATACCAAATTTCATCGTAATCGGCTTTGTAGATTTTGCGTGAAAGAGTAACAAACATCCATACATCCATACATCCATACATACAAACTTTCGCATTTATAATATTAATATGATTACCTTGCCAGCCTGAAACTAGGATCTTGTTTAAGTACATTTCCTAATTACTTGTTAGTTTAAATTTAACTGAAGCTGAAACTTACTTTGAATTATTTCAAATACTGTATTTCAAAGAGCATTTCAGCTGACTTGAAATATTAGCCACTATCAAAGAAGTTTTAAAACCCTTCTTCTCTCACTATCAGAGAAACCTATATATCAATATATATACCAAACACACTACAAACAATACCAAATATAAAATAAATACATACCTATATACCAAACACAATACAAACAATTTACAAATAGCCTGAGTGAGTCTGATGTTAGTGGAGGAGGAGGTGGAGGTGAACATGAGGTGTCAGGTTCAATTCCACGATCGTGGAACTTGAAAATAAGTTTTTTTTTAATTTTCTTATAAAATAACGTAATTTGGGATTCCACAAGTACCTGGTTGGCGACATACTTGCCACTTTTAGACTATATATTTTCATACCTCTCTCTAGCTCTATTTATTCAGGTGTAAAATTACTTACTGATTTTTTAAGCCTTAACAAAACCAGTTTATCGATAAGAATAGCTTATCGATTACTTTGACGATTAACATTTCGAATAGTTTATCGATTAATAGAGACATTTAAAGTTTTACGAGACTATTTAAAACAAAAGAAAATTATACAATTTTTACGACACTTTAGTAAATGGTCGTAAAATTTCCATTCCTCAAAAAAAATAGAATCCGTCACATTTGATATTAATAGGTTTATCTGTGTGTAACATTAGTATAACATACATATATTACATTAACGTCTGTCAAATTTATGTTATTTACTTCATCCGCTGATTTAATTGGCACTAATCTTATATGTTGGTAGAATCAATGTACCAACATTAATATAATTAATAAAATTAAAAAGGAAATCCTTATTTACATCATATATATTTAATATTCAATAACGAAACGAAAACTGGTGTCCATTACGAAATCGACAGTGATAACACTATTCGATAACATTATGATGATTTTTTATCTGTAACTTATCGATATCTTCGATAATTTAAAGAAAATAGGTACATTGCTATCTAAAACGTAAAATAATTTCCCTATCGTAACTATAAAGGGATAAGTAAATTTAATCAGATAGTTTTTAGTGGTAAGAGATAACTGTCGCTTAAGATACCAAACACGTTTTACATGTATTAAAAAGGTATCTTCATGCCCATATCCCCGAATTGGAGGCAGAGGGCAATAGTCACCCAGACCCGGAAATGCAGACATTTAAAATACATCACACAAATGTCTGCACCCGTCGGAAAATCAACCCGAGCGTCGCGGTTGACCGGTGGAGTTAGGTGTATAACTCTAGCCCCTCAATTAAAGAGACATTTGTATGAAATTTCAAAAGAAAAAGAAAAATTTGTTCAATTGAAACAAACACATTTGTATGAAAAATTGGCTTAAATTAATAGACAATGCTATAAACTTTTTACATTTCCACAAATCTATGCATACCTATAATAAATCTGTAGAAGGGTCAATACTGTACATTGAAAATATTGAAAAAATAAATAGCAGGAGGTGTTACTGGATCGATACCAAACACAAATATGTGATTTAAAAAAATGTCTGTATGTTCAGGGATCACGTGAAACCTAACGGTTCGATTTCGATGAAACTTGGTATAATTATTATACCTTATTATCCCGGGCATAAAATGGGATATTTTTTATCCTGAAAAAACACATAGAAAAAATAAATCTTAATTTTTCAGTTTTATCACGCGAAGACCGACATCCGCGCGGACGGAGTCGCGGGCGGAAGCTATTTAGAATAGATGAACAGATTAGACCATTAAGGTAGAGCCATAAAGACAATCAGATCTAGATTATGCAATAAAAATGCAGTAAAATGTTTTAAAAGTCGCAAATTTAGGCAATATCATAAATTATCCAACTCTCGATTGGGTAGGTTAGTGATATGCATGAGCGGTTCGGTTCCGGCTCCGGAATGGTCCGGTCCTCCTTGAGCTTCGCCTCCGAGAACCACATCTAGGGTTACTTATTGCATAATTTAATCTTTTGTACAAGCTTATTTGTTGAAAACTATCTTATCTTAATATATATATATTGTGTTCGTGTGTTTGTCACTGAACTCTGTGTAGACGACTGGAGCGATTCGATTCCACTGACAGAGACATAGACATAGGAAACGTTTATTACCAGAAATAATACATCATTAGTACACGATATAAAGAAAACCAACAAAATGTAGTTACAACTTAAAGCTAACAATTTTACAGGAACAACAAACTTAATTTAATGTATCACCCCTGGAAAATGGTGTACTGACTCAGCAAAAATGTTGTTGTAGGGACTGCAACGCTGGAAAATGTTATGTTAATATTTTTTTATTTGTTTAATAGTCCTTGATTTTGAAATGTTTTACATCAGGTCCGGCAGACTGCGATACTATCGAAGCATCAAATATTATGTAGTAGCTGTTAATGTCAAGCGATACGAAGATTGCTGGGTCGGCTAGTTTACATAAAAAATCAATAAAATTGCTGTTCGTTAGTCTTGCTAAAACTCCAGAACAGTTGAACCAATTTCGCTAATTTTGGTTTTGAATTATTTGTGGAAGTCCAGGAAAGGTTTAAAAGATAAGAAAAACTGCGAGGAAACCAAAAAAATTAGGATTTTCTATACAAACAGAACGAGTGGAACAACGTTCGCTGAGACAGCTATTAAAAGATAAATAGCAATAATACGAGGGTGCAGTTCATCTTTAGTATAAAATTTATAATACCTACTTTTAATTGTGATTTTTCACACAAAATATACTCTTCAGCAGTTAACGGTTGCTATTTAGTTAGGTATATAGTTATTTTAATAAATATATAAGACTGGCCGTTTGCCCACGATTTCTTAAGAGTAGAACACATGATTTTCATACAAACTTTCTGCTCCTTTCTGCCCTTTGTAGATTGATTGTAAAAATTACCGCCTCTGCATCTCTGATTTTATTCCCATTTCCCATGTCTGTACATGTTTTGAGGTTTGATTTTTAAAACAAAGTTATTTGGGAACAGAACTGAAGAGTATTATGACTAATTGCAAATACTGTTGAATTTACTTACATAAGTATAATTAGGCTCCGACATTAAAGAGTGTCAAATGTATATGTGACCTAATTGCAACATTGTGTGATAAGAAAAATATTTATAAATGAAAAAAAATGTAAAACATTAAAACTTAAGATGCCAACCCTATTACATAGGGTATTAAACAAACGTGATCGCAATAACAAGGATTTCGCATGTTCGTTTATTTAGATGTGTTTAATATTGATTACCGCTGGAGTGACAGTTTCTGAACTCATTTAATGTAATTCGTGAAGTATATTCACCCCATATCCCCAAACTAGCACTTCTACACTTATCCTACAATGTGATAGGACACATATCCAATGTAAGGCAAACGTCATTTTATTAGAAAATTGAAAATAGGTACAAAATTTTCTTTATTTTGTTGCCGGACCCGGGGATCGAACCCGGGACCTAAAAAAATCAAGTCCAACGACGGACTGCTAGACCACAGATGAAATGGGTATTGAATGTGGAGGAAGCCAGGTAGGTCTGTAAGGATCGTGACATTTGGCAATCGATACTATCCGCTTACCGCATCAAGGACCTTGCGTGAAGATATGTATGTATGTATGTATGTAAAAGAAAGTCCATATAATTGTGGAATTGACCACAAAGCCTCGTTAAACAATAGGAAGAATTTAAACATATATTAAGCGGCTGTTTTTCATACCAATGTAAGTACTTTTAAGACTGCTATGCACAAACTACCTAGTGCATGTTATCTTTTTCCGATGAAATAATAAGAATTCTTTATTAATACAATTGTTGAAAGTCTGCTGTGAACCACTTAAGTATAAGTGCATGCTATCCTTTTCCGATAATACATAAATAAAAGAGATAGAACCTTTTAATTAGGTTAGTATGGACCTGCATACTTGTGAGGTTTTAAGTAACGAGGAATAGAATGGAATTCTATAATAATTTAAATGCAGTTAAACTGCAAAAAACCGACTTCAAATTCAGAACATATGTGATTTTCTCATGAGTGCTAATGTAGATCTGGACCAATTTATAATGGGACCACCGCGGGAGTATAGGCTTTCAATTAAAAAACAATTTTGAAAATCCGTCCACAAACACCGGAACAATCGAGTAATATAGATACAAAAAAATATACAGGTGGAATTGAGAACCTCTTCCTTTTTCCGTCGGTTGAAAAAATAAATGTCATGTACAAACAAGTGTGAAGGGAAAAAAATATTTTGTCTCTTTCTATTACTATTACTGAAAGAAGATAGCGATAACTTAAAAACACAACAAAATTACCAACACTAGTTAGTAGTAATAAAAAAATTATATAATTGTATATTATGTTAGAAAAATGGACAGATGACTTACATTTACGTTTTGACGTTATGAAAATTAATTGTTTATTAACATTAACGGCAAAAACCTACTAACACAGAGAAATTCAATATTGATTCTTTATCAATTTCAGGATCAGCTATATTTTGGGAAATCAATTTTTATAGCCTGAAATTCCTTAGGTATCTAACTATAAAATAGGTTCAACTACAGCGAAGATCGATTGTGAATAGAAAAACAAAATAAAATATTTTGATCTCCATTAAAGTTAGAAGAAATTAGGCATGACATTTGCTTTTTTTATTACCTTATGCAATTCAATAAAATGGATTGTTAAAATGTTGTTTTATGTGTTAATAACGTACTCATTTAGAGGTACAGTTTTCAAATTATACCGTTACAAGAAATACGAACAAAGTAAACCAGGATAGACGGCGAACTTTTTGAAATTGTTTTAAATCTCTTAGTACAAAAAATATTTGTAAGACTGGCACATACTTGAATCTTTTATACAAATTTGTGACAGGTAATAAAACATTATCTTCAATAATTCCAGAGTAATAGTCAGTTTTATAGTCTTCTACATTTTGGGACATCTATCCCAAGTAGGGGATAATTGCCTATCCACAAAAACTACGTTTGGGATGACTTGTAGAAAAACATGGCATCTATCCTCCAAAAATTTTGATTTTGCAATTTGTAATTTCATTAATTGCATAAATTAAATCCTGAAAAATAAGTAAAATAAGCAAATCCCACATATTTGAGGCAGCCAAAATTTTGTGTTACGGTGCCAATTATAATCACAATAAAATCTTAATAAATGCAAAAAATGAGACATTGTAAATCTTCCTTATCGAAGACGAGGTCGCCAAAACCACATGTTAATGAAATATATAATCCTATATGCATAAAGCGACTTTATCAATAATATTACATTAATATCTTATTTAACGAAACCAGTTATTAGTTGATTAGACGAATTAATTTGAGATTATCGTGATCTTCATACAACCTCTGTATATTTCCAAGATCAAAATAATAAAAGGATAACATAATCAGGTATATGAAAAATAGTGATACTAAATTCATTTTCGGAATTTGAATTGCGTTTACGCGTTCACAAACAAATAGAATGGTTTATTTGGCATGTTGTCATTTGTCAAAAAAAAAACGTCACGGAAGCAACCACGGAAGTTTAGTGTTTCTTACATCATTAAACGATTAAAATACGTAATTATTGCCACCTTCATTTTTTCTTAGCTTAAGGACCAAATTTAAATTATCGTATGTTAAATCAAAATGTAACACGATATATATAACATGTTTCTAATGTATCTCGTTAATATTGGCACTATCTTAGGATTTATGAGACCTATTACGTGATCAGGTGAATAAATTAACACTAATCGTGATCTTCTTTAACCTTGAGATTACATGTTACGGACCTACTAAAGAAATGTAATATTAAATAGGTCATCTCAGTAGCTCCTTTTTCCGCATTCAATAATATCTCATTAGAATCTAATCGGTTCCGGTTTGATTGACTTTTATATTTTTAAATTAATTTGTCCCTTTCTGGGTCCGACTAAGAACTTTAGGTCATGCTGCCACGTCTTTCGTATTAATAAATCCTTTCTTTGGTATTTACATAATGTGTTTAATTCCCTTCTTAAGTTTCATTTATTATAGTTATAATTTGTTATAGAATGTCACGCCACGTGAAGCGGTGGCCTGGTACTTATGCTTATTTTGTGAGATTTGCGGCAATGAGGAAATACACGATACACTCATTTCTTTATAAACATTTCACTTGTGACCTTTAACTGAACAAAATCCAATGAATTGCCACTTAAATTAACTAATTTTACTCATAATGCACAAGAACTTCAAAAGTTATAAAAAAGCCACACTTTTCTGCTTTCACGATGGCGCCAAAACCGATAACGAAACCAGGTTTTGTTGATAGTAAAAGTTCCTACCTTAAGAAAATAAGAACAAAACTTTTTAACTAAAACTAATAAAGGACTATTTAGTAACAGTTGGGTTTATTATCTTCACGCCCATATAGATAGGCAGAGGCACGACCAGGGCACCCAACACCAGCCGAAGACACTAAGACTTCTTCACGCTGTCTTTAGTTTTTACACGCCTTCCCAGTTTCACGCAAATTCATGGTTCTTTTCATTCGTTTATTTCAATTTTGACACCACCCTCGGATTATATACGAGCGATTTGATCCTAGAATGTTAACCTAGATCTCACTGGGTACTCTTATACTACATTGTTACTATTACTACAAATAATATCAATTTTGCTAGTGGGAAACAACTTATAATATGCACATTTTAAAATTTCAGTTGGTACTTTAAAAATGGCGGTAATGTGACTTTTTATAACGTAAGAAAGCTTTTTAGTCTTATTTTTAGGTAGCGAACAAGCGGGTGTTTTTATTTTATTTTATACTAGCTGCGCCCCGCGGTTTCACCTGCGTAAGTCCCAATCCCGCGGAAACTCCGGGATAAAAAGTAGACTATATGTTATTCTGGGTCTTCGGTTACCTACATACCAAATTTCATCGTAATCGGCTTTGTAGTTTTTGCGTGAAAGAGTAACAAACATCCATACATCCATACATACAAATTTTCGCATTTATAAAATTAATAATAGGATTGAAACTAATTTAAGCGTGTACGTGGAAGAATTCACATCCATGAAATCGGAACACGACAATAGCGGAGTAATGACTGACTAAATTGACAATGCAATGCATACCAAGGATTTATCTGGGCAAATGAATTTTACGGTGGTACTATAGTTATTACTATATTTTATACGGCTTGAAACTTAAAACTTCAATATTTTTTACGTTGCCAATAAAATAAAATGTAATCCAGTACATAAATGACAATAAAAGAATAAACCATTAACTATAAAACGTTGTTTTTATGTCATCGGCTCTTGTGCTCGGATTTCTCTATAATATTTACAGACCATGATATCAAGATATGTAACATTATTTACTAGCGATCCAGTTGTTGGACTTGAAGTCCCTGGTTCGATTCCAGGTCCGGTTATTTTTATTTTCTCAAAAAAAAGCGTTGCTCGGGCTTGGACATATGCTCGGTAGTGTCTTCGGCTAGTCGTGGTTGCCTTGGTTGTGCCTCTGCCGATGTAGGCAGAGGTCGGTCGGGAATATGGGCGTGAAGATACATATCATGGGCTGTTATTGCTCGTATTTTCTCTATGTTAGTCTGGTTCCTCTGCCTCTCCTCTGGATATTCTGCCTTCTTGCCGGTCGGAAGAGGACAAGGTTAAATGCGTTTCAACAATAAAAAAGAGGTGTCTTATAAGTTTGACGTTTTTTTTAATTTATATTCTTCTGAAAAAAACTTACATCTAAACTACACAAGTTTCGCCAAACAGTGAAGCAGTTTGTTGGCGATGCGCTCAGATACATACTATTATTATTATTAAATTTGCTTATATAACGCTTTGCTTACAATTACAAATTATAATAATTACATTCTCTGTTTTAAATTTACTTGCTAATATGTTATATTATATAGTGCAGTTTACATATTTTCTTAAATTTTTAGGAGTAGTTACGTTTTTCATTTTACTTTTAAGTAGCCTATCTTTAATTTATTGTCTTCGAGGAGAAAGGCATACTTATTACATAATTTGGGAGTTATATACTCGATTGTTCTTTGTCCATAATAAAATTTGGCAGTGTGTTCAAGCAATCTTTTGTTTTTAGAGATTCTAGTATTATAGTTTATATGTTTTTTGTATCTTGTGGACATCCTGACCTCATGACAGTGACGCACCTGCAATATCTATGGTATCTATCTATAGGCCACGGGTGTCCCATACCACCAGGAGAGTCGTGTGCCTGTTCGCTGACCTCTCACATAACAACAGTGTCTGTAGTCTAAGGTTTCCTTATTTGATCTGGAGGTTACCATCAGTTTGTCGCAACATTTATAAAAAAATGAAAGTATTAAGTTTGCTACGTTTTTTATTCACTAAAATCGTACGACACTAGTTGTCTTAAATCTGAATGCCTTTAGACTTACTTTCAAATTAAACGCGTTATACCTTTTCACCATGTTATGTCATGTGACATGTGTCACTTTAAGTAAACTTCATACAAAATTCGGGTTTGTTATATATGTTATATGTCTATAGAAGATCCGCCTCTTTGTTTACCATAAGTTTTTAAAACATTATTATTGCAATAAAACAAATTGTCATCTGAGAAAGAGAACCTCATGACATATGTCATAACATTAAGTAGACACTAACAGTTAATTGCGGATCTGCTAGCAAGGTAGTTGATATATTTACTGAACTGGAGGTGAATTAAAAACTGTATGAATAATTTTTTCCTTTTTCAAACGTACTTATTTATTTTTAACCAATAGCCCATTAGCCATTCACATAACATTTTTCCAGAAATGCTTAATTAAGTATCTACTCATTTTTAATAAGTAGCCCAAAATAAACTTACATGTTTCTAACTTAAATAATGAGGATCTATCATACCAACTTTCAACCCCTATTTTACTCCCTTAGGGGTAGAACTTCCAAAAACTCTTAAGTATGTATTTACTCAGTTTTAACAAATAGCCCAAAAATAAAGTTTCATGTTTCTAACTTAACACATGACGGTCTTTCATACAAACTTTCAACCCCTATTTCACCTCCTCAGGGGTAAAATTTAAAAAAATCCGTCCTTCGTGGGTGTCTACTCAATAAAACAATCCCACTCACCAAATTTCATGGCTGTAACTTTAATAGTTTTTGCTCGGCGATGATGAATCAGTCAGTCAGGTCATGTTATTTTATAAGTACTTTTTATTTAACTACAGATTTAACAACTTGAAAATAATACTGCTCCATTGTTTACTGCCTTTTCAATAAAATATGGTTCACCAATCAGTGTACAGAATTCGTTTTTCAACTGTACCGGATATGAAATTCAAAGTTTAACAGAAACGATGGTAAAAACTGATAACTCGCATTGGGTGTAGAATTTACAGGTTCGGTGTGCTACTTCTTGAGCATAAATAAAATATATTTTTAATTAATATTTATTCAATTTTGACAACTAATGAGCGTTTTTAATATATCTAATTACATCACCTCTTATCTTCAAAGATTTTATCACTAAAATAAATTATACTCAAATATGCAATCAACAAATCGTACATTATTTATAAAATCGACTATTTCAATACTCGTTTAGAAAGATAAAAGAATGAAGTGACACACCTTCAGTGCCAATTTAATAGGTTTCAACACATTGGAGCCATTTTGTCGATGATAAAATACTATTTTTAGTTTTATATTTATGGATAACTAGCCCGAGGCATACTTAATAGTGATCTCCGGAATGCAGCCAATTTAAAGTTACATAACATCTAGCGGACAGTTTGACACGAGGAAGGCCAAAAATTAAAGCATAGTTTTTAACAATACAATCTAGTGATTGATAAAATTGCAGATTGATTAGTTTATGGGGGCTATAACAAAATGAATGGAAAACCAAACTAAATGTTTTTAAAATTAAAAATAATATACTAAAGATATTAAATTTGAACAAATAAAACATACCGTAGTTTACGGTACGGTTAAATTTATTATCATTTTAAAAATATTTGTAAGTTATAATTCAAATTGTAATACGAATAAAACTGTTTGTTCGTTTGAATATTAAAACATTGTGTATATAATTAAGTAGTCACTTATAAACTTATAAAAAATATTAAAATATTTGCACACCACAATGAGGTAGAATATGTTGGAAAGCTTAAATCATTTTGTAACAACTTCAACACACATATTCCGCAAATAAATATATTTTCTTGTCTTTTCTTTTCTTTAAAAAAACACGCAGTGATTCATTTGTTGATAGTACCTCAACTGCAATCGGTCCTTTTGTTTGAAAGTTATGGGCAGAAAGACACATGGACAGAGAGAGATACGTCAAATTTCATCTTTTTCCTCGGGGTAAAAAAGCATCCACAGTGCTATTTGCGGTGAAAATTGCGCTAAGTAGCCATGACGTCCTTTCCGCACTCGAAAATTATATTTTCTCTATGCACCCACCCGCCTCTCTTTTCTTGCAATTCGTTCGTATAAGAAACAGATATTTTACTAAATTTCTCTCATCATATTTTTTTTTGTATAGTGCTTAGTCCAGTTTGTAGGATAGAATCAGAATCAGAATAATCTTTATTCACATGAACCATACAAGTGGCATTTGTGCGCGTCGACATTTTTTAAACTACCACCGGATCGGAATCGCGGCCTCACACTGAGAAGATCCGGCGAAAGAAACTCAGCGGGCTTGTCTTTTTTTCAATAACAATATTTACAATATAATCTAGATTAAAATTACTAATTACAATCTGATTTTAACTTAAATAAAAGGTACAAAAAATTACATTAGAAATTGCAGTGGGAGATTAAAACCTCTATTCCCATGTTCATCTTTTTGACATAATTTTGCTTTGATACATTTTTTTAAACTTATTTATAGGTAGATCTCTAATACCAATGGGCAGCTTATTGTAGAAACCTCAGTAGAAACGTATACATTGACCCAAAAAGGATTTACTAATTTTACGGAGTTAGATTATTTTTCGATTATCGTGAACATCACGTTGTTTTGTAAACATACATAGTTTTTTTTTAACATACATTAAGTTTTCATAAATGTATTGGGAACTGAAGGTTAAAATATTTATTTCTTTGAATTTTTCTCGGAGGGAATCACTTACTTTAAGATTATAAATAGCTCTAATAGCTCTTTTCTGTAATACAAATATAGTATTTATATCTGCAGAATTTCCCCAAAGAAGTATCCCATAAGACATTAAACTATGAAAATAGCTAAAATATACTATTCGGGCCGTTTCAACATCGGTTAATGTTCTTATTTTTTTAACTGCAAATGCTGCTGAACTAAGCCTATTTGCCAGTTTCTCAACATGAGGGCCCCATTATTATCAATTGTGATGCCTAAAAAGTCAGTGGATTCAACCAGATCCAGATTAGATCCATTTAGTTGTACATTGGAATCTACTAGTCTAACATTGGGCATTGAAAATCTAATACATTTCGTCTTATTACCATTTAAAAGAAGATTGTTAACCGTGAACCAATGTACAACTTTGGATATCGCATTGTTCACTTCGTCATATTTACCCAATTGCCTTTTCACTTTAAATATAAGTGAAGTGTCATCCGCGAACAAAACAATATCGTGGGTATCCCTTATGTAATAAGGTAAGTCGTTTATATATATATATATATACAAGAAACAAAAATGGAGCAAGAATAGAGCCCTGCGGTACGCCAATCGTAACCGCAGAACCCGAAGAAGTTTTACCATTTATTTTAACCCTCTGAACTCTATTGTTTAAGTATGAGATCATGACATCAAGGGCTTTGTTCTTAATTCCGTAATAGCGTAATTTCCTGATCAAAGTATCATGATGAATACAGTCGAAAGCCTTAGAGAGATCACAGAATACACCTAATGCATCATGCGAGTTCTCCCAGGCTTCAAATACGTTTTTTAATAATTCCACCCCTGCATCAACGGTTGAGCAGCCTTTGGTAAATCCAAACTATTTATTATGTAACAATTTGTTTACTTTAAAGTAATCTAACATCTGATCAAGTATTAATCTTTAATATAAATTGATAGGTCCATGTCTCAATTATATAAATCGAAGAAAAGTATCAATTGTCATAGACAGTTTGGATTGTTGTGCACTATGTAACCTCCATGGTGATTTTAGCACCAGATTTAGTGAATTTTCGAATTAGGATAATGATGTTACAAAAAAATGTTCTAAAATGCTTGGAGATTTTTGTACTTATCCAATCTAAAAAATAGCCTGTCAAGTCGTCTATGAATTCCACAGTAGGCATATTTTTTTGCTGCACTTCGAGTGGAAACTGACATCTTCCTTCCGCTGCACTAAACGAAGTTTTAACTTTCAAACATCGTCAGACTAAGAAGTAGCATAGACACCTCAATCTGTAAAAAAACCAACAAACATCCAATCTATTCAATCCATCCAAATAATGATGTCTCGGGCTGAGCACTCTGCTCGTTCCACAAAGCCCGGTGATGTTGTAAGAACCGCGAGATTGGCAACACATTACCCATTTTCCAAAAAAAAAATAATTTATGAAAGTAAGAACGACTAATTAATAATTGTTTCTAAAACAATTGACTAGCTAGAATAAAGTTGTAAAATTATTGTTATTTATAGCAGGCACACAAATGTATTGCAAGTGTATGAGTGTATCTTTTAACTTCAAAAAGAATGATTGTGAGAAGCCGAGAGAGCTAGAACCACGTGTATGTATGTAAATGATGATTTATGAGTATAAATGTACTATTTCTGTACATATCTGTAAGTATATTTCTAATAAAATCTTACTTTTTCATAAATCATAAAAAATGTTACTTACGGAAGAAATCACATTACTTACTTTCTACAAATAATTATGGTATTGTCCATTTACATCAAAAATAATTTGCCGAGAACTATTAGAAAACAAATAGCTGTCACTAGATAATCGACATAACGTATATAACATTCCATACACAAAAAAAAAATTAAATAATTCACAGACGTAGCAACTTTTCCTAGCGTCGAGATGTGACGACCCCACCACCGGCTGATGTTTTGTATCTACACGCGCTTATCCCCGAAGAGGTAGACACGACAAGGGTACCAACGACTAACAATATGTTTTTCTTATGTCTAGTCCCACATCGGGACTAGACTTAAGAAAAACATATTGTTTATTTATTGTCATTGGTCGGGGGCAGACCAATCGGGCACTTATCCAATCCGTGGTATGTTGTTTTTATCAGAAACTAGCTTCCGCCCGCGACTCCGTCCGCGCGGATGTCGATCATCGCGTGATAAAACTGAAAAATTAAGATTAATTTTTTTTCTACGTATTTCTCCGGGATAAAATGTATCCCATTTTATGCCTAGGATAATAAGTTATAATTATACCAAGTTTCTTTAAAATCGAACCGTTAGTTTTCACGTGATGCATGAACATACAGATAGACAGACAGACAGACAAACATTTTTTTTAATTACATGTTTGGGTTTGGTATCGATCCAGTAACACTATTTATTTTTGCAATATTTTCAATGTACAGAGTTGATTCTTCTACAGATTTATTATATGTATAGATTTTAAAGTAACACATTTTGATTTGCCCGACCCGGAAATCGAACTCATATAGTCGATGGACACCAACACTAAACCACTTGATCTCAAAGGCGACTATATAGAATCTTCAATCGAAGTGCGAAATCTCTAGTAGGTATAGGTACATATAATAAAACGAATTTGTTATTACATGAAATGTTTTAAAAACCATTTGTGGTACGTATTTTATACAGGAAAACTTAAAATGAAGGTTATGAAATGATTGTCGATTTGTCTGTTTACTGTTCACATGAAGACCGCTTAACAGATTTTCATCAAATTTAGTAGTAGCAAGCCTGGATAACGTGTAGGGTAACTTTTATGGCACGAAATTCTTTCGCTCCCATTACAAATCAAGCGTCTACGAATTCACGCGTAGCAGCTAGTAATAAATAATGTGGTAGTATTATTATCTCAGTAGTAACAAGTGTATTTTTCTAATATCGCACCTTCAGTAATATAAGGGCTCAAGTCAAAATTTTAACATTCAAAATCCCATATACCACAGGTATTTTTCATGACAAACGCACAATTGATACTCGATACTGGTTAGCGCTAGCAGAAAGAGAAAAATATAAGAATGACTAGGTAATTGTATTTGTTTTACACATGAATAATATCGGAAAAAAATATTGTATATTAAAACACGATTTCCCAAAAAGTAGTTTTTTGGATAGTGCCTTTATATTACTGAGGGTGCGATATGTCAAAGAATTGGTTTCATGTCAAAATTGCCAATTCCGTCGCATTTACTCAAAAATGTGTGAAAGCATTTGTCAGTTTGAATCCCGTAACATATAAAAGCAACATGCAAAGACTACAATACAACATGTAACTGATCATCTAAAAACAGCAGACGCATTTAATTTACTGCTGCAAAGTTTCATTAAAGCTATGTACAGACTGCACACAGAATTATAGTCACAAGTTACAGAGAATATACCAAAAAAAAATTAAATATTAGAGAACATAGAAACAAATATGATCTCAGTGTTTTTTGTATCTCTCCTCTGAAACGACTCGACTGATTAACCGACATTTTGGGGCTGAGGAGCTTTGTCAATACTATCAATACTGAAGTCAAAGTCGTATCATATTGTCTATTACCAAAAAATAAATGCAATCAACTAATGAAAAAAAAGAAGTAAAAAAATTATAAATGTCCTTGAACACATTACCCAAATGGATCTCACCCCAAAGGAAACAAATTATATGATTGTATAATAATGTTAGTTACACTGGTAAACTCGAGGTGAGCTTCACGGTAATCAGTCACGGTAATAAGAGCTGTGACATAGGGTAAGTTCCTCTTCTCGTTTTAAGTTCTGATTCGTTAGCTGATATTAATTTAAAATTAAAATTATTTGTAGCTGAAATATCCTGTCCATTCACTACCTCTGCCTAATTTTATAACAGTGTCTAAATTACTCCAATAGTTATGTAGATTTTATGATAAATGAATAAAAAAATCGCATATGTATATTACATTAAATGTATTGAAATACATGAGGATAATAATAGGAATTTCCATAGTTATTGCTAGTCATACCTCAAAAAAATTCTTCCCATTTTCAAAGCGATTCACAAAATGTTGATTAGTCCTGTCTTGTAAAGATCAAACACCGTTTTTTTATTCGGTCCGGAACAGACTACAGTGTATACTAAATTTTAGGAAAAAGACCATTACATATTACGCACCTCTAACGCCTCATGTGCACTTACCATAAATGATGGAAAAAATGTTATTACCCCTATTTTGTACTCAAAGGTCAATGACCGATTTTGTATTTGGTTTGGAAAAGACTATAAAGTATACTTACTAATTTTTAGAAAAAAGAACTTCACATGTTACGCACCTCTGTCGCCTCATGTGCGCTTACCATAATCGTGACAGCTGGTAACAATGATAGATAGCATGACAGGAAACAAATCTGCTGCCTTGTAAATGTACTTACATGGACACATATGAGCCTCACAAACTTTGCTGCGCCTTTATCACTGACCTAAGACCGTCACGATTTTCGCCGGCACTTAAATTCACATGCTATATCGTCAATTTATAGTAATAATATTATTTATGGCCATATTAATATTCTAAACGCCAAAGTGTATTTACTTTTTACACCAAGCGGAAAAGAGCTGTTATTAACATAATTTTGTGTGTGTATCTGTCTGTGGTATCATAACTCCTTGACGACTGGTCCGATTTCAGTGTAGGTTTTTTCATTAAAAAGCTGACGTGATCGATACGGTTCGTAGCTACACTTCGGATATGTCGGGGGTTAGTTAAAAATTTTAATGTCTTGTTCAGTTAACAATGTAACCATATAATAAGTTCCATATACCGTATAATCTATACATCGATGTATATCTCTCTGTGGTCTAGTGGTCCGGTGTAAGATCTGACATTTTTTCGATAGGCTTTCCACCTAACACTTTGTGAGACTTAGTATCTAGCCTAGCCGTGGGTGCCTCTGTCTGCCACTTCGGGGATATGGGCGTGAACATACTTTATTTTTATCTATGTAAATGTGCAGTATGTCACAAGTAAATAAATCGATCTGTTTATATTATTAACAGAACCGCTTTTACTACATACTATACATATACCTACAGTACATATAACAAAATATAAATTTCTCAATTTTTGTCTGTCTCTCTGTTTGTTCCAATTAATCTTTCAAACGTCTAAATTGACGATGACGAGACTTGCACTGGCCGGTAGCTTATGTAATAAGGACTAACTAAGATTACTTTTAATTTAGAAAAAAATGTAGATTCAACGCGGACGAATTCGTGAGCACGGTTATTTAATAATGTAATACGTCTAGATTTATGTTGATATTACATAGAATGTTGTGGGCCATCATAATATTACTTAAGGGAAGTACAGTCCATACTTCTCAGCCTTTCGAATATTACTTGATGAAGCAAACCATTTTTACACCCATTATAATATTATATTCGTAATCTCAGTTAAAAAACCGCAATATCAGTTACTATTATGAAATTGATACTTATTTTCGTTGTCAAATGGTGAATTTTTAATAAAGACAAAGTATTCAAAAACTTTTTTCTCTTATTGAACCGGGTCTGTTTAGAATAGACCATAGGAAGATTAACATGCGTGTTCCCTGTCTTGTCTCATAAAAAATATGCAAATAGACACGTTAGGTACCCTCATTTGTGACGCGTATTCAGTTAATATTCAATTTCTATTCAGTACGGGTTCTTTTAGTTAAACGGACCATCTCCCTCTATGCCAGGCATCTAAGAGAAGAAAACAGGTTAGGCCAACCAATACTACCAATGGTCTTACTGCTAATGAAGGTAATTAACCAGCAAGACCATTGGTAGTAGAGTGCTGTGGAGCAACTTAACCGGGTAGGGATCCAGTGCCTTACTGTCAATTTCACTGTCATGTTTACTTCACATTCAATGTCACTGTTACATTCCGGTCCGAACGATAGGGTACCCCACTTTCACCCCCTAAAACTTTTAAAAGGCTCAACCGATTTTCATCGAACATGTCTAAGAACACTCGCACCTAAGTTACGTTTAATACGACACACAGAGAAACACGTCAAACTAATAACACCATCAAACTAACTATCAAAATGGGCCCTGTAATCCTGTAATAAACACACAAAAAAATTAAAAAAACATGCAGTCCAATTGCGAACTTGCTAATTTTTGTGAGCGGTTAAAAAATAAATAAATAGTATAACTGCATGGTCTTGATCATTTCAAACAGTACCTAAGTATTATGTTAGCTCAACTGAGCTTAGTTTATATCCTTAAAAGACAAACAAAGTCAGTCGAAATAACAAAAACTAGAAACCGTTTCCTAGCTATGCATTACAACAGTTACGAGTATTATGATGTATGGTATGAAAAACAGGTGCTACATTCTACGGTTTTTCTGACCATTACTACTATTCGATGTGTAGTATAGAATATACAGGTTGTTTGATAAATCAATATTCTAGTATCTGTGGTCCCCTTGTCGGTCCGGGCTCCGTTGCTGAATAGACCATCTGCCTTCCTGCCAGGCAGCTCGAAAAAGGCGAGCGTAGGCTTACCGTCACTAACACCGTGACATCTGACTAGGTGGTATAGTTTTGCAGCCACTTGATTGGTACCGCTGCCTTACCTATTTCTGCCGCCATAATGTCAGTGTTTGCCGTTGACATGTTCTGGTTGGAGGATAAGGTATTCAATAAACTTCTTTTTTCTCGAGGCCTAATATCCCGCCCTCAGGTTTGCAACGGACCGTTACCACCTTTGGTGATTCTAGACGGCGTGAATTTCTCACCAGTAGGAACTGCGCCTTCTTGATTGCTCTCGAATATCATACAAAATACTACCTATCTGTGGTCTAATGGTCTAAAGTTGATATTGACTATATGACGTGACGGGTAATTCAAAAATGTATTAAAAAAGGGTTGCCCAAGATTAAATAAATGCCCGGTTGGCAATACGTTTTCGGAATTAATTTGGACTATAACCTAGTCACATTTTGGGACTATAACCTAGTCATGGTTTAATCATAAACCTTCCATTACTATGTTAAAAAAAATTGACACTTACAAAGGTTGGCACTTGTACTTCCGCCTACCTTATCATCATAGGCCTCCCCTAAAGCGCCACAAGCTACGATCACCAGCCTATTGTATGCAGCGACTCCTCGCGACTTCGACCAGATCATCACTCCACCGGGTGGAAGTGTTGGACGACCTACGTCCTCCGGTGCGGGGTTGCCACTCGAGAACCTTTTTTCCCCAGCGGTTGTCGGTTCTGCGAGCAATATGGCCCACCCTTTGCCACTTCAGCTTGCTGAATCTCTGGACTATGTCGTTCCTACCTCAAAAAATTAAAAATTAGAAAAATAATTAAAGATAAACTTTATTCTGTTTTAACTTTTTAAGACAGATGAGTGATGTTCAACATTTCTTTAATTGAACGATAAAAAAGATTTCTCATCTTGATCCCAAGTTCATTGAGCGAATATAGGCTGCAAGTGCAAGTGGAAACTATAGGTTTATTTAACACTGATAACGAATTACGAAAAAACAAAAAAAAATTAAATTAAATGACACAGTTCTATGATGACTCGTTTTTTTTTATGATAATGGAAGACAAACAAGCTGACGGATTTCCTGAGGGTAAAAAATTCATGCCGCCTAGAGACACATTAGGTGGTAATGGTGCGTTGCCAACCTGAGGCCGGGATGTTAGGCCTCGAGTCAAAGTAAGTTTACCGGCTACCTTACCCTCCGAACCAGAACACGTCAACGGCAAGCATTGGAAGTTATGGCAACAGGAATAGGTAAGGCAGTGGTACCGATCCGGGCGAGTCGCTGCAAAACTTTATCACCTAGTAGGATGTCACGGTGTTAGTGACGGTATGCCTATGCTCGCCTTTTACGAGCAGCCAGACAGGAAGGCAGATGGTCTATTCTGCAAAGAAGCCCGGACCAACACGGGATACCGTGTGGTACCCACACCTTGTCTATTTTTGCAAGAATAACGTCCATATTCAAAGTATATATTTGAGGGGTTATAACTGATAATTAAGAGGCTTAACATCTATTTTAAGACTGAAAATACACCATTACCGATTTTGGTTAAAGAAAAGGGCTTGTTTTTACCTAAAAATAAATAATAAATAAATATTCCTGGACAAGTTACACAAATTCAATCTAACCCCAAAGTAAGCAAATTATATGTTTGTGTTAGTCAACGATACTAATACATAGAAATACACAAATATATACCAGAATAAATTACTAAATTTACACCCAGAGCCGGAAATACACACATCTAAATGTTCATCAGATAAATACCTGCTCCAGTCGGTAAAAGTAAGCATGCTTGTATGTCTTGAAATAGGAAAACATATTGCATTACAACTTCAAAGGTACAAATGAGTAATAAATGTAAGTTTAAACGTAATAACTGCAAGTTTAGTATTTCCCCGTGTTGGTCCGGGCTCTTTTGTAGAATAGACCATCTGCCTTCCTGGCCAAGCAGCTCTGAAAGGAGAGCATAGTCTCACCGTCACTAACACCGTGACATTTGACTAGATGGTAGAGTTCAGTAGCGACTCGCCCGGATTGGTACCACCGCCTTACCTATTCCTGTCGCTATAACGTCATGAGGTGTTCCAGTTCGGAGGGTAAGGTAGCCGGTATCAGGTTGGCAAAGCACCATTACCACTTTTGGTGTCTCTAGGCGGTGTGAATTTCTTACCATCAGGAAATCCGTCTGCTTGTTTGCCTTCCAATATCATAAAAAATAAAAAAATAAAAATTACAAATAAAAACCAACCTGTATTTACATTGTTACTTACAATTTGTGAGCAGCCGTTATCTAAAGACACCTGTACACTGCACAACTATAGGTTTTACTAGTACTATGTTTATTTAATGTACCTAATTTGAATATGATGTAATTTTTTATGTTCTTCTATGTCAAAATAGTATGAGGTAGCTTAAATTGTTAACAATTTTAACGTCATCAAAAAGTATCCCTATTATGTAGTCATTTATTAGTTTATTTTTATTTCAATTCAGTAAAGCTACAAAAAGTGGCTCAAATCTATTTGTTATCCGATGATCTTTGATCACGTGATCAAAAACGAATATCATTTATGTACTTAGATTGAATCAAATACCCAATAATGTTAATTCTGAAGCACACTCATTAAACTCATAGGAAGAGACAAAAAAAACTATCTTCACGCCCATATCCCCTAAGAGGTAGGCAGAGGCACAACCAGGGCACCCACGAATAGCCGAAGACACTAAGTCCCACAAAGTGATAGGTGGCAAGCCTATCGCCAACCGGGCACACATATCCTATCCCGAGCAACATTTTTTAATTAGAAAATTTGACAAACCCAATTTTCTTTTTGTTGCCCGGCCTGGCATTCGAGCCCGGGACCTCGTGCAGTTAAGTCCAACATCTGAACCGCTAGACCACAGAGGCGATCAAAGAAAAAAAGAGGAGGAAGAGACAAAATACATTTAGTGCTCCCCGATTCGTTTTTTCACGACATTTCATTTCTATTATTCGGAAAACGGTATTTAAAAACGTCACAAGTTAATATGTGGCCTCTGTGGTCTAGCGGTTCTGCGTTAGAATTGACTTTTTGAGGTCCCAGGTACGACGCCCGGGTCTTGCAACAATATTTACCCGGTTGATGCTAGGCTTTCCACCTACCACACTGTGGGACTTAGTGGCAAGTCGTGGGTGCCCTGGTTGTGCCTCTATCTACGGGGTGGAGAATATGAGCGTGAAGATACTTTAATTTACAATTTAATATATCCGCACGAATTTTAGTAACTACTAGAGAAAGATAAAGTAACACACACAATCAAGTCGACTTCAACAAGAATTCTAGCAAGTATAAATCAAAAACCACTTTTATGTCCTGAATGACCCACCCGTCTTTATACAAAAACTAATATAGGTTTAGTATTGGT
>NJDD01001204.1:428867-441146 GCA_002245505.1 Calephelis nemesis | reverse complement strand
GAATTTTAGTAATAAAATGTTTACTTTTGTTTTACTAGAGAAAGATAAAGTAACACACACAATCAAGTCGACTTCAACAAGAATTCTTGCAAGTATAAACCAAAAACCACTTTTATGACCTGAATGACCCATCCGTCTTTATACGAAAATTAATATAGGTTTAGTATTGGTCGAGTAATCGCGTAACAAAAAACAAAAAACTATAGTTCAATTGAAAACTTCTTTTTTCGCAGTTGAAAATTACAAAAAACGTAACTTATTTAATGGATTTTATTCTAAAGATTTGACATTTTTGAAAGTAGGTAGTTTGTATTCGTATATAGTCTTCATAACAATGAGTGTTTTACAAAACACTGATAAAACTCAGTCATCAATAACAATTGAAAGCTGTAACTTAAAACTTGCGGTTGAGACATAATCTTTATTTTGACAAAGCTCTCCGAAGACAATCACACAACGCACATTACTCATGATATCCCAGTCATATCTGTATCATGTTAATGGCACGTCACAATCATATGGGAAAAATGCAGCTAAGTATTATTTGTTTAAGTGTAAGTAAATATAAGTTTTAATATATTTTTTTTATTTATTTGTTCCTTTCTGCGACCGGTTAAGACCTTTAGGCCATGCTGCCACGTCTTTTGTATTAATAAATTCTTTTTCTTGTTATTTATTATAAATTTATTTACATTTTCCGTTTTCTTCTTTTTTCTTAGAGATTAGATGAAACACTCAAAAAGTGCGCCTTCAGCTTCGACTGTTCCCGCCAACCATTTAACTAACATTATTTCCAAGTAGTATTTTTTTTTCAAGCTGACTAAAGCTTAAGAAATTGTTGTAAGAAGTTTTACGCAGCTTATAAAAGTATATTATTAATACTAACTTTCAAACGCGGCTTCACCCGCATGTAAGAATTAAAGTGTATTGACGTCCATAACCCCGAATAGGTAGGCAGAAGCGCAACCGGGGAACCCACGACGAGCTGGAAACAATAAGTCCTACAACGTGCAGGGTGCCAAGTCTAATGCTAACAGGGTACATAGTCAATCTCAGGGAAACGTTTTCATTAGAAAATTAAAAATACGTTTCCTTTTTTTTTGGTCCGCATGCCAACTTATACTTTTTATATAAATTGTAGTCTTATTATAACCTGTAATATTCTAATGTATAAACTGTATTATTTTTGAATTTTTACCTAAATCTCTCAAGTAGTTTTTGCGTGAAAGAATAACAAACATGTTTATAAAATGATAACATTTTGCATAATAGCGTTTTAAATTTTTATTTTTAATTCACTCTCATCAGAAATTCTAAAAATGAGTTTAAAAAAAGTCTCTATTACATGGTAAGCTTGTCACCAATGTTAGTGATGCTGTTCGGCGAATCGTAGGTTGTAACTCTGCCTACCTCTTCGGGGATTTGGGTTCGAAGATACTTATACTTCCTTTTTACATCGAGACAGATTATTTAATGTATACATACTTTCCCAATTTTGTTACATAAAATCAATGAGCATAAAATAAACATTTTAGATTCACGAAACAGCCGTGATAATAAATTTAATTTTTATAGCATGTCACTATTTTTAGTTTTAATGTGACTCGATAAAATACCACCAGTTATAAATATTATGGAATACCTGCCTTTTGAAAGAAATAGGGACTTAATAAATATTCAATAATTTATGGATTTATTAACTGTATAAAAAAATAATCCCCATTTCGCGTGGTCACCACATCACGACTGAACGGATGTATTAATTCTGCTACATCTTTTTGTTGTGTTGTTTATTGTTAGCAAAAGGTTCTTATAAAGAAAAAATGGGAAATAAATACTTCTCTCTATTCTAAATAAATTGTTAGTAGCTGTTAATGTACAGCGATACGAAGATCGCCGTTTTGGTTAGTTATTTATAAATTATGTTATTCAGTGTCTTTGAAACGGGCGTGTTTGTATGAAAAGGGCAATAAACGTAAAGGAATCAAAAAAGGCCAGGATCTAGATGTTTGGCACTCGATACTCTCTAAATACCCTGTACCCGCCACCCACTGATCGAACAGGGGAACTCCTGAAGGCAAGTCCAACAAACGGACCACTCGACCACAGAAGCGATTACAAATATATGTCGTTGGGCGCATACAAAGATTCACTTAAATTTCCAAAGACTAGGATTTGATGTTACTATCAAATAATTCATACCACCAAAATTTGCGACGCTAGTCCTCGTTTCCAACAAATCCAGAAAGTTATTTTTTTATTACTATTTATTTAATTCCTTATTGCAAACATTTTTTTGATAAAATACAGAGACAGGTAGTAAATAAAAGAGATGAAAAATAGCCGCGTGCTTTTTCGCTTACTTTTAACATAAAAAAAGTAGTAGCGTTAGATAAAAAAGTAAGCCTCCTTAGACAAAAAAGTAAACCATAGTTATAGCTCTTGGTGAAATTAATAATTAACAAATAAACTAACAAACATAAGTTCAAATATTTAAAATTATTTTTTCAGAATAAGTAGTAGCACTAACGTATAAAGTATAAATATCATTGGCCTCAAAAAAAGATGTCTAATATTAATATATCTCACGCAATAAACATGAAATACAATTTTATTAGACTTTTCGAAATTGAGGTATACTGGCTATTGACAAGGAATCCCAAGAAGGGATTTTTGCAGAAACTCATGCGCTTCAGATTAAGATTTGGGAGATACCCTGTACCATTGTTAAACACTTCCATTGTGTATCAACCCTCTACATAGAAGTAGTGACGATTTTTGTGCTTTAAAATATACTCGAGCGTCGTATTTTTATTTTTTATTTTTTTTAGCACTTGCCCTTGCGTGGGATAAATTTCTATAAATTTTAAAGAAAGAAAAAATTTCGCCCCAGACAGCTAAACTAAAGCGTAACCTTTCTAGGGCGGCTTTAGAACATACATCAAAAGCAACAACTTTAGTTCTACTTTTATAAACTCGCGAAAAAAAAATTTGGTTCTCTATACATTTTGTCAGAGGACGATGAAGTAATTGTTTGGAGAACCAAATTCTTTTTTCGCGATTTTCAAGTTGTACAACAAAAGTTGTTGCTTTTAATGAACTAAAGCCGCAATAGAAAGGTTATGTGTTAGTTACCAATAACCTATATATAACGTTGCGGCTTCGTTGGCTAAAGGGTTAGTACAAAGGGCACTGAAATCCGGCAGGATCGGTTTCTATTCCTAACCAGACATTTCTGTGATGGGCACGACCTGTATTTTTGGACCTGTGAGCTTATTATACGGTATATTATATACATTTAAAACGTGTATTTCTATGTAAACTAACATTCAACATAATTAGTCATAAAGTATCAACGACTTGATGCAAAAAGTTACAAAAATATAGTAACAATGTTCTTTGCGTTTATCTGTGCACAAAATAATGAGCTAATCTCGCCCCCAGAATCAATAAGTTCAAAAGCCAAGTACAGATAGACGAGGTCACCGGGTCAACCAATCCCAAATTTATAAACATGTTAAACAATGATACTTCAATGTGTATAATACAATGACAACCGTCATATTCATTAGCGTTTCGATTGATAGCTAAAAATAGTATATTTGCGATTTACATAACATTATTTGATAAGACAACGACTCTTGAAAAATAAGATTTACAGTATCGCGGTTCTGTATATTTTGTTGTCAATATTTTGTAATTTTTCGAGAATGAAAAAATTACGACTCTTTAAAAATGTGGTTTACAGAATCATGGTTCTTTATGTTTTGTTGTAGGAGTTTTTAATTTTCTAAATATATAAAAAAGAAAAGGACTATACTATATGAGAAATATGATTTATAGAATAATGGTATACAGATATTATGTTGTGTGAATTTTGTAATTTATTAAATATACAAGAAAGACAAGGTCAGTTGCAAAAATAAGGTTTACAAAATAATGGTTCTGTATATTTTGTTGTGTGAATTTTGTAATTTTCTAAATATTAAAGAAAGAAAAGGAAATTTGAAATACTGGTTCTGTATATTTTGTTGTGAGAATTCCGTAATTTTCTAAGTATAAAAGAAAGATAGGGACACTTTAAAAATAAAATTAACAAAATCATGGTTCTATATATTTTGTTCTAGGAATTTTCCAAAAGCAAAACAAAAACAACGATGCTTGAAAAAATAAAAAAAAAGGAGTTTTGGCGCCATCGTGAATGAAGATGGTCATATTTTTTCATAATTATTGAATTTCGTGTTTATATTGAGTGAAATTAGTTAATTTAGGTGGGAATTAGTTTAGTTTTGTTCAGTGAACGTGCACAAATGAAATAATCATGAAGAAATTAGTGTATCGTGAATTTCGCCAAATCTCCCAAAGTGAGCTTTTGTAAAGTGACCGCCGCTTTACTCAAGAGCCTGACGTGACTTTGTAAATAGTGACTAATGACTGTATAAGAATAATTAACGGAAGACATGTGACTAATGATGAAATAATTAATACGGAAGACGTGGCAGCATGGCCTAAAGGTCTTAGCCGGCCCCAGAAAGGGCCACATTAACTTAAAAAAATAAAAAATAAATTGATTCTGTTTTTTTTTTGTTGAAAGCAGCTATTTTTTTCAAAATTAGGCTATAATATTTTATGATTGATAATAAAGCTACCTGTTAACTTGAATGTATTTTATAAAATGCAATAAATTATTTTATGGAGAAGGTGCGTAAAATTTTAATCAAATTTGAAGAAGTAAATCGATTAAAGCATAATTTTGACAAATAATCCCAAATGTTGGGAAGTACTGGTACTACGGGTTTAAAAAGGTGTAAAGAATCTAAAATCACTTGAACATGATACTAAGGTTAAAGGCAAAAAGGATGATATTGTCCTGAGCCTTCGTATCACGTTTTGTTTCTTATCTTATCTTTGTTGTTGCTTCAGATAAAAAGAAGTAAGTTGTAATAACTACTAGGAAAGACGTTGATAGGTATTTTTGTCTTATTTGTAATGAAACGCATGAAGAACCAATCACTGAAGATTGTATAATGTGCTACAAATATAAATTGTGAGTGCACGAAAAATGCACAAGTAGTGCAAGCTCATTAAGAGGATTCTATGTTCGCAATTACCCCATAGATCATCCGTAATTACCCCACAAGTTAGAGGTTGTGGGGTAATTACGATTAAATGTGCTTTTGTATTTTATAATTTTTTTGTAATTTGTATTTTTTTTAATTGAAAACTTCTTTAGCGGCATTGCGCACTTTTTTGGAATGGATAAAAACTTCTGAACTCGCGACAGACGGCGCAGGTTGCTTGCGCGAATGTTCGTGTTGTCATGTTTGTGTACGATAGCGTAATAAATGAATATTGTATTCTACCACATAAATGATAGTACTTTCATACTGATGATTAAATCAATTCGCCAAAATTATTCCCTTACCAATCCAAATTATCAAAAATGCACAACGTTAATATTCAAGTTTTCACTTCTGCCGGCACTCCCGGAGTGCAACCCATCATTTTTTTTTAAATTTATTTTACTTTGAAAATACGCTGATAATGAGAACATAAAAATTACTATATTCAGTAAACAACAAACACACAAAACAACGAAACTAAATTCATTTTTCTTTGCTTATAGCAGCTTTCCGTAAAATGTTCGTAATTACCCCACCTTCCCCTACAAAGTTGTACGCTTTAATACGTCAACCGTCTTATTAATAAACGTGGACTAACGTAGGTGTAACATTAAGTTGGTAATATAGTCTGCATCACAGTGTAATAAAGACTATAATACCAGGCTAAACCTTAGCGTAATTTACGCCGTGTTTATTAATATGACAGCAAATGTATACTAGTTAAATTACGCATTCAAAGAAAACAGTTCATATCAATTGTAAGGCACAATGCACATCATTACAGATCTCTAAAGGATAGTGTCCACAAACAGCAGTATCGAGTGCGGCAATGTATTATATCATCGGAGAGGTTTCACTTGTTGTTAAATAAAATTACATTACGTAAATGGGTATTCACTATCCGCACTCCGAACATTGAGATTTAACTTCCTCAATTCTTTTTGAACCTTACTTTACGATGCACCACCGTTATTATACATGATTAGACAGCAAGCATGAGAGTTGGATTTCGGAAACAACTAATTCTTTCGAGTCGTTTACGTTTCCTGCTAACAATGGTTGCCTTGTTTAGAACTTAAATGCTCACTACTGTAGTGTTCCTGTTAAGAGTAGCCTTTGAACCTTGCTTTATGATGCACCAACATTATGACACATGATTAGACAGCAAGCATGAGAGTTGGATTTCGGAAGGGACTCGTTTTTTTCGACTCGTTCTTTATGTTACCTGCTGCCAATGATTTCCTTGTTTGGAGTTTTAATGCTCACCACTGTAGTATTCCAGTTAAGAGTAGCCATTAAATGTATGCAAGAGTCTTGTCAGAAGTTAGATTAGCGTCACTTTGTCAATAAAACCTTCGATTTCAATCTTTGAGTATTGACAAGTTTGATACTCAAACTTGTCAATAGAAGACGGCTTACATCAAAGACTTTTAATAACGGTACTTTGCTAATTTGACGAATTGCTTACAGTGCAATTTTAATTTGTTATAAATGTTGAAATGCAACACATACCTTTATGGACAGATAATATTAAACGATGCTAAGTATTACAATACAATACAATAACTCTTTAACGTGCATCATATACAGAGAAATTACAAATACATCAAATAAAACTGTAATTTTAAGATACACAAAGGCGGCCTTATCGCCAAGGCAACGATCTCTTCCAGGCAAACCTAGAGTATGGAACAAGATTTAGCGGGATTCTGTGTAACCCCTACAGAAAATCTTAAAAAATAAAAATCTTAAAAGCTCTTAAAAATATAAAAATGCATCTAATACTAGACGAAATAAATCATCCTAAAAGCAGAAGCCTGTTTTAATTTTAGGTATTTGAATTTAGAACAAGCGATAAAAGTCAAATGCAACAGATGTAAAATAAGCCTTTATTTTGCTAATTCCGCGTAAGCAGTGTAACTGTTATGGCAAATAATCCTCCAAACGACACAGTGTGTCAAGCCTAACTGACGTTCCCACCACCCACCTCCGCGACCAGAACACGAATATAGGAAGAGCTCGGGAAACAATATAAATTGTCACGTTCCTCACATGTGACAACCCTACCTAAAGTTCCCACCTCCCACCACCGCGACCAGATCACAAACAGAGTCCGAACACGGGAAAAAAAACACTTGTCACACTTGTTGTTGTCACGAACAAGCGATAAAAGTCAAATGCAACCTTAGTCACAGTGAACGTAGAAAGTGACGCTTTAACATACTTTTGAAAACATTACTATTTGGGGCACTCCTGATGTATAAAGGGAGAGAATTCCAAAGCCTCACTGCTTGCGAGGTAAAAGAACGACTAGATAGTAACAAGTGTTTCGAGAGGGAAAAATCGCTCCATTCTTTCAAAAGTTATACCTAATGCCTCTGATAGTTACACACACAGAAACGTCAAACTTACAAAACTACTCTTTTGGGGGTTAAAAAGTTAAAAAGAAGTACTACTTACCTAGTATTGAGTGCTGTGCAACTTACCGGGTTTACTATATTTGCTACAATGAAGAACACAAAAGGGTCAAAATCTTGCTATCGTTTATACCTAACAGCGAATCGTAGATCACTAACTTATCATTACTTTTTATTTCACTTAAATGCATGCAGTAGTTCCGAATTTATAACGACGAGAAGTTTAAGCTCTTTTTTGAATTGCTAAGATTACGCGCGCTCATGCTATGACGTCACACCCTTGTTCGGCCGGAGCTCGCAGCACGCCGTACGGCGGCGTTTGCTTTGGTGATTAAGTACGCAACAAGCATCTTGTTTAATTTTGTTTCGATCGTCTTCAAGTCTAGGCTTGTATTTGAAAGAAATATTATATAAACTATCTCTTACATATACGATTACCTTCATTAAATTGAAACTATAGTGTGTGGAATGAAAGACGGATTTCTAAAATCCCCGTGTTGGTCCGCCGCCATAACGTCATGACGTGTTCCGGTTCTGAGGGTAAGTTAGCCGGTTAACTTACTTTTGCTCGAGGCCTAACATCCTGACCATCCTGACCTCAGGTTGGCAACGCACCATTACCATTTATAGTGTCTCTAGCCAGCGTGAATTTCTTACCATCAGAAAATCCGTCTGCTTGTTTGCCTTCCTTTGACATAAAAAAAAATAAAAGGGCAGTCCGACAATCTGCCAAGAGCTTAATAGTGGCACAATATTATATGGCGGCCGAAATTCGTGGAATGAAGTTAAAAAGGTAAACATACATGTATGTTAATAATAAATATAAACCGGAATAAAAATCGTGAACAACGAATGTTTAATTTACATTGAGTCATATAGAAGGTAGCCTTTTTTATTCTTATGATACTGAAAGGCAAACAAGCAGACGGATTTCCTGGTGGTAAGAAATTTACGTTGCCTAAAGACACCAAAGGTAATAATGGTGCGTTTCCAACCTGAGGCCTCGAGCAAAAGTATCCTCCGAACCGGAACACAGTAACGCCAAGCACTGACTTTATGGCGGCAGGAATAGGTAAGGCAGTGGTACCAATCCGGGCAAGTCGCTGCGAAACTCTACCACCTAATCAGATGTCACGGTGTTAGTGACGATAAGTCTATGCTCGCCTTTTATGAGCTGCCTGACCGGAAGGCAGGTGGTCTATTCTGCAAAAGAGTCCGAACCAATACGGGACAGTCTATATTTAAAAAAAACATCAATTAATGATAAATGCGGTAAAGGATAAATGCGGTTACATCTGAAGCACCGGCCAAATTTTGAAAATCGGTTCGGAATCGAGAACACTTTTCGATCTATGAAGAAACTAAAAATTATTAATTTAACTAATTTATTAAATTAATAAATTAGTAAAACTTATTAATTTAATTCAACATATACATAGATTGAATTGGTCTTCACAGCAGTGCGCACTAGTTTTAGGGCATATATTTTTATCAATTCTTTTTATGGCTATCATCCACTTTTTTCTCATTTTTGGGTCCTCAGGCACATAAAAAAAGAGTTTATCGGGTGTTTTAACTGTTGAATTGAAGCACTGAGACACTATTAAGTATTTTTTGCCATTTTGCCACAGACAACTTTATAGTTTAGTTTTTTACAGCGTAGCAGCGGCGCACGAGCGAGCACTTGACTCTTTACATTGATGAATAACCAAGGGTGTGACGTCAGCGCCTAGTGAGCTCCCGCCCGCGTTTTTAAAAATCTTCGGCTGCAAATTCGAACTTTAATCGTTAATATCTCAGTCAATTTTTAAGATATGAAAATACTAGAAACACTGTTTTTCTTGTGATTTTTTGTAGATTTATTTGGCATATAAAGTAAAAAACGTTTGTCAGGTCCATTGTATTAATGCTCGATGTAGTCATGTTCCGAACTAGCGAATGAGTAGCTTGAGGATTCGCAACACATTCTAAGTTTACAAAGTTACATGTATGGTACCTACCATTGCGTATCCATTTCGCCGGATCTCCCCAACTTGTGGCCGCGATTCCGATTCGGTGGTAGTTTATAAAAATGTCAACGCTCACAAGTACCACTTGTACGGTCCATGTGAATGACGTTTTTCTTATTCTGATTGGGAGAGCAGTCTACTTCTTCACTATTTTTCATATAAAAATAAAGCCAATAGGATCGTGAGAAATCAATTTAAAATGTAGTGACTGCCTATTTCCATATCTTTGACACACCATTCATTTATCACTTGTGTATTTGTAACAAATACATATTTTTATTGTCTACCGTTCACTACAAAGTTGAATGAATCATTACGTAAGTCATTCATTTTTCTTCAAGGAAATAATTACTACTTGAGTATTCTACTACAATGACTAACATATAAACAGATGTCAAAGAATAAAAGAACGGATGTAAAAAATATTTTATCACGGCATTTATTAAAATTAAATTCCAATAATATCCATTGATCATAACTCACTATTTATGTTCATGCTATTCGCATAGATTTATGAAACTGCGTCCATTGAAGGTGACACATATAGTAAGTACAGTCAGTGATTCATATACATTAAAGAATTGATTCTCAAGGTATGTATCAATTGGGTCACAGTATCCGCAATGTATAACATGCTCCGGAGTTTTTCTTTTGTTTTGAAATGCAGACAGGTTTCTTGGTAGACTTAAATACTCGTACTTACCAGACACCACAGGGCCTTAACCATGAGTTGGTATAGATTACGTACGGTAAGTTACTTGTCGAAATCTATGAGTTCTGACATTATTGGTCTAAAAATGTGTTTCTCTTAGTTACAGAAGCGCTGTTCAAAGTTTTCATACAAGTAATTTCCAAAGATTGTGGGTATAGTAAACTTGACAAGCCGTAAACTAATGGTAAGGGCCATGATATTAATATGGTTTCCCAATGACTAACTCTGCTCGATGTCTAACATCCCGGCCTCAGATTGGCAACGCATTACCACCATTGGTGACTCTAGGCGGCGTGAATTTCTTACAATCAGGAAATCCGTCTGTTTGTTTGAATGAATGAATGTATAACTCTTTATTCGAGTTACAAGGACTCAGACTTTTAATAACGGTTTACGATATTTTCAGTCATCCTTGCACCACCCCTCCAGAAATGGTGCAACAATGATATGTAGTACATGCAGTCCAGCGTCCCAGCTACTAAGACAAGGATGCTGTTGGTGTCGCGGTCGGCCCGAACCTTGCGCACCAGAGACACATATCTTTTGAGTACCGTGACATAATAACAGTCCCTTTTGCGCTTTGTTTGCCTTCCAATATCATAAAAAAATGAGTGTGTTATATACATATATATATCTTCGCTATGAATTTCCTACAGTCTTGCCTAGTTCCATGCAAATTAATAGCTCTTTTCATACGCCTATTATAATTTTGACACCACCCTCGGACTATGCTCGAGCGATTTGGTCCTAGAATGTTAATATAGGTCTCGCTGGGCACTCATACCTACTACATTGTTACTATTATAATTTTCTGTGGTCTCGCGGTCCAGGTGTTGGACTTGACTGCATGAGGGCCCGGGTTCGATTCCCGAGACGGGAAACAAAAAGAAAATTTGGTTTGTCCAATTTTCTAATTTAAAAAATGTTGCTTGGGATTGGATATGTGCCCGGTTGGCGATAGACTTGGCACCTACCACATTGTGGGACTTAGTGTCTTCGGCTAGTTGTGGGTGCTCTGGTTGTGCCACTTTCTTCTTCTTCGGTGATATGGGCGTGAAGATATTTTTAAAAATGATATTAATTTGATCTATAAATTTTATGTATTTGACTTACTACTATATGTTACGATTTGTAATAAGGTGAGAAAGTCTTTTAGTCTCATTACTTTGAGTAGCGAAGAAGCAGGTGGCTCTTTCAACTATATCTTATGGCTGGGATTTTGGACCTCATATGCTGGTTCATTTACAGTTACAAGTTGCCATACAAAGGCTTTATAAGATCTCAAAACTACTAATTATATAATATACTAATATTTTCAAAATACTAGCTGTAAAATTTCGTGACAGCTCTTCTTTAATGAGACAGCTGACCGTCTGAAGTAATAGTAAAGTCATTCATGCCCGATTTCACCGAGAGCCCCTATATTTAGGGGACCTTTTAACGTGTTTTAGGGGACGGTTTTGTATTGAAACAGTCCCGTAAGTAACGTTAAAAGGTCCCCTAAAGTATAGGGGCTCTTGGTGAAATCGGGCATCAGATAGATAAAGCATGATCCAGACGGCTGTAATCACGCCCCAATCACGCCTTCCACAAGGTGACCTTGGTGGAAACTTTGAAACAAATCAATATTTGGATTAAATCTGCGTTCCACACGAATGCAAAACAAAGTTTTAATCTGTGTTTAACCCCTACAAGCGCTTTGTAGTTTCGTTTTTTTATTTCTTTCTGCACATTAACTAAGTGATAGGTAATGAAAGGTCCAGAATATATCGTATTTTTATTTTTTTATTTTTTTAGCACTTGCCCTGTGCGTGGGATAAATTTCTATAAATTTTAAAGAAAGAAAAAATTTCGCCCCAGACAGGATTTGAACCTGTAACCTTTCGTCTCAAGCCGACGAATGCTCTAACCAATTGAGCTACTGAGGATTCAAGTCCCGTGGCGAAATTTTTAATTCCTTTCTAACCCGTTAACGCGGAAATAGTCCGTCCAGAATATAGGTTAGGTAGTTGTTGCTA
>NJDD01001204.1:409112-419517 GCA_002245505.1 Calephelis nemesis | reverse complement strand
TGTTCTGGAAAGAATAAATTTAGAAAGTAGTGCACTGAGCACAACCGTTCCATTAGGAGTCAACCACGCGCATACCACGCGTCTGTGTTGCGCGGTCTTTAAACTATAGTGTTAACGTAGTGATTATATTCTATTTGATAGTGTTATTTTAAAACTTGCGATATCTCCTAGGATATTCATTCAAATCGAGTGATGTGAAATGCAATTTTGTTTTAAATTAAATACTTGTGATGAATTACTTATTTTTTTGGATAAGGATTAACATCGTGTTTATAAAATAACCTTTGCAAATAATGCATTATTTTGAAACAAATTTGGTTAGCATAAAAAAAGGTTATAGTGAGCTAGCCTTAAAAGATAGAAATGTGCTGTCGCGGACTTTTTTAGGACTTTTAAAGGGGAATAATTGTTTCATACATGATTTACTCTCAATAGGAAAAAAATCCTCGATTTTAAAACATTTGTCATCGGTGTTCCGCTCCTATTGATCTTAGCGTGATGATGATAGCCTATAGCATTCTTCAATAAATGGACTAATACTGAAAGTTTAAGCAAACAAACAAACTCTTCAGCTTTTTAATATTAGTATAGATAGTATAGATTTTGGTTCCGAGCTCCTACAAAAAAATATAAACCAACTGCTTTCATACCAACTTAGTCATAAAAGGCGAGTTTCGGTTCATTTTATTAAGAGAAAAATCTGGAAAATTAATTTGTCTATACTAAACACATTTAGCGGTGACGTGGTTTTGCACGTTTCCATGTTTATATTCTTTTATAATAAGGTTGATAAGTATACTTTTGATAAAATTATCGCTATAAAAAGTAGCCTATGTTCTTTCGTTCCTCATTAAGTGTCTAAATACAAAGTTTCACTGTTATATTTTCAAATATGACGAAATTTTCCATACAAACATGCATCACCTGTTTTTATCCCAATTTTCTCCCCCAATTTTCGCTATAAAAAGTATCCTATGTTCTTTCATTCCTAATAAAGTGTCTGAATACAAAGCTTCACTGTTGTATCTTCAAAAATGACGATTTTCCATACGAACATTCATCACCTCTCTTTACCCATTTTCTTTCGTTTTTTAGTGATAAAAAGTAGCCTATGTTCTGTCGTTTATCATAAAGTGTCTAAATATAAAGTGTCTAAATACAAAGCTTCACTGTTATATCTTCAAAAATGACGACTTTCCATACGAACATTCATCACCTCACTTTACCCATTCTCCTTCATATTTTAGTGATAAAAAGTAGCCTATGTTCTTTCGTTTATCATAAAGTGTCTAAATACAAAGTTTCACTGTTACAGCTTTAAAAATGACGAATTTCCATATGAACATTCATCCCCTCTTTTTATCCATTCTCCCCTATATTTTTGCAATAAAAAGTACCCTATGTTGTTCCTCAAGTTCTATTCTATCTCTGTACCAAATTTCATCAAAATCGGTTCACTGGTTTAGGCGTGATAGCGTAACAGACAGACAGAGTTACTTTCGCATTTATAATATTAGTAGAGATTTATTATTAAACGTATTAAATATTATTAAATTACGAACGTAAATACAATTAAGATAAAAAATGTCGCGCTAAAAAGGACGTTTTTATTTTGTTATTTTCCTCGCTAGGGAGCTTCGATAAATGCGTGCGATCGCTGCAAATTACAAAGTCCTATGAAAAAGGCGTGTGCTTCGTCGCGCTAAATTTTATAGACAGGCACGCACCGCGGCCAGCCGGTACCGCCGCAACCGCGATGTCCCTATATTTTAAACCTGTAATATCTCCGAAACAATTCGTTTAATTTACATGCTTTAAAGGGCTATATTGTTCTATATTAAATGTGAAATTTATGTAAGATACTTAATTGGATAAGGATTAATGCTGTATTGCTTTAAATCGCTTCGTAAATAAGCTATTATTTTTCGTTAAAAGTAAAGGATAAAAATTGGTTATTGTAAGTTATGCCTAAGAGATAAACATATACCATCGCGAACTTTTTTGTAGACCTTTTTAAGGTTAACAATACTTAGTACATTATTTTGGCCTATCTCGTAGAGTTCAGCCAGCGTTTGCAATGCAAGCGCAAAAAAGTATGTTTATTTATGACTTCGCATTAGAAATCTTGAAATTATCAGTGGTTATCTAATATATGAAGCATGTCATTGTACATATAAACCTTCCTCTTAAATCACTCTACCTATTTAAAAAAACTGCATCAAAATCCGTTACGTAGTTTTAAAGATATAAGCATACATACATACAGACAGACGCGGAAAGCGACTTTGCGTTATACTATGTATAGATAAAACATAATTAATGAAAAATAGAATTCCAGCCAAATTTAAAAAAAAAACTTAAAAGAAGCAATATTGAAATGTAAAAAAACTCGTTATCCAATAATTTATTCGTCGGGACGGGTGCCGTGTAACAAATTGTGATTTATTATTAGACTTTTTGGCATTTCTGGTAAATTTACTTCACGTTACATTGACTCATAGTAAAAGTTCTTTAAAAAAAATTGTGATTCTCCTATATGTTTAACTTTTTTTTTTTAATTTTTAATTTGGTAGGTAGCTGATATCATGAGCTGTAACTAAGGCTACTTTTGTTTTAGATTAATTATAAATTAACTAAATAATCTATATATTTTTTGTTGAACTTTACATGAGTGAAGTCGGGGGCTCAGATTTAAACCATATAATTTATTCTCATGCCTACAGCACATGTAATAGTAGCAAAACAGAAATTTGTAATTCGCAAATGTTCAGCTCATTTTTTTGGATTCTATGCTTTTACTAGTTTTGGATTTTGTTTTTATAGAAATGAAAAAAAAACATACAACACACAAATGCATTAACAGCATTAAGCTGTAGGTATAATATAATCTATGAAAATACTATGAAACTGGTTTATTTGATCGTCGAGTCTAAGTATACTTTTTAACTTTGCAAAAAAAAAGTATTTGTTTAAACACGACATTGTCCACAGATAATTTGAGAAAAAAAGGACTTAAACAAATATAGTACAAAAAGTGGGCATATATATTTATAAATTACTAACTGTTACCCGCGGTTTCGCTTGTATGTAAGCCATTAAAATAAATCATTAACTGTTACACAGAAGCGAAGCGGAGTGCAGCTTCGCTTGTATGTAAGTCATAAAAAAGTATCCTACGTTAATTTCAATATCTCGAAGAATATGTGTACAAAGTTTCATGACTATTAGTTTAGTAGTTTTTGCTTGAAGGTCTAACAGATAACTTTACTTATGCGTTTAGATTAGTTTTAGAAATTGACAGTAAAATAGTCAGCATTTTATAGTCCAAAAAGTTTATCTCCAACAAGATAACCTAAGACAGAAAAATACTTAATAAAATTAGAAGAGAATGAAATAGGCAATTAAAACGTAGGTTCACACCTATATCCTTAAAGAGGTAGCCAGAGGCACAACCAGACGACTAGACGAAGACACGAAGTCCCATAATCTGATAGGTGGCAAGCCTATTGCCAACCGGGCACATATCCAATCTCGAGCAAAATTTTATTTTTAGACAAACTAAATTATCTTATTTTTGCCCGACCCGAGAATCGAATCCGGGACCTCAAGCAGTCAATTCTAAAACCTGAGCCGCTAGACCACAGATGCAATAAGGATCGTCAGAGGTGGTATAGTCGGTGCGAGGCTTATAAAGTAAAAGCGGTTGGCTAAAATATAATAATAAAACGTATTAAGGAAAATACAAGTGGTATTAATAAATTGTAGGTACTTAGAATGAAACTCCACCAAATACCGACGATAGAAATAGAAACTATACAATATACTTCGTCTTTTTAACAGAGCTAGCTTCCTAAATAGCAGGTTGACTAACAATTTGACACTGTAGCTATTACTTCATGGTGACTATATTTAGATTGCTAAATCGTCCTTTAAAGGAAGTTCATTTTAATTTTAAAATGATAAACGTCCAAACCCAAATATTTATTTAAGTACTATTGTTAATTTTGGTGTGGCAAGGTTTTTGAAATGGTTTTAAATTCAGATTAGTGTTCAAGTCGCTGTAAATTTGGATGTGATTAAGAAACAAACAAGAACGAAATACGGTTACAATCTAATGTGTTACCAAAAAGAAATATTGAGTTTGAAGATTTTATTCATTTAGATTATATTCTACTAGCTTTTCCGGCGAACTTCGTTCCTCCCGTTCAGTTTGTAAGGGAAAAAATAAATAAAATGTTGTTTTTCGTAGTGTCCTTGCTGTCCTAAATCAATGTCCTATACATAATATAAAATATAGATGGTTTATCTTTCGTAATTATGTATCTATTAGTCGAATTTTCATTGTTTTTATTATTTATAATATTTATGTATATCGCTATTCGGGGCGGAGACAAATCCAACGAATCCAAAACCATGAATATTTGTCCAGCAGATTTCCATTTATAAGTGTTGTAACAAACCCGTCTTTATATACCCGTATATTATAGAGATTTAAATTATTTAAATAACACCTACCTACCTACCTACTTGTTTTTTTGTTTTCTCTTTTCAAAATCTGGATGAATTTTGCGAAGCGAACAAATTTTTGAAAAAACAAAAAAGACAAGAATTAAACCCCTTTGTATTTGTGCTGTAGAATCTAATTATTGCCTTCCCCCAAATAAAAATGTATTCTTTCCAAATAAAGATGTTCGTTTGTTTTTTAGTGCAAATAGTTATGCTATTTTCGATAATTATTTTTAGCTACCTATGCCGTCAATGTTCACTTTTACTCTTCTACAGTTTTCATCTGTGTTAGTATCTTACCATGAAAATTTAATATAACCAGACATATATCGTCCTACCTGCCTTGAAAACCTCAAAAACTGTAACTTGTAATAAACAAACAACTAAAAGATCAAAGTTATTAATTTCTTTGTGTTTTGTGTGTGCTGTCATTCTTGTCTTTTGCTATATACAATTACTACGTTGTAACTATGTCACTTATAAACTGTACTTAAGTATGTTCATTGTTTGGTGCAACGAACTGAGGTTTAAGAGTTAAACAACTGGTTTCATCTACAGATCATATTTAACTCGCTCGTTCCTTTTTCCATTATCTATTACTTTTTTATTTATTCACATAAAACTCAACATTACCAAACTTAGTAGAACAGAATAGAACAACTCCTTATTGTGCACCAAAATACGTAAAAAATTAAAACACTTAAAGAAAAAAACTAAAACGTAATACTTAAAGGCGGTCTTATCGCCAAAATATCGATCTCTTGCAGGCAACCTTATGGTAAGGAGATATAATCAAAGAAATTTTGCACGATAATGCTATTAATACACAAAAAAGAAATATGAAAACATATAACATAGCACATAAAATATCAATTGGAAAATAATTATTTTAAGACAAAGTTAAAAAATAAACAGATTAATTTTATTCGAGTCAAAGTTAAAAAATAAACAGATTAATTGTATTCGAGTCAGATTGAACGTAGAAAGTGACGTTTAATCATATTGATATAAGGGGCTTTTATGACTTCTACTGTTCCAAAGATTAACTAATAGCGGGGAAAAAGATCGGCTATAAAAGGCCAATCACATTGCGAAAAACTCAACACCTCTTTTACTTCACTAATCATAATCAAACATATGTAATTACAAACAAGTGTCTGATGCACCATCGAATTATCGCGTCGGTCACTGTCTACTCTTCGAATAGAAGACCGTGTCACGGGGTCATCGACTGGTATCCAATCAGCATGACATCAGCTTCAGTTTGCGATTACAAAACGCTTACTCTCACTCACGTAATGCGACAACAGAGATAGATTTTGCCTTGTGTTGATGGATCATCGGTGAAATAACAGGTTGGGAAACAGTGGATTTAAAAATATATTCGTTCTGTTTTGTTCTGATTGACCGAATAAAATTATTTTTGAATTTGGAACTTTATTCAAATTTAGAAATAATATCTTAAGGCCCCATACTCAGCCAGAAAAGCCAATCACCGCGCTCCCCCGTTCCATGATTATTATGAACAATGGCGCTCTAAAGTAAACGTCTTAAGCGACAAATCACTATTTTTGACACTTTAAAAGTAATTTGAAAAAAAGTATAAAAACTGAAACACTTATCTTTTAGGTATAGTACTTATCTATGTTTACGTTAAATCTGGTGTCGATATTTTCATATTTGAAGTAGACATTTGCGTTTTGCTTTCAAAAGTTAACTTTTTGATTTTTTTCTATCGAGCAAAGTGAAATGAATCGTGTTTTGGAAACACTAGTCTAGTAAAGCATATTCATGTTAATATTGTGTATTTTTGCCAGCAAGATCCATGATTGCTTTGTATGAAAAAAGCAGTAAACTGCTGACGTATTTTAGCGTATATGGCCCCTCAAATGAGACAAAAGAGATAGATTTTAGGATTGATGAATCGTCGGTGAAATAACAGGTTGGGAAACAGTAGATTTAAATATATATTCGTTCCGTTTTGTTCTGATTGACCGAATAAAATTATTTTTGAATTTAGAACCATATTCAAATTTAGATATTATATCTAAAATGAAACAAAAGAAATAGAATTTACGATTGACAAATCGTCGGTGAAATAACAGGTTGGGAAACAGTGAGTTTAAAAATAATTTCGTTCTGTTTGACGCAATAAATATATTTTCAAATTTAGAATATGACATCTCACAAAAAAGCTAGAAACAAAACATAAAAACATGAGATCTTTATACAAACTTACTAAGTTTTGACAGATAGTCTTATTTAAAAAAATCTTGTGTCACAATGTATGTTGCCAATAAACTCCAAAACTACAGAACCGATTTCAATCAAATCTACACACAGTGTGCAGTTTGACCCAAATTAAAAGATAGGAGCTATGTAAGCTATTACATCTCAATTTATCGCGGGCGAAGCCACGGGTAACAGCTAGTATTTTAATAAAAATCGTAATATCTGTATATTTAAATCTCGTGTCACAATGTTTGTCCTCAATGGACTCCTAAACCACTTAACCAATTATAATAAAATTCGCACACCATGTGCAGTTCGATCCAACTTGAGAGATAGGATAGTTTATATCTCAATTTATGGTAAAAAAATTACCATCCGAGCGAAGCCGGAACGGGCAGCTAGTAAACTTATAAAAATGAATTCTCATTTTGTGTGGTCTTTGCATCACACCTGAACGGACATACATTTTTTACATTGGTCATTATCAAGAAAAGGTTTTATGAAGAGAAGAACCAGGAAAATAGCAGAGAAAATTTTAAAAATATTACAAAGCATTTTAACCCTAGGTAACATCCTTATTTTTGGTAACATTACTAACATCCTGTAGTGAAAAGTTACCCCAACCGGATATTAAAAATTTCAGCTAAATCGGTTGAAGAATTCTGCTTCAAAATTGAGTTCAAAAATTCCACCTGAACTAGCATACATACATTGTAAGTTAAATAAAAGCTTTTAAAAAAGGGACAACATTAACGGTTTTATACGCGTGGTGTAAAAAATCACCTCTGGATATAACTTAAGGGTTAATAATATTTTTTACATATAAACTGTCAATGTTACATCAATGTCAAGCAGTACGAAGTTTGCCGGGTCGGCTAGTTCACTATAAATTATAAAAATGGGTTACAGATCAATTGTTAATTGTCATAAACAGAACTAAATAACATTTTTCAATCTAATACGAAGGCCACCACCAAAAGCTTATGCACTGTATTAGCATCAAGTGAAAAAGCACCTGCCATTATGACCAATGACCGTCTATCAGGTTTCTTGTCTATGCATTTTAAAACGTGGACTTCTACTTTATTATGAATTTAATTTATGTTGTCTATGATAATACTTATCAACAATGTTAATCGGCTAATGGTCGAGCTTGCATATTGTGTAACTTTTTGTATTCACTTCGATAGGAAGAATATTTGCATCGCCGGATACATAAATATCTACTAATAGCGGAGTACTAGCTTCTTAGTTTCATAAGTGATCATTCATAAGTGATCATTCACTTATGAAAGCCATCTGCTTTCTCATTAGACGAGAGGTGAACAAAAGCTTGAATTCGAAAATCAATTAATGACATAACATGTACTTCTTCTTCTTCTGTCTTTAAGTTTTGGCCTTCACGTTAGTAGTAGTATTTTGCCATTCGTCAAGTAGAAATTGGCATTAAATTTTATACCAATTTTGATCAATTATAATTAGTCATCAGTCGTACGTCATTAGTAAGTCATGTCAGCCCTCATTACACAAGCTCATGTAAGGAGATTTGGCGGCAACGAGGAAATACATGTTACGCTAATTTCTTCATGATTATTTCATTTGTGCACTTTCACTGAGCAAAATTATACAAAATGCCACCAAAATTGACTAATTTCACTCAATATCAACACGTAATTGAATAATTATGAAAAAACTTCGACCATCTTTTCTCTCGATGGCGCCAAAACTCGGGTCAATGTAAACATGTACTTGTTATTTTATAATATTGAGCCTTTACCATGAGTTGGTATAGATTACGTTCAGTAAGTTACTTGTCGAATTCTACAACATTTTTGGTCTAAAATGTGTTTCCCTTAGTTACCAACAGAGGCGCTGTTCAAAGTTTCCATACAAGTAATTTACAGAGACTGTAGCGAGTATAGTAAACTTGACAAGCCGTAAACTCGTGGTAAGGGCTCTGATCCCGTTGAAAAAGTACTTCAAAACATCAATTAAAACGTTTTATTCGGTTGTAAGCATGCCTATTAATAAAGGTAACCTTTGAGGATTTTTTTTTCTATTTTCGATTATTTACGGCTAATTGTGCAAAATTACCGACTATTTAACTCTCTGGGCCGAAACGTGAAATTATTATGGCGATTAGCCAATGAACTAGTCAAAATATTTATGTGACCTCTTTAAAATACAGAACTGTTTAGTAATATGTGACAATACTCATTGTCATACTTACGTTTTGTTGTATTTTAGCATATCGAAGGAAAGTGATAGTAAAACTTTTTCACACTAAAATCGTTTATTATATTTCAAAGGATAAGGATGATAAAATACAGCGCAAATATGGGAAACATTAACTATCATGAAGAGTCAAAATATTTCAAACTTTACCTATTAATAGCTTATCCCATCAGCGCATGAACGTGATGACGAAAAATAACAGCGATCATTAATATTAAGAAGATATCGCTAATGTCTTAGCCTTAGGCATATTGTTACGAAGAACATAATCATAAAACTTAAAAAGTAATCAATCCAATCTCCTTGACAACGTTTACAAATAATATTTTCGATGACTCGTAAAATATTGAATCTCATTTGCGTTAACGTAACAGTTTATAATGTTCACTGTATCTTTATACATATACGTATTATAAAACTAACGATGTGACCCAGCTCTATACCCATTAGACACACAATGTACATATTAACAATACACATGAAACTTGACGGGGAAAACGACTAACATACTCGTAAGAAAAATAGTAGGTAAATACTTACATATATGTCCAGCAGTGGACACATCCTTGAACTAAAATAACAGATGCAATAACCGCTCCTACGCATACTATATCCTAGATGAAATAAATTTCGATCTAGTTTCAATGTTATTTGGAGCAATTGACCTTACAATATATTAATAAAATCTAGATCAAAACTAAATTAACTGCAAAATCGATCACCATATATTATACACAGATGATTAAGATATTAGCTTCGAGTCTCGACGTGATGTAAGATGACATTGTCGAAATTAAGATTGGGTGTGGTTTGAAATATGGACATAAATTTTATAATAATACCTCGTTTGGTTACATATATCAATCGTTATATTTAGGTAATAGACTAGCGATAATAAATAACATGATTTTTTGTAAGGACCAACTGTACGATAACAGGTGGATTTTAAAAAATAATCTGACGCAGTTAGTCTACTGAAACCCGATTCCAATTTTAGATCATTTAAATACACAAAAAAAATATTACTAAATATATATATTTTTTTTACTACTAAAATTTTGGCCCAGACTCTTCTGCAGAATAGAAGTCTGCTTTCCTGCAAGGCAGCTCTTAAAAGGCGAGAATAGGCTTACCGTCACTAACACCGTGACATCTGGCGAGGTGGTAGAGTTTCGCAGCGACTCTCCCGGATTGACAGGCCCGCGTTACCTATTCCTACCACCATAACGTTAGTGCTTGAGGGTGACGTGTTCAGGTTTGGACGGTAAGGTAGCCGGTATACTTACTTTTGCTCGAAGCCTAACATCCCAGCCTCAGGTTGACGACGCACCATTACCACCTTTGGTATCTCTAGAAGGCTTGAATTTCGTACCATCAGGAAATCCGTCTGCTTGTTTGCCTTCCAATATCATAAACGTAAGCAATTAAAACG
>NJDD01001204.1:357533-401440 GCA_002245505.1 Calephelis nemesis | reverse complement strand
AAAACTGTTAGTAATGTTAAGCAGTCCTAAGTTGGCCGGGTCGGCTAGTGCTACATAAAAGCAATTCTTAAAAATGTTTGCTTAAAACAATGAAAAAACAGAAGGATGTAGATCAAAGGAGTGAAGAACAACTTTTCTGCTCACCATTGCAAGTACGCTTGTGTTATACTTGTTCCTGGCCAAACAAGATAGTTTAGTCCCCCCTCCCCACTTAAAACAAGATATAGTCTAACCTTGAGACACATTCTTCCGGGTTAATACCTATACCAGCGGCCGGCGCCAACCTTTTTTGTTCCATTTTTAATTAAATTGTGCATAAAAACGGTATAATTATATAAACAAACATATAAATCATTAAACCTATATTCATTTAGTAAACTAGATGCTGCCCAGGGATTCGACCGTATTTTAACATGACATCCTTCGAGAGGTATAAAAAGTAGCCTGGCTCTAGGTAAGCCACATGTTTAATTTATAGTTGACTAGCTTTTGCCCGCGGCGTTACCTGCGTGGTTGATCATCCCACAGGAACATTTTTTCGGGATAAAAACTAACCTATGTGTTAATGCAAATTCACTAAATGTATGTCTGAATTTCATGAAAATCGGTTCAGCAGTTTGTGCGTAATGGAGTAACAAACATACAAATTTTCGCATTTATAATATTAGTAAGATACGTGAATCCTGGACCATACATATTGCTAATTGCCGACGGTAAACTTGTTTGTCTGTTTATATGTAGCATCATAACTTTCCCAAATTTTGAAACAAAGTAAATTAAAGTTGTGCGCAAAGAAAATTAGATGCCTAGTGAATAAAATCATAGATTTGCCTCAGTAATCTAGTACGTCGATGTTGGACTTGACTTCATGACTTGCAAAGTTCGATTAGGGTCTAACAACAATGTGGTTTAGGTAGCCGGTAAACTTACTTATGCTCGAGGCCTAATATCCCGGCCTCAGGTTGGCAACGCACCGTTTGGTGTCTCCAGGCGGCGTGAATTTCTTAACACCAGGAAAACCGTCTGCTTGTTTGCCTTCCAAAATCATAAATAAAATCTAAGTGTTGTATGTGTGTTGCTTTCCTGAAGCCGAGGTATTAGGGCTTTGGCATTAGCAAGTTTAGACATAAGAATGTGAAAGAATATTATTGTTTGTTATTGTGGTTTTTAAACTCGGGCCAGTTTAAAAACCACAATAATAATATTTTGTCACATAGGGATGCTGTAGCACAAAGATATGTAACGTTTCTCTATAATCTCGATTTTATGCAACTTAAAAATTGAAATCTGATATTATGTCATTTTAGGTACTCTTGGATACAGTACTAGCGGATTATTAACATGTAGTTAACAACGTACAGTAAGTAATTTTATTGGATTTGTTGAATGTTTTTGGAACTAAATGTTAATAATCCGCTAGTACTGTGTTTAAGAGTACCAAAAATGATTTACCCGACTCCAATCGTCAATTTGCATCGAGATTCAAGAGCTACCCTTCCGATGAGCTTATCGTAAGATACTTATTCAATCATCTAGCAATTTGAATTCATAATCTACAGAAACTACTCGAGATAAGAATTTACATTTTCCTGCTGCTTCAATATAACGCGCCGATTCGTGTTCAGGTTTGCTGGCAATTCACACGATACATCTTGCCCTGTAAACATACACACACAGAAACCAAGACGTATACCGTCATATTGATAAACACAGGCTAAAATACTCTAAGGCCCAACCCTGGAATTATAGACTGTGAGACATACTCGAATATCAACGTTAATCTTTGTGTGTTATTAAAACAGATATGGTCTGTTTGTGGCTTGCCTCTTGGAACTACTGGAGGGATCTACCAATGCAACGCCAACTATTGACAACAAAATGTCAATCGTATTTCGCCATCAACCTAATCCTGTCGTGTTGTGATTAGAAACTGTATTACATCTGTGTAAATTGCAAATTAAATCAAAATTATTCATAATGAGCTCTTGGAATATTATAATATGTTCCCAGAACCTGATATATTTGACCTTGTGGCTAAACTAAAACAAGTTTGTGTTTCACTTTTGCAGAAGCTTCCGCTGAAAGTAAATCTTGCTTGATTTTATATTAAAGGTGTAAAAATAGCGCCAATAAAGTTTCTACGTCAAGGCCATGAGGTTTGAATAAATTCTCAACAAGGATAATTAATTCCAGTTTGATACATAACAAAAAAGTACAACTAAATAACAAAATAGTGCTGTTAAAATAATTTATTAAGTTTAGCAATATATCATAATGGATTAAACAATAAATAAGGCATTGACGTGGTATCGACAACACTATTACTGAATAAGTAATAATTTACAATGTCACAATTTACAAGCAAGAAGCACATGAATTAAGCACAGCAATTCACATGATTATAGTAATGGCGGCTTTATTGTGTTTAAATATCTACGTAGCTTCATTTTGTAATTCTAAATTTGACTGAGATTGAGAAAGGGGTTCAGTTGTGACATCATCCGCAATTTTTAGACTAGTTTCTGTTTCAGTCTCAATATCATTTTTTATTAACTCTGTTTTAGCCGCGTCTTGATCATCTGGCTCAGATATGGCAACACTTGCCTCAGGTACACTATTTACTTCAACTTGAGGTACTTCTATAGATATCACCTCGTTTTCGCTCTCCTTAACCGACTCTTCTACTTTATTAACTTCTAAAGGTCGGAATATTTCTTGTAGAGATGACACTTTTTTCTCAGAAGGAATAACTCTATTTAAATACACTAAAATATCCGAGAGCGAAACTATTCCTCTAAGTTTATCGTCCTTATTAACTAACAATAATCGATGACTCTCAGTTCTCACAATAACTTCTAAGGCCTCATACAAAGTAATACTTGAGTGACACTTTTGCAATTTTTCATCCCAGTCTTTCTTTTTATTTCTCACTTCACCTATTGTTAAAGATAAATTTAAATACAATTTTTCACTTACTAAATTTAATACTTCATATTTAGCATAAACATTAATAAGGGTGCCGTTGTCATCTAATATTGGCAAGGCAGATACGTCTTTTTCTAAAAGAAGTTTAAACGCTTCTCTAATACTGGTATTGTCAGTAACTGATATAATATCATCAAAAGTACCTATTTTTAAATCTAAAAGCGACTTGTGGAAAAATGTTAGCTCAGGAAATTCATTTAGATAAACGAATAAGAATCTTAATATTCTTTTGTGAGATAGTATATACAATACATCACCAGAAAAAGGGTCGATCATCAACAGACGATGAACTCTATTTTGACTAAGTAAATTAATTGCTTCGTGCAACGATTTGTCTGGACCAATACTACATAGAGGTTTTCGTGTAGGTCGTAGTATTTTTTTCCAGTTGTGCAAAGTGTGTTTTTCTAAATCATCCATTGATAAATTCTCTGAATCATAATGCAATAGGATTCTTATGAAATCTGTCACTGTAATCATGCCAACAAGTAGTTTTTTATTGGCATCCCATAGGGGTGCAGATCTAATACCATGAGAGACTAAGGTCGGAAAAGTTTTTCTAACTAAAAACTGAGTATCGAATATAATGACTTTCGCAGACTTTGGTAAAATTTCATAGCATTTGTGATACTTAAAGAAATTTAATAAAAGCCTAGTCTTATCCCTACCACCTATAGAAATTTGAACTATAGACAAATAAGGATCGTATTTCGGTAACCCTCTAATTTCTCTAAACAACTGTTTTGCTTGTGAAGGATCTAATGAAGCGTAAGAGTTTTTATGATAGGTTGGAGATGTACTCCCGATCGATGATCGTCGAACTTGTTTCGAAGCTTTCTTTTTAACTATATCAGCTGTATTCTGTTCAGTTTGTGTGTGAGGTTTACTTCTAAATATATCCATAACTCTTGTGATTGGACTATATTTTCTAGATGAAACTCCAGTAACAGTGTAGTAATATTTCTTATGAGAATCTTTCTTCTCCTCTGAGGATTCATCTTTTGGTGTATCTGGTGATTCCGCTGTTTTAGATGTACCAGCAACAGCTCCTTTTACATTTTGAATAAGAGATTGTTTTCTGGCATCACTTTTTCTTCTTATTCGGAATATATCAAAAATAGAGCTCCTTGGGCTAGATGATGTCCCATGAAAGGTTTCATATTCTTTATTGGGTGAATCTCTTTCAGCGCTTGATGACCTGATACTTTCAGCAGGTCTATCTTTAAAAATTGATCTAACATGAGGTCTTTGTGACTCAACCCCACGGGTGCCAAAATGAACAGTATGGACATTACTTTGAGGTAACCGTTCCGTTGGGATATTTTTCTCCTCCGTTGGTGCTAATGTAGTAACGACAAACCTTTTCTTTGAACCAACAACAGTTTGGCTTTCATTTTGACTTTCAAGCTGATTTTTTTTCTTTTTATTTCGATGTTTAGACTTCCCATGCTTATTCGGTGACTCCACAGAAGCTCCCTCATTCTCCAAAATAGGATCCATTAATACTTTTTTTTTCTTGTAACACGTATTTTTACTTTATCACAAACCATAATCTGAGATGTGTGGTAACAATACCTGAAAAAATAAGAAAGTACAAATTAGATTCGATTTATTAATGTAAAAGTCAATTCATACACTACAAATACTTAGGTAATTTGACGTAATGGTGGATGAACAACAATAACTTTAGGAAACTAACCGATAAAAATTTAAGACTTTCATATATATACTAGCAGACCTGGCAAAACATTATTTTACCCTATATAATAATACCACGTGGTGAACTGGGCCGATCTGAGAATAGGACATAAAATATATTTCATTATTTTATAACCTATTATAAGACCTACCAAATTTAGTACAACCCAAAATTTACTATCATAAATATATAAAAATTAACCATTTCGAGTGGTCATGGTATCACGCCTAAACAAACGGAATTTTGCTAATTCTTTTTGTAGTGCTAGTTATTTTCAAAAGAACGATCTTATGAAAAAGAAAACCGGAAAATTGATGTAAAATAAGCCTTTATTTTGCTAATTCCGCGTAAGCAGTGTAACTGTTGTGGCAAATAATTCTCCAAACGACACAGTGTGTGACAAGCCTAACTGACGTTCCCACCACCCACCACCAAACAAAAACACTTGTCACGTCACGACAAAGTTGGCGAAGGACGTGACAAGTGTTTTTGTTTCCCGTGTTCGGACTCTATTTGTGATCTAGTCGCAGTTGTGGGAGGTGGGAACTTTAGGTAGGGTTGTCACATGTGAAGAACGTGACAATTTATATTTTTTCCCGAGCTCTTCCTATATTCGTGTTCTGGTCGCGGAGGTGGGAGGTGGGAACCTCAGTTAGGCTCGTCACATTCTGTGTCGTTTGGAGGATTTTTTGTCACAACAGTTACACTGCTTACGCGGAATTAGCAAAATAAAGGCTTATTTTACATCTGTTACAATGGATTTCCGCAAAGTAACGCCTGATTCAATAAAATAAAAAAAACGGAAAATTGCTGGGAAAATGAGAAAAACAATGCTTTAATCCATAAGAACTGTTAATAGCTGTTAATGTTAAGATATACGAAGTTCGCCGGGTCGGCTAGCAAAAACATAGAATCGATCGAAACGTTTTGAAGAATTTGACTATCAACATCACCAGATTTTGGGGTCAAATTTTGGTGGAATTAAAATCTTGTTCTATAATGGATTCTGTAGTTTTTTTTGTTCTCAGTTTTTAGTTAAGAAAATTCTATATTTTAGAAATACCATACACATTGATATATTTTGCAACCTTAGATTGGAATTATTTTGTTTGGTGTGGAAGTAAGATACGTGTTGGTCCGGACTCCTTTGCAGAATAGACCAGCTGCTTTCCTGCCAGGCAGCTTGTTAAAGGTGAGCATAGGCTTACCGTTCGCAACGCGAACACCGTGATGACTAGGTGGTCGAGTTTCGCAGCGACTCGTCCGGGTTGGTACCACCGTCTTACGTATTCCTACCGCCGTAACGTCAGCGCTTGCTGTTAACATGTTTCAGTTCGGAGAAAAAGGTAGCCAGTAAACTTACTTTGGCTCGAGGCTTAATATCCCGGACTTTATTGTCTCAATATGGCGTGAATTTCTTACTATCAGGAAATCCGATGCTTGTTCGACTTCCAATTTCATTAATGCTTCGAGGTGGTTTATTTGAATAATTATTTGTTAAGTTATATGGTATTTTTAAGGTAGGTTTTAATATTGTTTTTGGCAAATTTATTAAGGAAGTCATAAATTTATTGCGTTAAGTGTATTTAAGCCCCTCTGAGTATATTATTAAGAAATTAATTTGTCGAAAATTTATGTTATATATATACAATACTAAACTTACTAAATATTAATGAGTAGGTAAGTACGTATGTACTACGTTCCATAAATTTCTAATTTGATATGTGATTATTTATATATTGATTAATGGTTAAGTGCTGAATGCCAGTGTGATTCTCTAGTGTGATACTTCTTAACATTGACAATGTTAATTTTTACATTTATTCTGGTATTTATTTAATTATTTATATGTATCAGAATCATTAGCCTAAACCCTTAAATAAACATATACTTTGGTTACTTCAGGGTTAAATTAAAATTTTGTAATAAGTCCAGGGATATTTATCTATTTATTTATATTTTATAATAATATTGAAATACTTCCTATACGAGATAAAAAAACATTTGTTATCATATTAATTTCATTAGTTAAAATAACTGATTTACGGATTGAGCGGTGGTCCGGCACACAAGTTTGGTTTCAATTACTTAAGTAAATAAATATTCTCTTTGTGCTCTTTTATGATAAGGGCACTGAAAATTACATAAAAAGATGTCACATGAAAAGAAACATAAAAAAATGTTGTTCGTAATTCAATTTCACAGTAAATGTTTTTTTCGTTCTATTTAAATTATCAGGCCCATATCCCTGAAGAGGCAAGCAGAAGTACAACAAGCCTGCTACTGCCTAAATCTTGGAAATATGGGCGTGAAGATACTATTTTTGCTATATTATCAAATTAATTTTGTTTAGAAATGTTAAAGTAAAACTTAATTGCCTCGACACTTTTGAGTAATTTATTTAATAACACTAAAATTAAGAGTTCACTTTCAAACAAAAAGGAGCATTAAAATGGGTCTATCCGTTTAAAACTTATAATGCCCCAGACGGACACGTCAAACTTATAACACCCCACTTTATCCGCTAGGGGTTACAAATACATAAATTTACGTCTCTCCGCTTACGTTGCGGCAAATTCTCTTTTATAAATTTTACCGATTGAAAGCGGTTGATGAGAAATAGTAATTTGAGTTGAGGAAAAAGAAAGGAGACGGCTACACACATAGTTGGTGACTATGGTGGTTGCTCGATGGTTTTTGTTAAGAGTTTGTTTAAAAGTTCTTTTACAATAATGCGCCTTGCATTATTGTAGTACAAAATTAAAAAAATAGTATATTCATAGTAAGCATGGGCACAACCAGGGCACCCACGACTAACCAAAGACACTACATCCCACAATGTGGCAAGCCTATCGCCACCAACTGCAAAATCCAAGAATTTTATTTTCACAAATCTGGCCTTTTTCGTCAAACTTGCTTTTGTAAACACCGCGTAACACTGTTGTTGTGTACAACAAATAGTTAATAATAATAATAATAAAACACCTAAAATTTCTTTGACTTTAGAATGTGTTTGGCGCGGTTTTTTCGTTTTGGGTTCAGTTGGAAGGCACCGAAGCTTGTTGACTAGTTTACTTATACTTATACGGAATTGACTCGTTCTAGTAGGTATGTCCTCGGCGTCTTTTGGCCATTTGGCGTTTTTTTGACTTTTGGTCATCTAGCCGAGCGGCTACATGTCTCAAACCCAAATTATTAGTTAAAATGATACGGATCGACTCATGATGTACAGAAATTTCAGCGGCTATTTCTCCCAAAGTTCAGTGAGCATTTTTAGTCATTGTTTCCACCACTTTTGCGATGTTAACTTCAGTTGCGGACGTTGGTGGCTTACCATAGTGAGGAAATCTTCCATCACATCCCGGCCGCTTTTCAACGCTTTGTACCAATGATAAGCAAGAGTTTTTGATAAAGTCGTTCACCGTAAGCCTTTTTAAAAGATTTCCATTGACTTAAAACACGAAATTCTATTGGCGATGCAAAATTTAAGACAAACTCTTAGTTCGATGTTTTTATCCATTATGAAATTCGCAATACATACTAAATATGATATATCTAAAAGCGGCACTGTATTTATTATAAATAACATATTTATTTAAACTCCGCGCCAAAATGGAAAGAAATTGTGCCAATCTTACAACAAGAAAAAAAGAAATTTGAATTTGGAACCATAAACAAATAATCCATTCCAGATACTTTTTTGATAGAACGTACATACATATTACGTTACTAAAATATACACATTTTTTTAGGAACGTGAATAGTGCATTTGACTAAATATTTTGATAGATCGCACCTCCTACAAAATACACCCAATTTCCATTATTGAACATGAAACGGTTTTTGTAAGCTCTCCAAATTACAATGATTACATGTGAATAAAAGAATATGTGCTTTGAATGATTAATTTAAAGCCCTATAACTAATGCTAGCAGATTAGGTACCTACCTAATCATAAATATACACAATTCCAATAGAAAACAATAAAAAAAAGTACCGCAGGTACCGTAGTTTAGGGTACGCCCTAATGTATATTTTTTTTAAATAGGTATATTTACACCATGTGGTCTGCACTAATATTCAAGGTTACTTTGTTGCTAGGCAACGATTGCAGTAACATTATGCACCACTATTCAATCAATTCAATATTTTATATAATTAATTAATAAACTAATCGTTGCATTTAGCATTTGAATGTAAACGAAATCGCTCGATAAACTCATGGATGAACTAAAACATCAAGTCGTGTATGTTAATATTTGACTAATCAATACTTCAAGCGCGGTATGACAAATAAACGAGTTACATAAACACTTTCGTACCTGCATCAGTCGGCATTTCTTTTTTGAATAACCATATCAATGAGAAGATCAACAGAGTCAAGTTAATGTAAAAACTTAAAAAATGTATCAAACGTAAACTGTTTAACAAGCATTGTGAATTATTCACGTCGGACTTGAAATGAACGCCATATTGCTGTTTGGCAAAGAAAGTAAGCGACATCTGGTAGCGGGTGCGAGTATCTATCACTAAACTAGGTTACGAGATGGGTTTAGAACTGGGAGATATGAGTTAAAGCTTTCCAAATTTAAAATTTTATTCGTCAGATGTCATCCTTGCAAATTAATAATTTACAAATATTTTTATCTGTGAAAATCATGATTACATAACATTTTAATTAAAATAATTATAGCCTCTATCGATGTAGCAATATTTATTTCTTAATTTCCTATATTTCACCGTATTCTTATTATTTTTTAAAACAAAATGTGACCATATTAGATTTATTTATAGATGCAAACATAAGTATCGGCACCGAAATACACTTGAGCGATAGTTGAGGCGACAACTAGTCTGCCAATTTTTCTTCGAATCACCTCACCACAGACCAATGACATCCATAAACTGACGCATTTCAACAACGTAACTTTCAATTTCGCGATCCTCCAAGCCAATAGATGCTTAGCATTATACATTTTGAAGGTTAGGGGCCACTTTTTTAATTTGTATATAAGGAGACAAACAAAGAAGTGGGTTACTTGATGGAAAGTATCCACGGATACTTGTAACACCACGAGTATCACAGATGCATTGCCGACCTTGAAGGAATTAGTACGCTCTTTTCTTAAAACTTCTTAAGTTGTATCCGCTTGGAAATACTACCCCTAGTATTTCCAAGCGGTGACTATTCCACAAAGCTGTTGAGCGAGGTTAATATCGCCTTCCGAATCGCACAGTTGTAGGTAAGCCACCAGGCATCAAGGTAATGGACATGATCTACCCACTACCTACATTAAACTCTAACGCGATGTCCGAAGGTGAAAATCGGTGGCAAAAATTAAACCAACTTCACAGAGCATTCCCTCATGATACGTGCGAAAGAAAGCACTGAGAGAAACATCTCTACTACAAACGCCAATGTCAAAGGATCTAGCCGATTGATAATTTTCCGATCACCGGATAGAGAGAGTCCGATGAAGAGTAAACAAATAAACATGTGACCGTTAAAAATAATAGTAAAATAACATGGATGTGTTGCTGGGTGGCAAACTTTTTAGGAGCTTGTTTTTGCATTCAGCTTGCCACCCGGCAATCTACCTACATACAAAAACCAGCCCCTAAAACAAGTTCCTAACATATTTACAGACATGCTAAACATATTTATGTACTTAATACCTCTTTTGTAGCATTATTAAATGAAATTCGCGTACTTTTATATGATATTTTTTTATATGATATTTTTTATATGATATTTTTTTCGCGTACTTTTATATGATTTATTATTAAATGATAGAACGTCAAAACCTCTTTCCTTTTGTCTTCTACAAACGACGTGACGAATTGTAATGACGAGCAAAACACTTGAAATGCCAATCGAAATATTCTCGACTAAACTCCATCCATCTTCACACAAAAAAATAGATACGTGTTTAACAAAACACTTCGACAGTCTAATTTTTGACAGTGTTTAACAAAACGTGTTTTAAAAAGTGTTTATTTTTTGTATTAAGACGGCACAAATGACTAATGTTTATGGGAATGTCCGCTTACAGGCAAGTCATAAACTAAAAATCGAATGATATTAAAAAATATATTGGTAACATTTTGTAATAATATATTTCTAACAATACACGTAGCAAAATAGTTTTAAATTTATTTCGGTAATTAAATATTATGTATTGTTGAACATAGCTATTACAAGAATACCTACAATTTGTTTTCCTTGTTAATATTTATTCATTAAAATTTATTTGCAAACTGGCACACCAGAATGCTCGCTTGATATTTATATTAGACATACCTACACACACTAAAAGTATCACTTTAAGTAATATTATCGTTGACTAATTTATTTCACAAACATGTATCTAATTTCGGAATGTTTGAGGTGCTTTAATTCGTGTAATTTACCAGAAAAAACATTTTATTGAAATGAATCTTCTTGATCGACAAGTCAGAAAAATTTGCCGTTTCTCTGTTACGTTCATTGACCTCTAGTTACGCTCCAGAAAAAAACTACTGTATGTTATCGCCGACTTCACACTGTATTCTGCGTAACTTTTGTTTCGTTGGCCGGTATAACTTTAGTTAGGTAACTTGTAGATCTCGCCACATGCTGCTTTAAAGAAATTTCGCTTTTTACGTGAGTACACTAATACCTTGTGTCTGTCTGCGCACCATAATGCTCGGTGATTATAATAAACAAGAAATGATAATCAGTCTCAACAAATAAGGATTCCAGACGATTGCAAACATTGGTTTGCATCCGTTTGGACCTTGGATTCAATCTAAATTTAATGAAAATAGGAAGATGGGTTGTCTTTCTCCGAACAGTACTGTTGAAATCATTTCAGCGTCCGTTATTGATTAAAAATCAGAACGTTGAAACTGATACTAATATGCGATCCCACAATATGAATTGTACGTCATAACTCCATTCTAGAACTCATCTTATTTTAGCCCCACACCCTTAGAGCATGCGCAAAAACGATGACGTAGCGATTCGTCATTAAACTATGACGTCATAAATTCAGAGACGCGCGGGTAGAAGCTGCCAATGACGTAGCTGGGGAGAAGTGCCCCCTCGATCAATAGTCCCCCGATGTTAAAAATATTCGTTCAGTCTACTAACGGTTGACTAGCGAATAGATTATACGGCCTTTTATAAATACGGGTCGGTAGTTCACGTGGTAAACCCTGCATCGTGCAATATACTAACACCGGTCATCCGTACATCACTGAGTTAATGTCTTGTGGCATTTCTAATATTAAGTGTACAGAGTAACTGACCTCTACCGGATCAGTGCTTTTAGTTTTTTCCCACGAGTTTCAGTTATTTAAATACACTTCATTGACTAAACAAACCAAACAAACAATATTATTAAAACACTCTAAAAATCAAAGAGAATATAATCACTACGTTTTACTAAAAATAATAAAGATTTACAGCCTATTTTTTTTTGTAGGTTTGAATCTCGATTATTATGCCAATGGCCAACAATTTTTTTTTTTAGAAAGGCTAGTCATACTTCTGAGGTAATCCCATATTAATCTTATCACGATCCGATTGTATGTCGAATCTATATATGTCTAAAATTTCGTCTATATCGACGATATCATCGATAAAAACCTTGCCAATATATAGAAGAAAATTTAGCATTTTTAACTTAAAAATATTAGCGGATGTTAATAAAATGTACGTAGTCGTAGTAGTATGTAGTAGGTATATCTGGGAATCATTAGCTATTATCAAATTGTTAACGACGAAATAATTATCAACGTGATAGTGAAATATTTGAAGTCGGGATTTCGTAAAATTTTTTGCAGTATTATTTGCAGTAATAAAAATAAATGTGCAGAAATAAATAAATGTGCGTTAATAAAAATACGTAGAAAAAATCTTAATTTTTCAGTTTTATCACGCGAAGACAGACATCCGCGCGGACGGAGTCGCGGACGGAAGATAGCTTAATAATAATAATCGAAGGATGAAAACAGTTTCCTTCAAGGTGACCTTCCTTAGAAGATTTGTTTTCTTTTATCTAGAACGTCTTTAATTGATGGTTAATTGAGGTGTTTTTTGCACTATGGCAAGTATTCAAAAATGGCAGGTTCCATTTATTTAGTGCAATTTGTTATTATTTGATTTTCCTGTTCAAGCTTTTGTCCGCCTCTCGCCAAGTGAGAAAGCAGATGATTTTCATAGCTGAACACTGAAAGGAAGTTAGTTATACAAATTTAATCGATATTTATGTATAGTATGTATATATTTGAGGCGAGGATAGTTTGATGCGTATCGGACGAACTCTTTTGGTAAACAATTATTATTAAAATCGAAGTTTTTAATTGATAAAAATAATCCATGAAATCACTATAGACGGTTTTAGTCAGTTGCAAACATTAGCTTGCAACCATCTGGGCCGTAGACTTAATACAGATTTAATAATACTCGAAAGACGAAAACGAAAATTTCCTACATGGTTTTATTTGTTAAATGCATTACAACCGTCTAGAACATCTTTAAAGAAACGTGTTGTATGTATGGGACGATGATATTCGGTAGATGTTTATGTCAGGAATACTGAATGACGAAGATTAATTACTTTTAACTAATGTTTCTACTTACCAACAGTATATCGCTACTACTGTACGTTACGTAAAACAACTATTAATTTGCATTCAAGGTAATGTTTAATTTCTATCGTTAAGATAATATGATCATCATTTGATCTTTTTCTATCCATTACTTTTTTACACGGAGAAACGCTTTAAGTACACTTTCATACATAACTTCACACTAAATACCATCATTGATGATGCCAACATAAACAAAAAAAAATTTATGATATTGGAAAGCAAACAAGCAGACGGATTTCCTGATGGTAAGACATTCATGTGACCAAACCACCTGGAGATACTTTGGTATCTCCTGGTGGTTTGGTATCTAGTGGTAATTGTGCGTTGCCAACCTTAAGCCGAGATGTTAGGCCTCGAGCAAAAGTAAGTTTACAGGCTACCTTACCCTCTGAACACGTCAACGACAAGCGCTGATATTATGGCGGCAGGAATAGGCAAGGTTGATATCACTGACCAATCCGGACGAGTCGCTGCGAGGCTCTACGACCTAGTCAGATGTCACGGTGTTAGTGACGGTAAGCCTATGCTCGCCTTTTACGAGCTGCCTGGCATAAGATGGCAGATGGCCAGGAGCCTGGACCAACACGTCCAAAACGTACCTATGCATTATTAAGTATATCTCACAAACCACGAATCATGATTAAAGTTGTATGGGACTTCGAAATCTTGACCTCAAAAACCTTCAAAATCCGTTCGTGATTCGAGTGATCACGTAACAGACATACAAAAAATAAAAAAGACATGCAGTCGAATTCAAGTTTGAAAAACAAGATACAGTCAGAAACGTTCTCTTTTTGGAGTCGGTTAGAAATGTATATCCGCATGTGCAGTTCCTGTAGAAGAACCTCAAAAAAACTGCTTCATCTATCGCCCTGTTGTACGATAACAATTTTTTTTTATAATACCTAAACTGCCTTGTGAAGGTTTTTTACTGCGGAATTCTTTTTTTTTTATGTTTTAGGAAGGCAAACAAGCAGACGGATTTCCTGATGGTGAGAAATTCACGTTGCCTAGAGACACCAAAGGTGGTAATGGTGCGTTGCCAACCTGAGGTCAAGATGTTAGGCCTCAAGCAAAAGTAAGTTAACCGGCTACCTTACCCTCCGAACCGGAACACGTCATGACGTTATGGCGGCAGGAATAGGTAAGGCGGTGGTACCAATCCGGGCGAGTCGCTGCGAAACTCTACCACCTAGTCAGATGTCACGGTGTTAGTGATAATAAGCTCACCTTTTACGAGCTGCCTGGCAAGAAAGGCAGATGGTCTATTCTGCAAAGGAGCCCGGACCATCACGGGGAGAATAGTTCGCCTGAATAGTTCAATATTAGTAAAATATAATGTCATGGGAAGCCAGATTAAAAAAAATACCACAGTTGTTTACATCTTCGGCATATTTAAATTTAATTTTAATAAAACTACAAGTCAACATCACCACATAGTATAAAACTAAGTCGCTTTCCCATTTCGGTCCCTGTCACGTCAATCTGTCTGCTTGTTTGCCTTCCTATAACATAAAAAAAATTCTAAATATTGACTCCGGCTATAAGCTACCACTTTACAAAACTTCATAAATATCCGTTAAGCAGTTTTTGCCTCAAAGTGAACATAAAAACCTACAAAAATTACATTTAAAACTTAAATAGATTTTAAAGACGTTTCATTAAATATTTTATGGACATATCGCACCTACGTAACAATAACGTCACTTATACATTTTTAGTCAAAACATCGGTAAATAAAATTAATTTTGACTATATTTTCTTCGATTTGAAATCAAATCAAATGTCAATGATTGTGTTATCAATTTTTTTATTCAAGAACAACTATATGATGTAATAGGGTGTTGAATTTTCAAACGCGTCTCCTGAAAAATCACGTCAGATGCATAAGTGACATTATTGCACCGGAGCTACGATATTTAGTTTTATAAAATGTACCATACATATAAACAGCAAGTTTCTAATGTCTTCAAATGCAATCATTAGACTGCCAATATCTGCACTTCCTAAACCCACTAATTAATTTTATTTTATCATCATTGGCGATAATTTCCGTATTAATTAACCTATATAATGGCATAATTTGCAACGTAATAAAATACTACCCATATTTTATTACACTAGAATGGATATAACTGGATGTAAATGCTAACATCAGAAATTAGGAAATACTTAAGTCATAAGGTCACCTAATCATCATTGCAGATTACAGCAACATGCGAAATTGGTTAGTAATAAGCGTATTTCGATACCGCCATTAAATCTCAGATTAATAAGCACTTAATCCTGTCATCTTATTGATAAATAATGCTTTATAACACTTATCTCTGAGCTAAAACGATAAGATAAGATAATCGCCGAAATAGACTCAAGATGGCATATTTGAAGTACTTACATACAACACTCTTTCGGTCGTACTTAGAGACGTCAATTAACATTTAAACTATCATTAAGCCATAATTTTGTATAAAATATCATCTTAAAGACTCATTTAAAATATTTGGCGTCACTCAGACAGCCGTTAGACTTATTTAAAGTGAGAAAATTATTTCATAACTAACATACCGACATTTTGCTGTCCATAATTTAAGAGCAGTAAATTGCAAAATACCGATTCTATTTTCATTAATACGTCATTCAAAACATATAAATAAATATTACAAAAATTTTTGGATTCCGATAAAATTTATATGGATTACCTGTCAATCATGATTCATAACCTATCTTTCGAAAAAGGAACCGTTAAAATCCATCTAATATTGGCCGAGTAAACGCGTACCATACTAAAAAATCCGACGAATTGATAACCTTCTCCCTTTTTAGTCGGCTAAGTAATTCTAATCTGCAAAATTAAAAATTAATAGGAAAAACACCGAGGACTTACTACGATAATAAAGTCAGTATGATATACAAACAGCTGTATCCCTATCACAACACAGGAGATGACTAACACGGATGCTGACTTTAAATGAAGCAGTTAGTAATGAAAATTAGCATAAAAATGAGAGATGTTGCTGTAAAAGGCTGATTTTGGGTAACGCATTTATTTTCCATAAAAAATATACATAATATGGGTCTTTACGTCCTAAGTAGCGGAATCGTTTTTGCAAATATCTAAAACTAGACCTTTGGGAACGCATAATAAACAAATACTTTTTAAGTGTGCTAATAGTTCAAAAATTCTTTAGAAAAGTTTGGAAATCGAAACACAATTAAATAAATTTGGCTCAATATCAAAAAATCATATACTTTCACAAAAACACCCTTTCCAACCTTCCCTTCACTGGAACTAATTAATTACTAATTTCTATATAGGTACGATGCGTTTATAGAAAAAAAGTATTATCCCAATAAAACCTTAAGTTTTTATAAAACCGTTTTTTTTAAATAAATGTAAGTCTGTCTTTATATTTGCAGGGATATATCCGCAGCGTACATGCCTGCAAACATAGTGATAATATCTTTTCATCTATTTAAAAAACGGATTAAGACACCTAGTAAGGAAATATCTGTGATAAATATTCATTAAGCTAATTGGAAGGAAAGCAAAATATTTGCTTCACAGATGATTGGTGTACGCTTAATTTTCTCCATATTTGATAGTTTAATATTGGGGGTCCGAAGTTGTATTTTATATTAGTAAATATGGGTAATATGTACGAAATGAAAATAACATTAAAAACATCAGATTTAACACAGATAAGTTTTTTGCTTTAAGACATGTAGGCATCAACCAAACTTTAAAAGCTCAATTTATTTTATAACAAATTTGTAATAAAAACTTTCGTATAAACATTAAAAATAATGTAAAATGTTTCGCAAAAGTTCGCAGTTTCCGAAATAAAATTTGAAGTAAATTCAATTTAAAATAGCAACAAAACAATAAAATGACACTATATTAAATATTTTTTTATTAAAAGAATCTAAAGATGATTAACTACAGATACAATTTGTAAATAAGACTTTAAGTATCTTCACGCCCATATCCCCGAAGAGGTAGGCAGAGGCACAACCAGGGCACCCACGACTAGCCGAAGACACTAAGTCCCATAATGTGATAGGTGGCAAGCCTACCGCCAACCGGGCACGTTTCCAATCCCGACCAACATTTTTTTTATTAGAAAATTGGAAAAATCCAATTTTCTTTTTGTTGGCCGACCCGGGATTCGAACCCGAGACCTCATGCAGTCAAGTCCAACACCCGGACCGCTCGACCACAGAGGCGATTTATTTATTTAATAATTTACAATACAAGTATAACATTAAAACACTACACAGGGTTGCTTAGCAAATAACCTCCTTGTGTGCAGGGTACACAGCTACTCCTACGGACCTACTTGTGAATGGTGAGTATCTGCTTACCGTTGCTATATATATGGGGACGATAGGGGGTCATCAAACGCATGGAAATCCGTCCGCAGACCAAGTTCCGACTTGGTCGACCCACGTATGATTGGAAGACATAAATTTATAGACATAAAAATAAATTGGAAGACAACGCACCATTACCACCTTAGGTGTCTCTAGGCGGCGGGAATTTCTTACCATCAGGAAATCCGTCTGCTTGTTTGCCTTCCAATGACATAAAAAAAGACAGGTATGGCGCTTAATTCTAGGCGAATTGCCGTACCTTAACCATCAAGATGGTAACACTCAAAATTAAAGACATAAACAATCTCACAAAACAGTTTACTCTGAACTAATCATGAGGACTGTAGACAAACAAAACAATACCTTACTATTAAAATACAAACTTGCAATTACCACGCATGTTACTTAGGCTCAGTAGTAGACAAGTTCGTCTGATTACCGGAGCGATTGCAGGAAATAGTCCTTGCACCGTACATCTTTTTATTGTGTTACTGACAGTCCACAATGTGCAGAGGCTGCATGGAGACAGAACAAACAGCCTACCACATCCTACCTAACACATCATGATCGAATACAAAGCTGTAACAAGTCCCGAGGCCTTCCACAACATCAAGAAGTAGTTGAGCTGCCTGGAGGAGCTGGGTTGGCTTTTGCCACCTCTTCCAGGAAAACCTTCCACTCTCGTTGAGACCTCTTGACGTGAGACCTCTTGTTACAGAGACGTGGTCACGAATGAAGAACAAGAATGAGAACATCAAGAACAGCACAAAACCATTGTGGAACCAACACTCAATGTTTCCGAAACATTACGACTTTGGAATTCAAAAACGTGGTTGTTTATTCCTAAAAAGACAGCAACGCAAAATGGTAAGTATTGCAAATGCTTGTGGGCACCATCAGACGATCGTTCGTCCCCTCTACCATAAAAAAAATAAATTAATAAGAATTAAGATAATAAATAAATAAAAAGAAAATAACTTATGAATACAAACAAAAACAAAAACAATAATGTAGTCAAACTTTGTACACAAATTAGCCTCGTCCATGTTTTAGCTGTCGACTGTTAAAGACAGATATTTTCGTGAAAAAATAAATATTATTTAACAATCAATTGAGTATTGTTTAATAACAATCTATTGAGTAGATAATATTTAATACTAAATTTTTTAACGAAATCTGAAAAAGGCAGGGTACTTTAAGTTTATTTTTTTGTATTTTTGAGTATCTTCACGCCCATATCCCCGAAGCGGTAGGCAGAGGCACAACCAGGGCACCCACGACTAGCCGAAGATACTAGGTCTCACAATGTGATAGGTGGCAAGCCTAACGCCTACTGGACACATGTCCAATCCCGAGAAACATTTTTTTTAATTAGAAAATAGGATGAACCAAATTTTCTTTTTGTTGCGCGACCCGGGATTCGAACCCGGGACCTCATGCAGTCAAGTCCAACACCTGAACCGCTTGCCCACAGAGGCGATACACAATACACATACGATACGAGCTTATTAGGCCAATAACAAACATATTTTGATTATTTTTTTGGAAAGTTAGTGGTTTTCGAGATAGTCCCATATATTTTTATCAGGATAAGACGGTGATTTTTGAGTTATAGTTTATAATACATAAATTTTGGTGGATGCTAACGATATTATTAATGATGTCAAAACCGCTAGTGGGATGTTGATAAAATTTATATGTGGCCATCTCGGAATTGTTAGCAATCTTCTGAAAGAAGTAACTGAAGTCGGGTTGTTTGTATTTTAGTGCACTTCATTATTCATCAAATGGTCGCGAATTTTACTGCCACTGGTCGTATTGTAATTTATCAAATTCATACTTTAAAAGTAACATAGATATATCAAGAATAAAAAAAGTTTAAAACTAGTATTTTTATGAAGACGTGTAAAATTAAAAACAATTACAAACACATTAAGGCCTCATGTCAGCCCCGATAAGAACTTTAGCTGCATCCGTTTTAAATATATTACTTTGTTAATACGCATATTTTTTCTTAGTGAGTCACCACCTCTTAAAACTCATAAACAAAATGACATCCATGGCAGAATAGTGAGGAACATTACAGTAAGTAGGTACAGTTATCAACATAGTGAGGTAAATGGGCTATCGTCTAAGCCTTGAGTACACATATTTAAGCATATTGCATAAGAATGTGATCCAGGATATGGAATAGTACCATTTTTTTTAAATGTGATTTTTGCGATTTTTTTTAAATAACGAAGCGCAGTAAAACTGCGAAATTTTCAGTAGTTCAAATGGTTAGAACAATTTTCGACTTGAGACGAAAAAAAGCGGTTTCAAACCCTGTCTGGGGTGCTTTATTTTTTAAAAATTGTAGAAGTTTCTCATAATACGCCATTACATGTACTATATTGTGTTTATTATATACGGTTAAGATAATTGAAGGTGGGAATGTGTATAAGCGACCAAGTGGTGAACTGCCTGCTTTATGCAGATGATGCTGTAGTTTTGGGCTCTACACCATCTGAGCTGCAAACACTAGTCACAGTTATGGAAGGTGATTGTAAAGAAAGGGGCTTACATTTGAATGCGTTGAAAACCAGAATAATATTGTATGATAGAGACGTACCCAGAACGGATGTAAGGGTTTTAGTTGATGATGTAGTGCTGGAACAAGTGAATGAAACTGTATATCTTGGTTGTGCTTTATGCAGGGATGGAAGGTACAGCGCGGATGTGGAGAGCAGTGTGTGCAGGAAATAGTGTGAGTAGAGAGCTGGGTAAGCTATTTCAAAGCGAGGTTTTGAATCAAAAAGCTAGCTTTGCGTAATTCTGTGCTTATCCCAACATTGTTGTATGGATGCGAAAGTTGGGTTTGTCGGAAAAAGCATGAGAGTAAGTTAAATGCTACGAAAAGTATGTAGTGTGATGGTCGCTGACCGCATTCGAAACAGTGAGATCCGAGAAAGAGTTAATTAAAAAACAGTGCTAGTGTTAAAATTAGAAATTGCATTACCCACTGGTTCATTGCTGTGGAAAGAATGACAGGTGAAAGATTGACATCGTAGATGTATGTGTACATTGCGAGTGTGGATAGATTTAGGTACCTAGGAGATAAGGTTGACATTCCATGACCAAATCGCTGGTTGTTATCCGTAGGTGGTGTCAAGAGTCTCCGAATTTTGAGTGTTTGTATGAAAAGGGTATGAATTTAGAGGAAGCCTTAAAGAAAGAAGTTCCTTCTTTCTTTAAGGCTTCCTCTTCTTATTCGTCTTTAAATTAATAGTCAACAATGACACTTGACTCTAAATATAAACACTTAAAAGATGCGAAACATGATATTACAGATTTACAAAAAAATTGTATACCTACTAGAAGTTTCTACATATATGTGTGGGTTTCAGGAGAAGTAAAGAAGTACTTATCTACAAATGAAATTGTATGTATACTAAAGTATTCCCAGAACTATTTAGCTGATTCAAAATATAAAATATACAAATGCGAATGTGTGGCATACACACTGTTTCGTTTTCACGTCAAAACAGCTGGACTAATTTTATTTTATTTAATAAAAAAATAGGATTAAACTTTGGAAAACTTTTTGCTAGCACTCAACATTCCAACGGGTGCCATGGGAGAGTTAACTTGTATATATGCAGGAAAAGCCGCGGCTTAAAGCTAGATTATATAAAAGATTACCTTCTCTTAAAGTAGATGATGCGTAAATAAATCATTTACAGGTATTTTAAGATTAGATTCTTCGTAATTATTAACCGATTCCAAAAAAGTAGAAAGTTTTCAATTCGGCTGTACATGTATTTCTGCGTATGTTTGTTACGCTAGTGCTCCGTCAATTGCCAACCAATTTTGATCGTTCTTTTTAAGAAAGATACGACGTCCCATATTAACAAATCAATGATAAAAAGAACTACTAGTAGGATGTTGAAAAATTGTACGTGGGACCAATTCGGAACCACTTGCTAACTTTAAAAAAATATATCAAGTCGCGACGTGGTACCAAATGAAATAATTGAAGGCGGTTTTTGCAGTATTACTGCACTTAAATATTTTAATTTTAAAATGGGCAATTGTGTTTGACCACAAAATAAAATACGTTTGACATAGTAGGTGTGTACCATCCTTAACTATCAAACATAATACCTACCTCTCTGTTATCTGTTTTCTAAAATTAACAATATAAATCAAAACTAAGGTCACTTTAAATCGCCCAATGTTAGCAACTCCGAGAACTGTGTGTAATCGTAGAACTGACGTGTCTTATATTTAAACCATATAGTTAAAAACATATCTATAAATAGTGATGACCAGATTAGGGTTATTCAACTAGAACGAGGCCTAATATCAGATTAAAATGTGAATAACACATCATATAAAAACTCATAAAACATGGATTGACCGCCTCGTTCCGATCAATCACGAAGCTCGGATTCGATTCCCGAAGGGGGCAAGCATTTGTGTGATGAACATTTAGATGTGTGCATTTCCGGATCTGGGTGTTTATTAAATTTATTCTTGTATCTCTTTAAGTATTTCTATGTATTACCATCGTTGACTAACACCCGTAACACAAGCATATTATTTACTTACCTACTTTGGGGTTAAATTCAATTTGTGTGATTTGTCCAGGGAATTAGGGATGGATTGAATGACTGAATTATATTAGCACGAATTACAAAATATGGTAGGTACTTTAGTCAAATTTTCAAAAAAGTCTAGGCATATACCTATTCCTATTTGTTCCAAAACTTATTGACGCAAATAATATCATACCTAGGTAGGTATGATATTATTTGCGTCAATAAGATCTTACCTAAGATCCTGCCTTAACTTTAATCCATTTATAACTCTGATTAGGTACATTCAATAGTTCAACATTCAACTTTTTGGTGAAACCATTTTGGCAACAATCGAAGTCGTGCTATTATTAGTCTTCGATATTTTGGCGCTTACTGATATATCTACCTACTTTACCGTAAAATGATGTCTGTTGTTATTTTAGTGTCTTTCTCAGTTCCACTAAAAACCCTAGGTACCTACCTACCTACCTAGGCCCTTAATTCACTTTATTACAAAAATAAATAGATTACCCAACTCCCATTGTCATCGCGTCACGTTATGAATCAGTAAAAAAACATATTTATTCATTTACAGGACAACGTCTGTCAAGTCAGCTAGTCTACAGGACATAGGTACCTACATATAGTACCTATATAAAAATGAATCCTCTTTTCGCGAGATCATCGCATCACGCCTGAACGGATAGACCGAGTTTGGTAATTCTTTTTTAAATTGTTGTTTTTGTCAAAAGAAGGTTCTTATGAAGAGAAATATGAGGAAAATTACTATGAAAATGAGAAAAACGATGCTTAATTCTAAACAAAGTGTTAGGTAGTACCTAGCTGTTAATGTCAAGCGATACGAAGTTCGCCGGGTCGGATAGTCTTATTATAAACGTAACACATATTCGCTTAACATTACATTATTTATAGGATTTCTCACAAACTTTTTCATTCATTTTTTTATAAGGTAAAACAACGCAGGTCTTATGGCAAGAGACAACTACAGCCTTTAGGTAGGTATGAACCTATGTTGAGATGTTTAGGTTCCCACTAGGTAGGTATATTATTATAAAATGCTCAAGTTTGTGAGGATGCACGGATGGATGTTTGTTACTCTTTCACGCAAAAGCTACTCAACGAATTTAACTGAAACTTCACAGTAGGAATATATTTTACATATTAGAATCTACCTACCTAGTATGTTTATATTTTCTTGCAGTAGGTACAGTCTTATTCTATTTCGAAAAATATCAAATATGTAGGTATCTAAAAGTCGTTTAAAAAACAAGATTAGGTACCTAGGTAGGTAGGTATATTCTTGGATATTAAACTAACGTTTAAATTTATACCTACTACATGACATGAATATTCAACTAGGTATCAGTTAGCTACCTACGTTGGTTTTTATACCTTTAGGTTTCGTAACAAATGTTTATCTGTAGCGTGATTTCGTGATATGTTTAATTATACAATGAATTTAAATTAGCCAAGGTGAAATACCTACGTACATGATAACAACTTCAAATTTGTATTAAAATGAGAACCATACGTATACTTTTAAATATCATAAAACATATAATAATAATTCACTGTGGTTAGGTATGTCTATTTATTTTATTACATTCTATCACAAAAACAGTCAAAACTTGTTTCAAAATAGACACAATTTATTTTTTAAAGCAGCAGTAAACACTTAGGTAGGTAGGTATGAGCTCAACATTCATTACCCCTTTATCAATGAATACCGTCACGGCAAGTGATAAAATAGTTAAAATGAAACTAATTTAACATTTGGATGATAGTAACAACATTTAAACAACAAAGTATCAAATAATTACACCATTAATTTCACAACAAAACATTTCCACCATTGCGTGACATAACCTCAAAACTTTGAATCAAATCGTAATATTTACTTACGATAGAGATCATTCCGTTGAACCCCTTTCGCACTGACTATTTGTGACCACTTTACACACACATACAATGCCAATGTGCATACTGCAACCGTCCTAGCGATGGTCTCGCGTGCCAATAGCAAAGTTAACACGGGCTCTTGTTTCACTGATATATTATGCGTCCGTTGTTTAACCTGCCCACTGGGCTTGCAATTGAAGAAAGTACTATTCTAATAATAGTGACCGCCATGCCCAATTAGAACAATTTACAATCTCACACAATATTCAAACATATGGGCTGACGGCATCGAAACATACTAGTCGCGTTCACAATATAATTCTCGCACAAGCCGCAGATGCCGCTGCGTTCGCGTACCGACGTGAGTCCGCACGCACACATTCAAACTCGTATTGTACACCAACACATACGAGACGCGTATCAAATGTAAATGACGCAGCTGGTTGCCGATGCCTCTGCGCCGCTGATAAAATAAAAACTCTTATCACTTTATTTACAACAAATTTTGGGAAATTAGTTATAGGTATAATATATGTATAACTGTGTTTCGCACATACCTTAGTTCTAAATTTATTATTAACATTTTTGTTTGCATATTAGGTAGAAATTGTATTCTTAGATGCAAATAAAAAATAACTTATGTGGCTATAGGTACCCACGTACTTTACTAATTTCTAATATTAAACAAAAAAAAATTGCTAAAATATACAGGTTGTTTGTGTGTGTCAAATGCATGGTAGTGTGCGTAATGTTTTATTTATTGATCTAAAGTTCTTACTTTATAAGCATTATTATTGAAAAATATTAGCGTTCTTCACTTCTACTACACATAAACTATAATTGTGCTGTGTGCCAAAATTTATGGTCCTGCGTCTTCGCAATTTTCGTAAAAAGGGGTCTAAAGTTTTGGTATCACGTATTAATACCTATATAGATAAACAATAAGTAATTTTTACGATATTGGGAAGGAAACAAGCAGACGAGTTTCCTGTTGGAAAAAAAATAATTTGCTGCCTAGAGACACCAAAGATGATACTGATGTGCTGCCAACCTGAGGCCGGGATGTTAGGTCCCGAGCAAAAGTAAGTTTACTGGCAACCTTAGCCTTTGAACCAAGACACGTTAACAGCGAGCGCTGACACTATGGCGGTAAGAATAGTAAATACGGAGGTACAAATTTGGTCGAGAATACCTACTAATTAAAATTATTCCTTATTTCATTGCTTTTTTTAAATAAAATGTAAGTGTTATAAGTCTAAGATTAACTACTGGTATGATAAGGTATAGGAAAACACTTTTTGGTCATGTTTCTGCCAACTCCTCCACTGTGCGGTAGGTATGCGGATGGATGACCAACAAATTAAGAACAAAAGTAGTGAGACTTTACTAAATACTTGCTATCGATCTAAATTCTAAAAATTACTTATAAATTATATGCCTGACCTGTTCCTGTCGCTATGGCGGCAGGAACAGGTCAGGCGGTTAATCCTTACCCGGACAATTTGGTGCACATCGACCTGCTGCCCGTTGTCTCAAATGACCTACGATTTAACCAGTGCTTGCTTCTTACGATCTGGCTGGCAGAGAAGCAGATCGTCTATTCATCTCAGCGGACCGGACCAACAAATAAGATACATTAAATGAAGAAATTTATTTTACATAAAGTAATTTAAAAAAATGAACTTCAATTTTCCTTGGTAACTGCAACACGCGTGAATAGATGAGACAATTGTTCCTATAAACGTTAGTAATCCTATGGGTAGCAAAAACAAAAATAAATCAATATTCTTAGTTAAAGAGAGGACAACGTCTGCCGGGGCAGCTAGTATTTATTTAAAAAAACATGTTTCTTTCTTCTTTCAAGGGACAGGTAATTGTAAAACAAGCTTTATAGACCATATCTAGATTAGCCTCGAAAACGGGTATGTATGCATGTGTATGAACGATTCATGATAATATATACGTATCAAAAACATGTAATAAATATATAAAAATATCTTCCTAAAGGTCAAATTTGCTCAGGGTTATTAGTAAATTTAACCTCTAGAAAGATAGGTTGGGTCACTAGTCTAGAATATTTTAACCAGCTTTGGGAATCATGAACAAGTTGTTAAATGTTTTCCTTAATTTAATTATTAATATTTATTAATAACACATTTATAAAAATATTTTGGTAAAATCATTTTCCTAAATACGTAGATAACCAGAAGCTTATTAACTGTTATCTAATTATCCAAACGAAACATACAAACATGCAAACCAAGCGTGTCGGTAATTATGAAAAAAACCATTAATCTCATTAAAACTTCAAAAAATCTGCCTCGATTTTAATAAGTCATCTAGGTACATCAATATTAAGTATTCTCATTAATTTCCTGGGATTTCATCGTCAGATTTAGACTTAGTGGCAGTGGGAGCATCTCGTATACTTTTTCATTTATAAAAAAATCAGTTATCGCTTCAGGTTCAGATCTTCAGGTCTTTCGCCGACCTTTCTCAGTAAGAGTTTGCAATCTGATCCGGTGGTAGCTTTCAAAATTATATAGACGCGTCACAAATGTCCATTGTAAAATTTATATGAAATAATCGATTTTCAATTATTAGTACATTTTTCCTGTTAGGAGGAAAAGAACGTCCATCACCAGCTGTCAGGTTGCGCTGTAGTACTTTTAGAAATGAATGAGCTCTTTTCTAGAACATATCTTGAGTAAAGATTTTGTTAAAATCGCTTGGTAAAAACAACTGGCAAAAACCTATTCCTTTGATACCTACTCTGATTTTTACGTATTTTTTACATAGCTATTATTGACCTTACTTATTTTACTAATATCAACGTACTTTCGATAGATAGCTTTGTTACCATTTGCTAGTACACCTCTTATTCCATGTCTTTCCATTTTATTTAAGAGTCTATTATGATCTATAGGTATAGTCGAAAATGCTTTGCCCATATATCAAAGATGCCAAATACGTCAAATACATTTGATTTATTATTTAGATAATGAGTTACAGTTGACTTGATGTTAATACAATAGAAAGAAAGAAAACATTTATTAACAGACTAGAAATTATCACTTTTTTAAAATTAATTAAAATACATTAACAAAAATAACTAAAAATCTAACTCAACCCTATACTTAAGCAACATAAATAAAGGACAAAAAAGTGATAATAAGATATTGAAACAGAGCATAGTAACATGTGTCCTCTAAAGCAGGGAAAATCTCAGGATTTTGAGGCTTAATCTGACTCAACGCCAGTTTTCAGCTTTCCTCTCTGACAAATAAGTGTCTTAGGTTAGGTGATCTCTGGTCGAACCGAAGGTTTTGCATGTACAATAGCTGACAAGGTTGTCAAAACGATTAACTGGCGTAAATACATCCTGATGGATGGCAATATAAATATGATGATGATTGAGATATATTAGGCAAGTTGATTTCGGTTGTTCTCGTAGTGCCACAGGCGAGTACTTTCATTGGCGTAACCAATTCGCCAGATTTATCCACCAGCAACTTGCACGATATGTGTTTGAAGATTGTTGATTTTGAAGTGCCTTACAATAAGGTTAGTCCAGAGCCAGTTCTTAAGAATGGCAATATTTTACTGGGATCGGTCTGTCATCACGATCAGAGCTATTTATTGTCTCTTGACATCGTGCTGATAGATGATTGGAGCAACTGGCTTCTCTTGTTGATATCAATGTTCCGTGTGTTGCCAACCTCTTGAAAGAAAAGTACATGCTTAGATTTGGCTCACGAGCTTACCTTTATCTAGGTTACATGTGGGATGTTGCCTTAACAATTATTGTCCCCCTAGTCAGTCAGTAAACTGCCCCATAGCAAAGAGTCTCGCCAAAACCAACACCTTATGAGACTGGACATTCCTGGATTCAGACACAGCAATTTTGGGGAGGGCACGCATTGTGGGTAGTTTCCTCAGTCTCTCTCCCTGACCACTGATGGTTTAGTTGTAAGACCACTGTTTTTCGTAATCTGTTTTTTATGTTATATTTTTAATGTTTTTTTATGTTAATTGTATAAACATATAAAATAAGGAATCATGTGAATAAATAATAATAATAATAAAAACTCAACATGTTAAAAGTACCAATTATTCCATTTGTTCTATAATTGAGTAAATTTATATCGTATATTATATTATAACCAGAAATAAGAAGGAAAGTGAATATTAAAAATGCAATACATTTATTAATGTATCGTATTTTTGACATACATTTTCCTTCATTAAATAATTAATTAAACTAAGTGTATAATTTAATAACATTTTTTTATGATAATGGAAGGCAAACAAGCAGACGGATATCCTGATGGCAAGAAATTCACGCCGCATATAGACACCAAAGGTGGAAATAGTGCATTGCCAACCTGAGGCCGGAATGTTAGGCCACGAGCAAAAGTAAGTTTACCGGCTACCTTACCCTCCGAACCGGAACACGTCATGGCAAGCACTGACTTTCTGATGTAAATAGAACCCTAAAAATGTATCTACATTTTCAGTATTCGAATTTTAATTATTTTGAAAAAAAAAATCAAATTTCCCTAATCCGACTCGAAACCAAAACACGTATACGTAAAGTTTTGAAACATAAAAAAATGCCCGAATAAAAAAAACGGTATCGATATAATTAGGAAGATTGATTTTTTCCTACCCGACCCGTCGAGCTTCATACCACTTGATATTATTAACAATTTGTATGTGGGAAAACTATTACTATATTCCCTACAATTTTCCTCCTGACAATAACTAATACAACAAAAAAATACTACTTAAATATACTTGTGATGCGATGACCAAGAGGAATAGGGATTCGTTTTATATTGCCATGGGTTAATTGGTAGGGCGTTAGTTTTTACTCAAAATTTTATATATCCAGCTTTCCCTAACAATTCATAGCATGTAAAAGTAGTGGAAGTGGTGGAAGAGTGCCGACAAGAATTCCGCTGTTATCCGAACCTTAGACTGCTGTTGGATTTATCTTCCATAATCTGTCGTTTTTCTGAATTTACGTTAAATACTTCTACTATGACGTACGCGTATTTAAATATAGTGAAACCTGATTAAGTGGAACCTGTTTAAGTAATTAACATCTGTTACTGAGAATTTCAATGAGGTCCTGACACTTATCGATTTACCTCTGTTAATGGGACTTTTCGACCCTTGTTAAATGAAATTTGATTTCTAGGATTATTTCGATGTTTGGTTGGGACTCTGTATAAGTCTGATATCCTGTATAAGTGTAAGATTAATAATAATGTTGAGACACGTTTCGGACAGTGACTTTGTTTGTCACTACTTTCAAATTTTTTTAAGCAGCGACCTCAGTAAATGAGATAACTAAATTTTAAACCCAATTAGGCGGGAAAGCTGGATAAATAAAAACTTCTTTAAGTGGTACTAAATTGCTGGTCCTTTGAAATCCCAATTAACTAGGTTTCACTGTACATTCTTTTAACTGATACCATGCTGTTAAGGAACCAATAATCTAAGGCAGTATTTCCAGAAGGATACGACCTCAAAGCCTTTAAAAAGCTGCCATGGCGATGATATTGTTAATCCGGATGACTAGTTGTGTAACAAAAGCTAGATGATGCACTTGATATAAAACCTGTTGTAAGAGTTCACTGTTCTTTACCAAATTCAAATATATAAATCAAAGAGGCTACCACTTCAATTGTTCATTTTTAGGATTCCGCAGCCATGTAAAACGGAATTCTTACATTTTCAAGCGGCAGTCCTTTTTTTTTAAATAAAAATCAAGTATTTCCTCGATTTTTCTGTTATATCATCAACTCTTGGCAAGTATTTCCAAAAATTTTTACAAAAAAACAGAGATAGTGCTTGATGGATTCCCACACATGGAACTAAATCAGAAATATTTATTTTTCGACAAATTTATGTTTAATATTTTTGTGTTTATAAGGTACTAAGTGAGCTGACGGTCCGCATGATGGTAAGCGGTTACTGCTGCATATGGTCATCTGTAAAAGAACGCCGAGGGCAAATATGCGTTGCCAATCTCAAAAAAACAGATTTTTACGACTGTTAAATGATTCCATATCCGTATTAGTCCGGGCTCCTTTGCAAAGTAGGCCATTTGCGATCCTGCAAGGCAGCTCGTAAAAGGCGAGCATGGGCTTACCCTCATTAACACCACGACATTGTACCTACTAGGTGGCAGGGCATCGCAGCAACTCGAACGAAATGGTACCACCGCCTCACCTATTTCTGCGCCTTATCGCCAGCGCTTGCCGTTGACGTGTTCGGGTTCTGACGATAAGGTAACCGGTAAACTTACTTTTGCTCAAGGCCTAACATCCCAGCCTCAGGTAGGCAACGCTCCATTACCACCTTTCGTGACTATAGGCGGTGTTAATTTCTTACCATCGGGAAATCCGTCTGCTTGTTCACCTTCACATACTATAAAAACAATGTCGGCGAAAACTAAGTTAGGTACTGAGTACAGTTCTTGCATTTCACGAAGGTGAGAGTTGAGGGAATCCGTTCGCTTGTTTCCATTGCATTATCATAAAAAAATGTATATGTTAAGATAGGTCTATGTTTTAACTTATTAATTTAAACTAAATAATCATAAAGTTGGAAATTTAGAACAATCAAAACTTAGGCATAACGTATCTAAAAACCATCTCAACGATAGCTTTAAAAAAATCAGCATCGAAATCAGTCCATTTGTTAACGTGTTGTCACAGACAGACACACATACATACATTTAGACACATCAAATTTATAACACTCCTTTTTTAGACGGGTTTAAAATATATATCTAAAACAAAATACATTTTTTTACTAAAAGATAATCTCCCTTCAGTAGATAAAAGCAGACTTCAAATAAAACTTCAAAAAAAAACTTCAAATAAAACTTCAAAAATATATATCTAAAACAAAATACATTTTTTTTACTAAAACATAATCTCCCTTCAGTAGATAAAAGCAGACTTCAAATAAAACTTCAAACAAAAATAGACTAGCCTGTTTCATAACAGCCATCGATTATACTCTCATCGCCCACTCTCCGAGTACCTACTAATGTAATAAATGTGAAAGCGTGTATGTTTATATGTAGGTTGCGTTTTCACGTTATAAGGGAGATAGAGAACAAGCACACGGCCCCCTGACAGTAAGAGTAAGCCGTGGCCTAAAGACACCACAGATGTTGTAGGTGCGTCGCTGTCTAGTAGCCGAGGTTTTTTTTATGGTAATGGGAAGCAAACAAGCAGATGGATTTCCTGATAGTAAGAAATTCACGCCGCCTCGAAACACCAAAAGTGGTAATGGTGCGTTAGGTGTCGATCAAAAGTAAGTTTACTGGCTACCTTATTCTCCGAACCGGAACATGTTAATGGCAAACACTGACGTTATGGCGGCAGAAATAGATAAGACGGAGGTACCATTTTGGGCAAGTCGGTGCAAAACTCTACCACCTAGTGAAATGTCACGGTGCTAGTAACAGTAAGCCAATGCTCAACTTTTTACGAGCTGCCTGGCACGAAGTAGATGGTCTATTCTGCAAAAGATGCCCGGACCAACAAGGGTAAAATGCAGATGTAAGGCCAATTGTGCAAGTCTACTGGCTACCCTACTCTTTGGACATGAACGTGACTCTGTCATTATGGCGGCAGGAATAGATAAAGCCCTACCCGGATGGGCTACAGTACGTCACTTACCACCAGTGGTCTTGTTGGTAATCCTTGGTTTTTACCTATTTCATTATTATTCGCCTCTTATGAGATGCCTGGCAGGATAGCAGATGATCTATTCTACACAAGAGATCCTTGACCAAAACTGAGTAAGACCCGGACCAACATGGGGACTTAACCGATTTTAATGAAACTTATTAAGGAGTCGTCCATTAAATTTCGTGAAACTCGACAAAACCCAACAAAGGAGAAGGAAGTTGTAATAAAATGTCATGTGCATATTTTTTTTGAAGGCTCAACTTCTAAACCACGAATATCTACTCGACAGTGTTGAAGAAAGTCTTGTTAATCTATGTCCGAATGTTTTAGTACAATTATTATATTTTTCACCTGATTAACCCAAAAACTACACATAATATAGGTATTACCAATGGAGAGGGTAGCAAAATGCAAAAAACACATCACTTAATTAATGGATGGCTCGTTAGACCATAAAGAAAGGCGTTTTAAAGTTAAAGTATTAAAGTTGCGTATTAAAGTTAAAGAACTATTTAACTTTAATACGCAGGTGAAGCTTCAGGTTGGGCTAATACTCAAAGGTAAAGGGGCGTGGTTTCATAAAAAATGTTTGTATAGTTATACGAAAGCTAAAATAAACGTACTATATATCCCTTTTCGTTAAATTAAAAAAATAATTAAAAAGTTTTTTTTCGTATTTTCTACAAACTATTACATAGAGTAGAATACTTTAAAGGGATTTTACTTTAGAGAAACTAATTCGCCAAATATTTCGTCATTATGGTTTGTTTCATAATACCTATTAGTCCAGTAGGTAGAGACAAAATTTGGCTATACTGCATTATTTTGACAAGTAGCATATATTTTCATTAAAAAATTAGACTTAAGTTCTGCAAAGTTATTAACTTAAAAAAAAACTAATAGAAAGAAGTATCTTTAAATTGATAGAAAAAAGTTTTGCTTTATTAAAAAATAACTGGCATTAACCTCCTAAGCAAAACCAACTAGGCATAGAGTCAAGAATGTAGGGTAATCTTTTTTTTATTATATAGGAAGGCAAATAAGCAGACGGATTTCCTGATGGTAAGAAATTCAAGCCGCCTAGAGACACCAAAGATGGTAATGGTGCGTTGCCAACCTGAGCTGTGCTGCCGCCATCCCGCGCGGGCCAAGTGGCCCACCTCCCTGTATGCGCTCTTCGTGTCCCCTCTTGGACAGAGAAGGGTACCGAGGAGCGCCCTCCCTGGTCCGAATTGGTTTCACCGGGGTCCCGGCTCGACCCCAGTTACTCAAGCCCCCGCGACGACAAGGCTCGGACCCTCGGCGGGACAATAGGCTAGCCCGTAAATTAATCAGCAACGCTGAGTTGTTAATCAGTTACATATACATATAAGCTATCCGCAATTTATACTTAACTGAAGATACTTATGTAATAGCTACATGTATTAAGCCATCAGTTCGTTGCAACATCTCTTTTTTAGATAATATTTTGATGTGCCAAAAGTTTTGCTAAGTCAAAATTGCAAAAGTATTGAACTTTGTGTTTTAAAAATGTAACATTGTTGACGTTCTCATATAGCAAAATTAACCTTGGAATAAGTATTTAAAAACATCAAAACCATTCTAGATTTGACCCTACATTTAATATTTATATAAAAAGGTTTCATACCAATCAATCATAAATGGCATCCAAACGCTGACGTATATCGATGTTATCTTCATACCACAAACATCAAATATTTGGCCTTAATAAGCGTATAAAAATAATAAATTTTGCAATTAATTTTAATTAATCACTAATATTATAACTTATAATCGTATATTGTTTGAATAATTTACTCGTTATGATGTAATTTTAATAATTTTGAAATAATTAATTAGACCAAATGTTTCAGCTCATTCAAACAAATCAGCAAGCTCTACGTGAAGAAAATTACTTTGATAAAATGTTGAATATCTCTGTAGCTGTGAAAAAGGCGAAAGATGTTCCACCAATCATTATTTTCTAAATGCTATTTTCTTGAATCAGCTGATTAGTTTCATCATCATCATCAGATTAAATGTTATTTTCTTGTATCAGCTTATTAGTTTCATCTAAAATACATAAGTGAAATCGAGAAAAAGTGTTCACCGCATGAATGTGGTACTCGTAACCACTTTCTATACATGTGTATTAATTTTTATTTTTAACTAGCTGTATTCAAAAGGGTTTAAATCTTTAAAAACGTAGACAAAGTCGCAAACAACAACTAGTTTAATTATTAGAGACTTTAACATTTTCTTTAAATACCCAGGAGTTTCGCCTATGTATGATGAGTACCTTCAGCGCATAAAAGCATAAAAGGTCGACTTCTTAAAGTGGAGGAATACTTCACCATCTTTTTTACACTCCAGATCTTTCATTGATAAAATTAATGTTCATTGAAAATATTTATAAAGAGGGGTAAGCTGGCGATTGATCTAAATCTACACCAGCCCTCGTTTATTCCACATGAGAAGGTCTCCAGACTTAACTACCCACTTTTGACCTTTAAAGTGACACGATCCAATGTGTCTACGGATACTTTGCAGGATAATTTTAGTTATTTAGTCTTACATATTTTTTTAACTAAATAAATGACGGTTATTCTTACGTTAGACTGAAAAGCATAATCGGATCGGATCCTCTCTCCGTATGTGATCTCCAGATACCTCATTTGTTAGCTGACAACTTGCAACACCACAACAGAGGTGGTAAGATGTGGGCATCACTATCCTGGGAGTGAAATGTTAGGGCTAATGTGAAAGTCTTTTTTTCGAGTGGAAATCTTCATTTATACCCGTCGCTTTCGGGGGAAGTAGCCGGTTATGCCGGACTCCTACCGGGTAAAACCACTCGGTGACTGTCCTCTATGAGTATCGGGTGACTGCGGGATCTCCGAGGAACGCACCGCTGTCACTCCCCCACCTACCCGCAGGCTCATCCGTTTGGAAGACCCAGTCCTCTGATACCAGGTACTGCATGGCCCAATGTGGAAGCCTATCAGCTATCTTACCTTTATGACCGGGGCTTGATACTGTTATTGTAGTAGCAGAAATAGGTAAATAATGGAATCCTTAACCGGGCAAGATGCTCAGCACTCTACCACCAAAGCCACCTTCTGTAAAAAATCATCTCTAATTATTCCGTTGCCACGTCACCATTTGACAATTATTTTTCCGAAACATAGCTAATCAACATTCCACAAGTAACATCAATTTGCCACCAATAATGTCGTAGTTTCCCCGTGTTGGTCCGAGCTCCTTTGCACAATAGACCATCTGCCTTCCTTGCCAGGCAGCTCGTAAAAGGCGAGCATAGGCATTACCATCACCGGTAGAGTTTCTCAGCGACTCGCCCGGATTGGTACCACCGCCTTACTTATTCCTGCCGCCAGGGTAAAGTTGCCGGTAAACTTACTTTTGCTCGAGGCCTAGCATTCCGACCTCCGGTTGGCAACGCATCACTACCACCTTTGTTGTCTCTAGACGGCGTGAATTTCTTACCATCAGGAAATCCGTCTGCTTGTTTGCCTTCCTATATCATAAAAAAAATCAATATAAACGAAAATGAATGCATTGTAAGCCAATAATTGTTATTATGATAAAATTTAAATGAGACCACCTCGGGATTATAATGTATCTAAAAATTCATTCCCGAAATCGGTTCGTTATTGACCGAACAAAAGTTAAGTAAGGTATCTTCATGGCCATATCCCCGAAAAGGTAGGCAGAGTCACAACCAGACCACCTACGACAATGTGATAAGTGGCAAGCCTATCGCCAACAGAGCACATATCCAATCCCGAGCAACACTTCTTTATTAGAAAAATGGAAAAACCACATTTTCTTTTTATTGCCCGACCTGGGAATCGAACCCGGGACCTCATGAAGTCAAATCCAATACCTGGACCGCTTGACCACAAAGGCGACCTTGTACGAAAAAACCGTAACGCTCATTAACGGCAGTTGATAACAAGTACCTGGGCACAAGTAAGCAACCTGACCAACACTAAAACATTTATAAAAAACTATAGGGACTAAAACTAAAAACCAAATTGTAACTTATCCTACTCTTCGCTAGAAAACTTGCTAGTAGTAAGATCAATAATCTCCAGAAACAACGAGAGAGGATGAACTTTGAAATATTAAATCATACTAAATAAATAATTTTACATAAATAAATACACAATTACATTATTTTAAAATAAAAAGGCATTATAATAATAATAATTATATATAGTCTAATAAAATCCAACCCCTCCCTAGGAATGTCTCTAGGACTAGTTTCTATTGTTATATTGTTAAAGGTTTCAATTCAAACTCAACCATTGCAAAAGAAGTTACCATAATTATCATAATTTTGCATATTTCATTAACTCACTCCAAAAAAAAAGAAGATTCTAAATTTGACTATATATTTGTCGCGTAACAAACATATAGTCAAAGTGAGAACCTCCTCTTTTTTGGAGTCGGTTAAAACAGAAAGAAAAGAAGAGCTGATTTGTTTTTACTTTTCTGTTTTTAATTTTTCCTTTTGCTACAAGGATAATGAACATGATGGTTTTAGCAGAAATCTTATAAGTTTCAAATCTATTTAAAAAATCAACTATATCATATAAAAAAAAGAACTATTAATCTTACGTTTGACAGTAAACCTAAAATCAAAAATAAAGTTGTTAATAAATAAAGATTACATGATTACGAACGCATAATATATGGAATGCATGAAGCTAAAATGATAACGATATTAATTAAATTGAACAGGTGGATGACATAAGTGTTGCCAGTTTTCACCTTAGACGGATAAACAAGTCTTTATCGTTAAGTCTGCTTTGCGACGGCATCGATTATAATATGTAAAATTAGAATAACTGGACGTTTGCCCGCTCACCGAGCAACAAATAGTACTAGGGCAAGCGACCAATCGCATCACTCGCAAATATATACTACGTGCTGAAAGCAACCAATCACTGTTGAAAAAATATTATTTATCGACAACCTATTAAAAATAAAGATTATTTTCCTGATGCTAACCAACCTCCGATATCTGCCGAAAAAAATGGAACATTTAAGACAAGATTAGTTAGGACATGTTAAATTTTTTTAAGTTTTCCGAGGAATAGATTTAACGTCTCTAAATTGTCATCTAAAAACTTATCTGACAGCCCTCAAAGTATATTATTGTCTCTTTATTTTACTTTCGTTGATATACAATAGCGATTACTTAAAATGAGTTCCGTGGATGCGCTACTGTTCCACTCCTGATGTACTATACATGTGTACCTCGGGCTGAGCACTCTGCTCGGCCCACAAAGCTCGGTGAAGCTGCATAAAATCCCGAGATTAGCAACAAATTAGTGTTACATGTGTACTGTACTGTTCATGTTACTGGACCACGTCTATCGAGTATTGACTGTACGATGGTAACAAAATTTTATTCAATACAGACATTATGTTACATGAAAAGTCCTGATAATGCCGTAAAAATTGGAACAATTGCCTAAAGTGTAACATAAAGTGTATATTGGAAAACGTTATTAAAAGGTTTTTAAAGAATTTGTTAATCCTCTTTTCATAAGCCCCCTGGGTTAAATTCCAGTGGAGAAACCGTGTTAGGGAGGCTATTCCAGAGTAGTGTGGCCAGAGTATTCGTGGTAGTGTGTGCTGAAATCTTCACCTCACCTACTTCTGCAAAATATTCCTTGTACGATTAGAAAAACTTTAACAGTTTCAGTTTTCGATTGCAACCAAATAAAACTTACCTTCATTTTTTATGTTATATAGAAAGGCAAACAAACAGACGCATTTCCTGATGGTAAGAAAATCACGCCGCCTAGAGACACGCCGCCTAGTGCATCGCAACCAGCAAAATTTTATGCGTCGAGCAAAAGTAAGTTTAACAGCTACCTTACCCACAGAACCGGAACACGTCAATTGCAAGCACTGACGTTATGGTGGCTAGAATAGGTAAGGCGGTGGTACCAATTCGGGGCCGAGTCGCTGTGAAACACTACCACCCAGTAGGACGTCACGGTGTTAGTGACGATAAGCCTATGCTCGCCTTTTACGAGCTGCCTGGCAGGGAGGCAGATGATATTCTGCAAAGGATCCCAGGTCAACACGGTCACATTAGTTACAAGTGCAAACATAAATTCAATATTCATTCAATTCAATATTCAATATTCATTCCTCAGGGTTATGATGGAAACGAACATTATCTTATAATTAATAGTAATTTTATAAATAATCTTTTTGTCGGCCTTTTAGAAGATTTAGAAGCAGAAATTAATAGACATTACTAAATTAGGGTCATTTGGAATATTAATATTTATGCAACTAAAAAATAGATTTCGTAAAAAATACTTAAATGCTCTATTTTGCAGAATATTAAATGACTATTTAAATTTCTACAGTAGACTACCGAAATACCGGATGCAGAAACAGAACATCAAAACAAGTTTTTAGATTATGTCACCAGTAATTTAAGATTATCAACATAAGCACGATTAAAATATATCATGTGGAAATCAAATTATTAGGGTTTGTAGCTTTTGAATAGAGATGGATTAAAAAACAGCGGAGGAATAGAGGCGGCTTAAAAAACGGCGTAGGAAAAGATAATTTAAAAAAGATATCGCAGGAATTGAGATGACTTAAAAAACGCCGTAGGAATAAAAACACCTTAAGTTTGTCTTTTAGTTAGTGTAATTTAAATGGTCTGTATGTTAATGTAATCCGATGCTAAAAAGAAAGAAGAACAAAAATATAAATTTAACCGCAGGAAAACTGTCAAAACCCGATTCCGATTTCCGATAACTGAGTCACCGAGGTATATAAAAAATTTAGCAAAATTCTGGATTCCCCTATCATTTCATCATCAGATCTAAACTTGGTGGCAATAAAACCAACTAGAAAGTTCGCTCTTTGAAATACAATAAGAATTTATAAAATCGGTCAAAAAATTAAGGAGAGAGGAATTAATTCGATTGACATATATGAAAATATAGGAGTCGAACATAAAACCTCCTTTTTTTGATGTTGATTAATATAAAATAGAAGGCCCTCATTAATCGACTAGAGAAGCTCTTAAAATTGGTAATAGAGAAGAAGTCATGAAAATTCGAAAATTAACAAAAGTAAAAAGTCAACACATTTTTCAATAATTTCAAATTCAAAGAGTAATTCCATGTTCAACGTCAATTAAAAATATTTTAATTATTTTTTTTAATTAACAACAGGCCGTCCAAGCGTCGCACGAATGGACAAACTTCTATATATGTAAAGTTTCCTCCTGAACTAAAAAAACGAATCAAAATCCGTTAAGCATACATAAGAACAGACAGTAATAAAAAATCACGAAATCCCCTCCCGATACTGACACAATTTTACTAGAAATCTTCGAAGCGTTATCTTCCTACAAAAATAAACTGTCAGCACTATTGCATTTTAGGTTAAGGCAAAGCATTTCCACAAAAAATTAGTAACTCGTGTCTATAAGGATTATAACAATAATTACATAATCATAGGTTAATCTATTGGTAAACTACAATGCAATCAGCTGTTTTATTTTTATGACGAAAGAGTAAACTATGCTGTAAGAGTCAGTACTTTTCCACACAAAATTCTTAATAAACATCTCCAACCCCGCTAGTATGTATTATGCCTAAACTTGTACTTACACAAACTTATTTTTTTATGCTTAGTGCTAAACATCCTGATTTCGCTCTAACAAACACTTCAATACAATATATAATATAAATACGTGTTTACCACAATTAGTAATCCCACTCGCCTTTCTTTTCTTTTTTTCTTTTCTTACATCTTTCTTCTAGGGATTTTATCCTCACTCGCCTTTCACGAACTGTGTTTGAAAATAAATAGTTATTTTTAATTAAATAAATATCCCTGGATAAGTTACTAATATGCTTGTAATTTAGGTGTTAGTCCACGATAGGTACTAATACATAGAAATACTTAGATTTATACCAGAATAAATTTATTAACACCCAGACCCGGAAACGCAGACATCTAAATGCTTAAGATTAAAAAATATATTAAAAGATCACAGTGAATAGACAAACTGTCACATGTCGGTGTCATAGACACCGACTTGTGACTAGGTGGTAGAGTTTCGCAGCGACTCACCCGGATTGGTACCACCGCCTTACCTATTCCAGCCGCCATAACGTCATGACGTGTTCCGGTTCGGAGGGTAAGGTAGCCGGTAAACTTACTTTTGCTCGAGGCCTAACATCCTGACCTCAGGTTGGCAACGCACCATTACCACCTTTGGTGTCTTTAGGCGGCGGGAATTTCTTACCATCAGGAAATCCGTCTGCTTGTTTGCCTTCCAATGTCATAAAAAAAAACATATTCAATTAATAATATTCTCAGTACAATTGTTACCAAATTATCCTTGCCAATTTATCATAACTTTTTAATTTGGAAAAGATTTCAGTGCCTTAGTGGAACTTTTTTTTCATTATGATATGAAATATATATGAATATGTGTATTAAAGATTAAATGACAGCATTCAACAATAAATAAAGTTCGAAGCATTTTTTTGTGTCAAAGTAAGTTTCTAAACCAAAATTTTACGTTTGAAAAAAACTTATTTTATTTTTCATGATTGGTACACTCAAACAAGTACACAACTTGCCAGACACCTTAAACAGGTACACCTTCGACAAACTACGCTTATCAGGAATGTAATAAATTATTCACTTATTATTTATTATCCTGTATTTTTAAATTGATAAAAATCTGATTATTAATTGCGAATCGATCTTGTGAAATTAATATTTCGTTGATAATTAACTATAAAAATATTGCGAAAAAAATTAAGTAATGTTGGCATAGAATCTACATTTTTGTAACCGGATGTTACGTTGCCATATAACTGTCATATGAAGAAGCTGTATTTGTTTTTTTTAATTTATCAACAAGATTAAGCTATGAAACTAAACATGAAAGTGCCTTATCTGCTCTTGAACTAGCAAAAAATAAACAAACGTAATATCTCTGAACAAATTATACTATTATGTTATGTATTTTGGTCAAAACATACTTCCTTAATATAATATTATAAACATAAAACCTGTCTGTTACATTTTGGCTAAACTGCTGGAACGATGTCGATGAAAATTAATAAAATGAAATTTAACTTCGAAATTTAGAACATGAACATAAGTTGCTTTTCAAAAATAAATCAACTCAGCAAAGGAATGTAATGAGTGATGAAAATTTGTATGAAAATCAAAAATATATCGCCTCTTTGGTCTTGCGGTCCGGCGTCGGACATGACTTCTTGATGTCCCGGGTTCGATCTCCGGGTCGGGCAACAAAAAAAATTAGAAATTGTATATTTTCAATTTTCTAGATAACGTTGCCCGGGATTGAATACGTGCCCGGTTGGCAATAGGGCTTGCCACCTATCATATTGTGAGACCCAGTGTCTTCGCTAGTCGTGGGTGCATTGGTTGTGCTTCACATAAATTATGCCCCTGCGGAAATTGAATTCTATCCCCGTAGACCCACCCTCAGTTGATTAAAAACTCGGCCAACGAGACATAAGTTAACATTTACAAAATATAATTGTAATTAATTAAAGAAAAATATTATTTAATAAACCATTGGTCGTCGGATTAGCACATCTCCGAAATCGGGTTTAATTCCCAACGTGGCCTATTATGTCACGAATAGTCTAGGACTGGCTGTTAATAAATTTGTTCCGGTATCTACGTATTTCTGTATATTAGTATCTTGGATTGACCCGTAACCCTAACATATAATTTGCTTACCTTAAGGTTAAATAAATTGGAATTCAAATGGTAAGATAATCGTCGCCTATAAACACCATATACGTTACATACGTCATCATCTTCACGATCTCGGGATTCATATGCAAATCTAGCGACTTCCCTTCACTCCAATAAGGAACACGACAATGACGAGGACTGGCGTAATGTAGGCAGGATTACAGAATAGTACAAATCCGAGCAAACTGCTGAGCTCTACCAATCAAAATTATTGATGTCAAACAAAAAATATATATGAAGGTAATATCCACGCTATATATATCCAGATGTGACGGCGGGCGCTACCAATGCGGAAGCAGTGGCGGGTCTGCTCCGAATGGGAGCGGGATGCGATGCCCGTGCCGCACCGTCCTCGTCACCGCTGCATTTGTCTTCCGATGCACACGTAATTGCTTAGAAATTAGTTCAAATACTTTATTGTTGGAGTGTACTATCAAAGAATGAAAAAGATTATATTTATATAACACACACAATATGACATGTACTATCACGTACACAAGATCATCGGAAATTTCTCGCACAAAATGTACGAAAATGTACACAAGTTCATCGAAAATTTCTCGCACAAAATGTACGAAAATTAATGGACTTTTGTTACCGATACTACGAGTACAATGGTATTGTACTCCTTGGTAAATGATTTACGCTTACTCGGCCGGACTGAGAGAAAAGCTTTTTTTCGCTATAATAGGGATTCTACACGGATTGAAACATTGGTTTGCAACCGTTTGGAACGTAGACTTAATCCTAATTTTGATTTATTTCAATCAAAGTGTCCACCCATGTCACCAACCACAACCAACCAATTACAGCCTTCTGGATGATGCTTAAGGATCTGAATTGTGATTGTGGTGTTTCAGTTTCGAAGGAAATAGTAATCGATAATCCTAGTTGAGTCTTCATATTATCTCAGCCTCAGGTTGGTAACACACCGTTCACACTTTTGATACTATATACCTACATTAGAATTACTCATTAGTCTATAGATTAGATCGTAATGTCGAAGAAGATGCTCAGTAGAGCTTCTTATGGAGAAAAAAAAATATAACTACACACTTTTGGCAACGGTCTGCTTGTTAGCTAATAACATAAAACATAATAAAAATCTCTTGAATAATTAAGCACAGTAAAACTGCAAAAACCGACTCCAACTATTTAATTGCATACCAGTCGTCACTATTTTTCCAAAAGATAGCAAATGTTTCCAAAATAGTCCCACATTCATTTTTTCAACATCCTATTAGTAGTTTTTGAGTTGAACTTAATGTATACACACTCACTTATCTTTACGGCCTAATCATTGACTTAAGCACTATTAAGTGTAATTCAAAAACCACTATTCAGGATCACGATAAAAATAATATGATACCACTTCGAAATCTTTCTAAAAAAAACAAATTATCAAAATTTATTTGGCGTGGGCCGAGTAATCACGTAAAAATATACAGTCGAATTAACTTCCTCTTCCTTTTTTGGAGTAGGTTCAAAATACGTATCTGTGTGATACACACACACACAAGTTTTCGAGATTACTACATTTACTTCATTGTTATATTTTATTCTTTTTATTTGCATTCGTCATATAAGGAGGCAAAAAAAAACATTTTGAATAGAAGGGGAGGCAAAAGGAACAAGTTAGCCCCCCGATGGAAAGTAATCCCCATCGTCCACTGATTTGTGGAAAGTGATCCCCAACTCCAGAAGTGTCTGGATGGACTGACGCGCTGCCTACTTTAAAAGTATGAGTATTCTTTCTTTTTGAAGGTTTCTTAATCGCTTCCGTTTGGAAATTGGTAACTGGTTATATATTTTGTATTTTGGTAGTTATTGTGCAAAGAAGTGTCTTTAGAATCGCCAAGTTTCAAGGTGATGGCCGTGATATCCGACACAATTTCCGAAGTTGAAACGGCAGTGGCAGGAATCAAAACGAAATCACTCTTCAGAACACTTGCGGTAAAAAATACTGGTAGGCAAACATTTTTTGCAAAATCTTCGTAGAATCTTCGTAAAAAAATTAAAAAAAAATTGTGTGTGTGCTTATGCACACGCGTTAGAAGTTATACCTACTTCGGCGTAATAAGATAAAAATCTTTTTAAAAATTTTATCTTTTGCCTCATTTTACATTTGTAGACAAAATGACACTAACCGTAGAAAAAAGGTATTAATTACATTAAAAGTTTTATTATAATGCATTATTTAGT